>JAJTIW010000016.1:600000-1143895 GCA_021365295.1 Tricladium varicosporioides
ATCTCTTTCCACCAGATCCATGTGGCCAGCTAGATGCCATAATTGCAGCATTAATGACGCACGTTTCTTTGCGACCTAACCTGCCAGACAAAGCCTCCAAGTCGCATCGTTTTGAAGGAGGTATCCCGCCTTGTCCTCGACTTGTATTTGGGAGGGTCTCTGGTGGAACCGCTGAAAGTGCTGTAGTGACATGTGAAATACCTTGTTCCACAGTACGTTGGGGACTAGAAGACTTCGACCTCCGCTTTGGATTGGGCGGCTTCATCTCTGGGGCGAGAATTGGGACTGGATACTGGCTTTCCGTCATCTCACTCGTCCAGTCTCCTACAGATCCATCATTTTGGAGTGGACTTTTCCCCTTGAACGAGAGGTCAACCAACGACATCTTCTTATTATCTTTCCCAGGGTCTTCCCAACGGTCTACTCCCAACTCTTTATACTTGTTATTCGAGATATCGAGATCCCATTTAATGATTTCGGAGCCCCTCCCTTCATGAATATGTCCGCATATAGCGAGCCGTGGTCTAATCCGCCAGAGCGCATTCCGCAAAGATTCGCATCCTGCTGATCGTCTCTGCTGGGTTTCGTCGCAATGGTACTTCGCTGGGGTATGTGTAACCACGATGTCAGAATCGAGGGGGATGCGGTCCCAAATGTTCGCAGCCTCCTCCGTCTTATATCCAAATGCCCACATCCCCTTGGCTGGGGATAGTGGCGAACCAAATACCTTGAACGTTGTGCGAGGCCCATTGGGGGATTCCAGCTTGACCACAGCTGCCTCATGCTTTAGCCAAAGAATAGATGATTCTTGCGCCAACAACTCTTTGCACTTGTCTATGTCCTGCGGGTTTTGATTATGGAAGTAGGATCCATACTGCGTATAAAAATCGCTATCGAGAGTAATGTCGTGGTTACCTAGCCGTGTTAGTTCAGCATGCAGTTACATGAACGATGTAACCTACCAGCAATCACAATCTTGACTTCAAAATCAGCTTCTGCAATCCACCTCACTGTCTTCTGCAGCTCTGTATAAGACCCCTGATTCGTCATATCCCCAGCATGTATAAGCACATCTCCCTTGGGCAGCTTGAACGCACCATGGGGACTCCCATTGTGTGTATCAGAGACACACACAAAGCGTGTCTTGCGCATGGCAGGAGCACCATAGTATCCAGAGCCTGCCATCTTGACTAAGGTAGAGGATATCGGCGGGTCAAGAAATCGGCGGCGAGGAAATCGTCGGGAACAAAGGCATGTCTGGCATGGCACTTGAGGAAGTAACCATTGGTGACAAGTGAACCTAATAATGCAACTACAGCATTCTTCAGCCGCAGCGTTGGCGGTGTTGAACACCCATTGTATATCTGATAACTCGTACTATTATAGAATAATTAGAGAGTTAACCTGCCATCTGCCAATGTGAACCCGTCACTGGGAGTAAATTCACGAGTTGACGATGGTGTTGTGGTGCTGAAATTGGAGATCCCCTGCTCGGCATCAAAGATCCCCGTCCTTAGTTGATCATCGCTAATTGCTTCCTACGACAACACCAAAAGCTCCCCTTTCACAGGAGAGGGAGTCGATACAATCCACGGGAATTCGCCAGCGCCCATTATTTCGTCTCGTTTGCATACGCCATTGCGATTCTTACCTTCTCACGTTCCCTTTGTCGGTCTTTCCGGTCGCGTCGCACACAATTGCCCGGACCCACGAGCGCGTTCTCAAGATTAGCTCCTGAAAGTGCGCACCACACTAGCCACCCGTCTTGTGATCCTCTCACTGTTTGACACTGGAGAGATTGGCCTGTGCTGCTGTTGACGGACCTCCAAGAGATCTTTGCCCGGCATTCGCAGATTCCAACGTCAATTCTAGGTCCTCGAGATCTACTTTTCCTTGCTTTTAGAGACATCTAAATATCAACAAAGCAACCGAGCCAAGACACTCTAACCTCCGTCTCTGGCCAGTCTCGAACGCCCTTCCCCTTTCTTCTCACTCCCAACCCGACGATATCTTCATACCCAATCTCGAGATACCGCAGGGCAAGATGGCTGCGGTCTCCGCGCCGCAAGCCCCTAGTGCCTTGACGCCCCCTACGAGTTCTCACGGTGGCCAAAATTCGTGGAGCTACGCGGTCCCGTCTCAAACAGAAGTGAGTTATACCAAGAAATCTCCCGTACTGTCGACATTGCTCGAGAATACGCTGATCATTGCAGAACCCCCTGCCATCACAAACAAACGACGTCAGCAAACCCCCTTTATCGCACACCAACGGGAATGGTATCGCCCACCAAACATCCCGTCCAGATCTACAAAAACGAATGGATACATTTGGGCGTCCTGGAGACACCGGACTTCTTGCACCAGCACGAGTGAATGCTTTGAACCGCAAAGACTCCAGCATTAGTGAAACTGGCAGTGCGCCAGACAGCCTATTGGACTTATATGGCACAAGGAGTGGGATAAACAGCGTAGATTATGGTGATCGGAAAGTAATTGCAGGTGACCCATATGACGAAGAAGATCCAGAGAATTCGCGGTGGATTCACAGAGATAAGTTGGCACGAATCGAAAGCCAAGAACTTCAAGCTGCTGGAATTATTTTACCACGGACGCGAGCTGCGAGCAAATCAAGCAAACGAGAGAATAGTCGAGATCATGGGACGAATGGCTTCAAGGCTGAGCAATCTGGACCGAAGCGGCAGAGGGTTGATACGGTTACAACTATAGAACGAGAGGCCGAAGTATCTGGTTGGGATTTACGATTACCGGAAGAGGCAGCGAACGATCCAAACGTCTACCGAGATATGAGTGGGGGAGTAAAGGGCGTTTCAAAAATACCAATTTTGAAAGCAAGCCCTTTACCCATACCGATGGAGCACCTTGAACGTGACACACCACTCCGAAGGAAAGCTAGCACGGGTCTGGCGGCCGAGGATGAACCTATCTCTAATGCAAAATCTCGTGGAAGAAGTCATAGTATCAAGGCACTAGAAAATGAAAATCCGAACCGTTCACCTGGCAAAAGATTACTATCTGAGAGTTCTCCAACCAAGAAGACCATCGGCGCAAAGAAAGTTGGATCAACAAATAGGTCAGCATCAACACCATTAAAAGGCAAGACAAGGACAGGCCCAACTCGAGATACCGCATCTGGCCAACGACCTACCACGAGATCAGGAGAATTGGGACCGAGCGGCAGCATTAAGCGACCTGAAGGTGATCCTCCATGGCTGGCATCGATGTACAAACCAGATCCACGGCTTCCCCCTGATCAGCAGCTGCTCCCGACTGTCGCAAAACGATTACAACAAGAGCAATGGGAGAAAGAGGGTAAATTTGGAAGTCTTTATGACACTTCATTCCGGCCTCTGAGCGATGAGGGGTTCCCAACGCCAATACTTCCTCCCGAAGAAGAAACGAAGCCTGAAGATAAATCTCTAGATCCTCAATGGCCATTGCGAGCACCAAAGAGTCCAGCCCTTAGTACAGGCCGACCAGGCACCGCTGGTGGCGGAACATCACCACGAACAGAGAGCTATTCAGTCATGCCCAAACTCTCACCAAAACCCACCGGCGTACCGCAAGGCGTTGGGCCATTACCAAGTCCTAAGCCTCCCATACGAGTTCAAGAACCACCACAAGACTCGAAGGGTGGCTGTGGATGTTGCGTGGTTATGTAATTTCTCATTGCACGATACTTTTCTTTTGTTTCCCTGTTCACCGATGGCGTATCAGGAGTCGCGGCTGGTTGAGCGACTAATCTTCTGGGGCATCCTAATCGATTGGGATTTTGATATTTTCGAAGCGAAACACCAATTGCCTTGCCCTGGGGCAGGCTACACTTCCTTCCTTACACACGTATAAATTGTCTTGTCTTGTCTGAATAGCATTTTCTTTTCTGTTAATTGTTACGAATAACGACTCTCGATCAGCAGACTCTTCATTTCTTGTTTCCTGATTCCCCGAAGATGTCCTTTGGACGATGAGTGCTTGGAGAGATGATGATTGTGGTTGCGAATATGTTGAAGGAATGAGGGTGGGACCAGCAGGGTTGGATTAAGCTGAGGAGTGGAGAGAGCAATAGATACCTATAGCTGCTTGTAAGCTTTAGGTAGAAGTTGTGGGGGCTGCCTTGTATAGATATTATTGGCGATTCGAAGAGCGATCAAAGGTGATGGTGATGCCTGTGGCACCTGAAGTAAATACCCGGATTGAATGCAAAAGGAAATGCAAATTCACATACTATAGACCCCTCCACAAGTGATATTCATATTAAACAATGTTTCCAAGTCCAAATTCTTGCTCGCTTCTCTTTGAGACATTTTTTATTCTTAACTCTCATGATATCACTTTCGCGCCTATATTAAATAAGAGTGTTCGTCTGGCAAGCTATTCGGGCCATTGGTAAGGCTGAAAAGCAATGCACTTCTCAAACATAAGTTTCCTTACCTCTTGCCTCCTTGCTTTCCGACACTCTCACTTCTGTCATAACTACCTCGTTCCGCCCAACACGCCTCCATATTGAGCAAAAACTTTTAGGAAGCCGCCCAGCTACCTCTTAAGATCAGATGTAACCGAAACGGAAAGCAAATGCACCTTTAGCACATGATAATTCTCACCTTACTCCTTCTCACTTCACGTCTCAATCGCAGCTACATCTTTCTCACCCCAAGTATATCCTCCGTATCGACCGGAGACTTGCTCACTTCCCTTCGCTAATATACTTTCCGAAATCCCACACGATGCTCACCCCTCTATTCCCGCTCCTACCTTACCCTCCACAGCGGGAAGTCTCACTACCCTATTTCCCTCCCGCTTCACCTTCAATTCTTCGTCATCTTGCATTTCTTCCCGTCGCATGCCGGACTCTCAAGCTCCTTCTAGAACTCTTCCAAGTCACTACCAAACAATGCCAAATCTGCACTGTAGATCCTCGGTCAGCGACTGAGTAATGCGATATCGCCTCCCAGGATCCCAGGAGATCCAGCGGAGCGGTAGCGAGGTCTAGGTCGTCTGGAGTTTCTAAAATTCTCCGATGAGGTTTGGCGTCCGGGAACTACGAGTGTAGTGTTGCCGATGTTGCCGGGCTCATACGCAACTTTTTGGTTTCGATGTGGATTCAGAAGGGATATTGGGGTGGTCTGGATGCGCCGGGAGATCTTGAGGTGCAACTCTGGATTGGAGAGCGGAATATGACGGTGGGGCTGTCAATCTTAGGGTGATTTGAAAACGGTATAGCTGAGAAGGTGTAATGGGGGGTTCGAGAAGAGGCTACGGCTCGGGTTTCGGGAAAGGGTGGCAATCTTCGCTTCGCTGGCTGCTGATATTACCTTGTTCGCCATTCTGAATGGAACCGAGTACATTGGAGTGTCAAATAGAGTCAATGATTAAACTAATGCAGAATATTATGTCAAGCGAGTTGATAGTCCTGTTAAATATTCAAAAGGAAGGTTCATCATTTTTGGAGAGCACATAAGGAATGTTTTGGCTGCCAGCTGTAAATCTAATGTGATAGTGATTCAAGCCTTGATTGGTAAATAATAAATAGTATATAGAGAGAGAATTTAGAGACTTTGGAATGCACTTCTCCAAAGATATATTGATAAAGATGCCAATCTATATATTTTTCCTCGGGTTCTTCAAAGGATTGCATTCAATCAACATGTAATTTAGCTACAAAACGCCTAAGCCAACAAAAGGGTTTTAAGGGTATTAAGAAGGCCACTTGTGAGCTTTTTTAACTAGGTAGATGTCTTTGCTATGAGGATTCCATCCCGCCTTCGTCCTCTGAACAGAGCTATCACCAGGCATTCACATTTCAGCTTGCCAAAAGGAAATGAGAAGCCAGAAGCAAGTCTAGGCGATTGTTTAACCTGCTTGTGGCTGTGGTGTTCTTGCACTCCTTCCAAGAGGAATTTTAGATGATACAGTGGCTCAAATGTATAAAGTTGACTTCGAGCAATTCTGGTAGAGGAATGTGAATGCGGAGAGGATCAATCTCAACCCGAGAACTCGTCTCATCATCAGTTCCTCATAAATTTTCCTAAGAGCCCAATCGAGAAACAATAGTTAGCTCAAACTTTGATAAAAGACTGGCTAGAGGTCTAAAGTGACTAAACTAAATAATATCTACTAGAAAAATTCATTCATTATGGATATCCCGTCAATATTTGTACTTTAAAAATGTTTTCTCCAGCAACGAAACCTTGATATTTTGAACATTTAATTAAATGGAGGTGAATTTCTACCCTGGAATCTAACTCATCTTATTTCGCTGGCAACATTTCTCATTATGGGCTTCTACCGTGTCATATTAAGCGCATAATATTGCTTGTGATTTAGTCCTTAAGTATTGCCATGCGGCCGAAGTAAATGGGAAAGGCCATTAGTATTGAGAGTTTCTGGTTCGGATTTTAACTGTTCAAAAAGACTACACAGTAATAAATCCTAATTGCGCAACTTGCTAACTAATTTACCCTTCATAAGTCTGAAAACTCACGTTGCTACGAATTTCTACTGAGGTACTTAAACTAACGGTAAGGAGGGATCCTAATATCTGCATATATCCTCAGAAAATGGATGGCAAGCGGTAGGATTTTATTGATATTGTAGTACAGTGTAGAAAAGATATATTGGTGCAAGATCAAGAAGCAGAAAAGTAGTGATTGTATTGTCTGAGGAGCCAGAAACGAAGCTTGCACGGAGCAGTATATATATATATATATAACAGACACTAAGCTGAATATAGTCAGCTGGTAGGTCAGGTGATACTGACACTTGGATTCCTTAACAGATTTGCATCAGCCCCCAGATAGAAGTTACAGTATGGCTTAAGCTAGATGAGACTGAAAGCTCAACTTGCTACGAAATTCTTATCCCTCGAGATTACGGCAAGCAAAGCAGTAACAATACCAAAGGTCATTATTCAAACACGAAAGAATCACTTAGAAGAAATGAAGGACGTGTAGGATGAAATGATTTGTCTGTACAATCCTGTTGAGAGAGCAAGCAATACCGGAGACGATCTCCGTAGGTTCTTGGATCGGCGCTAAGGCTAGAAGCTGCTACTTGGAAGCTAAGAAAATGTTATCTCATAAATCAGGCTCGTATTCAGAGAATTTTGATTACCAAAGTGGGGCGTAAAAACTCCTGCGAAGTCCTGGGCCAATCAGAACGCGCAAATCAAAATTCTCTGAATAGAGTCTGAGAGCAAATGGGCGCACTTTGTACTGTAGTCAAGAATCCTTGTATGAGAGCAAACCTTCACACTTTGAGCCTGTATCTCGCACCTTCAACCACTACTAAATCTTCTAGTTTTACTTGCAATCGAAAGCTCTTTACACGCTTATTTTATTTGATTGACCATGGATCGCCCTAGTTGACTATAAACTCTTATAACTAGCGCTATAGTTGAGATATATAGAGGGAGGAGATCAAGTTAAGATTTGAAATCTGTATTTAAGGTTTAAAGACCCTATTTTCAACGCTATAGTTTGTATGTTAATAGAGGACTAAATAATTTAAATTTCCTATCAAATGAAATATAATTATCTATAGAATTAATTTGATCGACTAAACTAATGCGAACTAGCAGGTATAGTGAGGAATTACGCGTAGAAGTCAAAACCTCAAAGTGAAATCTGTTTTTGCCATACAAATCGCGACCATTTGCTCTCAGACGCTTCGCAAAGAATTTTTTAGCCTTGGCGCTGCTATACCCTTTTTGGACTCCTGCAAACTCCTGAGCCAATAGGAGTCAAGTTCTGTAAAATTTCGCTAAAAAATTCTTGGCGAAGCGTCTGATTTATGAGATAAAGAAAATGTAAACCACGGGCACGAACCTCGTGACTACGAAGAATAAAATTCCATGTGGAAGATAGTTATAAAGTGTGAGAGGATGACGATGAATCGAGAGCAGAAGTAGATAAAGTAGAGACTATTGATCCGAACCTTGTTGTCCGAGTAGAATATTTTGAAAATGTAGGTTTTTTGGAGATAGAGCAACCTTCGACGGCTAGAGCCGCATGATCTTCACGCCCATGACGAGTGAGGCGTGCCTTTCAATTGGTTAGTCGCGAAGAAGATGCATGTTGCGATGATGGCTACTTATTCAATTCTTGGTGGGGAGATTATGCAAATATGCAAATCACTGCTTTATGGGGAAGTTTCGGTTTTCCTATGAGCTTGCAGATCATATCAAATGCAGAGTTGTAGAGTCTTAAGGAAGAAGAATCATCGAGGAATTCATCCTCATATTAACGTTAGCTGGGTTAGCATGTGTAAAATCTATGTCGATAAGAGACGAGGTGCAATATTGCCTTTCGACAAATTTAGACAAGTAGATCATTACCTATGATGACGATGAGTTTCCCAGAGTTTTGGTTAAGCGCTAGAGAAGAAAGTCCGAAATGTGCTTTTCGCGACCTTGTGGATCAGATTTGATATGAACTTCGAAGAGTTGTGGGTCGTTCCCTCCCGTCAGTACGAGCAGTTACGAGAGTGAAAGTCTTCGCGGGTTGACGAGGAGGCTCGGGTCGGAGATGCCAAGGCCCATGAATTGCTTCGTATGAGAACAGCAATTTTGCCAAGAAAAGAAAAGGGGGAACAAGGTTTGAAAGTAAACAGAGGTTTCATGAGAAATAAACACTTTTCGGCGTAATTGACACAGGCCTCTCCCACCCTATGGCACTTCCCGAAGCTCGAACTCTCATAGGTCGTCTGGTGCCCCAGTCCTTCACGATCAGGGTTCATGAGCTTAATTGTACTATATGAAGTTCAAAGTGGCTTCTGCCCAACATTAAGGTCTTTGCGTCTCCCAATTTTAAATTTGATAACTTGAAACGCATCTGCTGCTGAGAATGGGAAGTTTAAGTGTCAAAACATGATTTTTGCAGCTGATCTTTATGCGAAGTCATTGTGCGTGCAAGATCTAGAACTGGCTGTGGAAGTTGGTGGCTTCATGGGCTTGAATGGAGGGGGGGGGGTGGCGTTTTGTCGTTGAAGATCACGGATGGCTGCTATTGTGACGTCTAGGTCAGAAGAATGAAATTCAGTGATTTACACTCTTGAAGAAGGGATTCGAAAGTGCTAAAGTTATTCGGAGATGCGGTGAGAGATGATTTAATGAGCCATCAGACCACCTGAGGATCTCTTCGGGTGTGCCGGAGTGAGATTGGACCGGTAATTATTCTGAACCCGTGGCTGTGAAATCCATACGACATCCCGAAAGTAGGGCGGGATGATCCGCTGACTCACATGTCTTATCGGTTCATCAGTAAGGTTCTTATCCACCCAAAAGAGCCAGGCAAAGAAACAAAGTTTCACCTCGGGCACGACGGAAGAGCGATGCACGGATGGATCAACCAAATCAATCAAGGGCAGGCAACAATTCGGGGCTGTCTAACTTCCTAACTTCCTATTCCCCTAAATTGCGGTTTCCGGGCTTACCAGTCGCCTTACTGTGCAGACCGCAGTATTTCTTAGGCTACGACAACGGGTATCTTGATGCTGCATAGCCCGAACGCCATGCAGTAGCAGTTCCTGAACGACGCGCAATGCCAGCGAAGCAGGGTTATTCGTAACTTTCGTACCGCAGCGCAGACACAAGACGTGGAGTTTACTTTGAAGTAGATGCTGAATTCAGATGCTGGATTCAGATGCTGACGATTGTGGTTCTAATTAGGGATGCATAGTAAATTTACATGTCTGTGATAGTGAAGTGCAGTGAGTTACTGATCTGCAGATCTTCCCCCGAGCCCCTGAAGTGACAGCTCGGGATCATTTGATTTTCCACTCCCCGCAGCCACAATCACGGTGTCAACAAACACCAAAATCCGTACTCGCAGTTAGAGAAAGGTGTAGACGGTGAGGTATCATGGGTTTCTAAAATTCCTTGCGGAACGATGATTGTGGGACTGTGCTGCCGAATGCCGCAACAACCAGCCTCTAAGCTTCAGACTCTCATGATGCCGAGTTAGCTACGCGTGTTAACTGCCCTTGAGAAGCTGTCAGTCATAATTAGCGCCTTGAGACGAGAAGACATCCTTGTACTCGCACTGGTCACATCGAAACACCGCACAGTCATCGCGGATCACGACGCTGAAGACCTCTAGCAGCAAACTCTGAGCAGATTTTGCCCAGTCTCCTCTAGCCAAGCATCCTCGCATCCTCTCATCCTCGCATCCTCGCAACGGGGTTTCTTGGTGTATCCCCGCTAACGGCGAAATCTAAGGCGCAGGTTCCCTGGTGTACAGAACCCTTCTTGGCCTGCGGTGGAAAAAGCTTGGGTAGAAGATTGGGCGTGCTTGGGTTTCAATTGGGTGGGTGTGGGTGCTTAGAGTTAATTGCTGCTGCGTCGGAAAGGTCGTACTGAAGCCTTGTCGCGGCTTGTGCCCAAGTCCGGAGTGCGCGGCCTTACCTTAGCTGCGAGGGAATCAGTCAGAACGCTGTTAGGGTAATGGGGATAAGACAAGAATGAGAAACCATATAACGTTGACCTCCCCGCCATCTCCTATTAGTTGAAGATTCCACATTCTGATACAACATTGTTTGTGTTCTGCTGATCTGAACATAAATACGAACACAGCCTCCCTAACACAATACATCTTGCATTGCAGCACACATCAACCGAGCCTCACATCCACAACATCACTGACTCGCTCTCTATTTGCTCCCTCACCACATATAGCAAGCGGGCGTCCATTCCTCGTCTGCATTTCAGGTTCTCAACACCAAGGCAAAAGCCCCGTGAAAACTAATTCGCTTCAACCCCTTTTCAACGCACCTCGTTGACAGCTGGTCCCTTGTCCCAGCTACCTCATCAGACAGCAGACATTTCTCAATTCGGCAGTGATAGCCAGTACTTCCCAGGGTTTCATGGGATCGTGGGTCTAAGATCGGGTTCTTGAACTACCATCGATAGCATCATTGGGGCCGCACTTACCTTGGCGCCAGCCTGAATCACACCCCCGGAACATATTTCTGCACACCAAACTTGGTTACGAGGACAGCTAGGCATCGCATTGCTTCAGACCCCACCATCACCATCAGCGGCATTTTCACGACAATTTAATACCTGGGTTTGATCGGAGCAAAGCGGTCTGGAACTAGATTTAATCATCCTCTCTTCTCAGATAGTCCAGACTCTGCTCCCAATTATCAACGACTTCAATCTTCACTACAACGAAAACTCCAACACAATGAGCTCCCGCCATCTCCAACCACAGGCACCTGCCTATAGCTCTCGATCATCTACCTCTTCTGATTCCTCCTCTTCAGCATCGTATTACGGCGATTCATATACCAGCCGATCCTCAATCGATTCCTCTTCCCGTCAGTCTACACCACGAGTAGAGACTCTTCGATGCTCGAGATGTGCAAAGTGTGTAGAGACAGTAGTCTCAACAAGGAGCAATGGGGAACCGAGGAGGGTTAGCACCGATGATATCAGTGCAAGTGGCATGGTTAGATTTGGACATAACCTCTACTATTGCGAACGATGCGCCAGAATGGTCGGATACGCGTGAAGGGATTTGGACCACCCAGGTATCACAGGACTGGCACAAACCTATTGGAGAGATTGGAAACCGTACCGGCGTATTGTCACCCCCTCGTCGAAACAGCATGGGATTCGCGGCGACGACTAAAAAGAGCAACAACAATTTGAGAACACGATAAGGAAGAACGCTATTTGAGAGATATCGATACAAGGGCGTTTGAACCCACCACCTATCAATCCTCACAATCCTGGTAATTGGATTGCAATCATCTAAACGCTCATTTGGAGTTAGATGTTTGTCCCATGAATTGCCTCAACACCCCTACACACCTGAACAACGCACCCTGTGCATCCCAGAGGAACCCTAGCGCAGCTGGCCCATACCAAAAGCTTGAATGCAAGAAACGTCGAATTCAACCGCCTCCAAAATCCATAGCGTCTTCTCAAGGCCTATCACAATCCAATCCCCCCTCATATCGTCTGCAGCCGTCACCACCTCTCCCTCATTGGTGGAACATCATAAGCCTGCACAGATTTGGGCTTGTACCTTTTCACTTCCATGGTTTTGATATCATGGAGCGACCCACGGCCTCACTACGTCAGTGAGCTATTTTTCTGCGATGGAGTTTGTTGGATGATAGCGGGGTTATTTGAGCGCATTGTTTTTGCATACTGCCGCTGCAACGGCTGGCAACAATGACGCTGTATATGTATTATGACTTTTTTTTTTGCAGCGGTTTAGCGTTTGGATTTATCCTTTGATACCTTGGACAGTTTGTATGATATGAAGGAATCTTTGACCTTCACGGCGTTTATCGATTGGGAATAGGATTGGCTGGCCTTCCACAATTCTATTAAACAATTATGAAATCATACTATATAATCTTCACTTCTGCACCTCTCGTCATATCTTAATCCCTCTTATCGTGACTCCCAAATTTGTCCTTCCACAATCGTTGCTCTCCTTTTTTCCCTCCAAATTTCTTGGTTTCTCTTTTCATCCCAACTTCACCCCGCACTTTGCCAACATCGGAATCTCTCGGCAACAGACTACCCGAACTCCCTAAATCCTACCTACGTCTTAAGTATGCATCACATGACGCTTCTCCTCTCTTTCGAATTATTTTTCTACCTCTACATGTCTCGAATAGTGCTCGGTACTAAGATGGATGCGTTCAATCATTGTCTAACGTCTGCGATGACGGTATTTTGTAATCTTTAACAGATCAGTCTCGAAATTCCAAGTAACTAAGAACTATGGCTATCGAATTCTCTCCTCCATTCACCGGAAAGGCTCAAGTAATCTTGCTACTAGATGTTTTCCATATCGCCATAGTCTTAAGGTCTTGGGCCGCCTATCTAGAATTCCATTTGCATCATGATAGTTCTGATGCCACATTCCGTTCTAGCGACCTGAATGCATGTTCTTGAGATCAATTAAGTTTGAGATTTCTATCAGTACTCGGCGGACGTCA
Organism: Tricladium varicosporioides; assembly: GCA_021365295.1. Classification (NCBI taxonomy): domain Eukaryota; kingdom Fungi; phylum Ascomycota; class Leotiomycetes; order Helotiales; family Tricladiaceae; genus Tricladium; species Tricladium varicosporioides. Next base: position 612,973 of record JAJTIW010000016.1, read on the forward strand.
AATGGATGTAGGTAGATTTTCTCACGTCCTCTGAACTCATAAAACATTCTCTCCTCGACCAACACTTATCTGGACTAAATCGAACAAAATCGTTCATTTGTATTAAAATAACCTAATATTAATTCAAAACATAAAAGCAACACGATAAATCAAAAATTTCAAAAGACAAGGCTTGGCGATAGACCTGGTTCTCAAAACATGTTATTGACGCTACGGACTTGAACGAATGAAACCACGATTGTCAAGTAGGTAGCGGCTCTAGAATGTTGTTATATTGATAGAGACGGCGCGTCCGTGCTTACTAGAAGGTGCTTTTGAACAGATGATTTCCAAGAACATGGCTTTAAGACCTCTCGCTTTATATTGGTGTGAGTTTCGGCGGATTTTAATTTTCAGTTATCTCCTTCTGAATTCCTATGTATTTCTGAAGTCAGAGTCCGGAAGATCCCATCTAAATTTATTATTGTGTTGAAAGAGAAGTAGGGTATTGGAATAGCTAGAACCTGCAAGCGATGCCTTGAGAGAAAGAGGAGACGTTTAATAGTACTCACTGGATCTCTAACGCTTGTTTGATCCTTCATTGGCGTTCGATGAGGTTCCCTATAATGGAGCGAATGCTTGATACGTTGAAAACTAAGTTAGAACTGGCTCTGCGTAAAATAATTTAACGGGTATATAGTGGAAAAGTGAATAAACAATTCTCTTGCAAGGACAAACGGCTTTTGAAATACTCCTCAACCTTCAGAGCTTACACTCTGTTAAGGAATCCAAGTGTCAGTATCACCTGATCTACCAGCTGTCTATATTCAGCTTAGTGCTTGTTTCATACGTATATATACTGCTCCGTACGAGCTTCGTTTGAGACTCCTCAGACAATACAATTACTACTTTTCTGCTTCTTGATCTTGCACCAATATACCTTTTCTACACTGTACTACAGTATCAATACACTCGCTTGTATTTTCTGTCCTCTAGAGCATCATATACACTCCGAGGAAGAGATATTAGAGCACCACAAAAATTAGGAATAGCCCCTTTGAGCTATGTTTAACTCTTATCTTGAGGCATGGTGGACCTCAAACCAGAGACAGCAAATTTCCTATTGTGTAGAAGGAGGCATGAGCACGAGATTTGAAAACACAACATCCTGGTGACTATACTAGAAGTTGCGGTTAGTTCACGCAACACCATCATATTTCCTGATACATCTATTTTTAGCATGCTTGTTACTTAAATATCTAATTAAGGCTAATAAACCATTTGGTCTCCCTCTTCACGCTGTGAGTGACAAATGGTACAAACGGTCACGTGGCGCTCCCAAATCAAGTATGGCCCGAACTCGGCAACCTCGGGACTTTTTAGCGTGTTTTTCAAACCACAGTCAACGTGCAAGTTGTTTTTGTTCAGGAAACTAGATATCGTCCGGTATGCCTCCCAGGCGGCCTCACAGAAAATCACGAAATGGATGCCAGCATTGTAAAAAATCCCACATAAAGGTTAGTAGGGTGCAGTGAGTGGTAAAGACCACTTTATACTTTCTCATCAGTCACAATGGCTCATGCATATACTCTAGTGTGGTGAAGAGCATCCCGTGTGCACCAACTGCATCGAATATAATGTTCGGTGCGAGTATCTTCCCCAAAAATCAGCAAGACAATTGGCGACAAGAGAGGTTACTTTAGAACGCTCCCCATGTTACAGTGTGACTAGTTCCAGTCTACATAACAGCCATAATCTGGTTGAGACTGCAGATGCTCCAGACCAAGGACATGCCGAGAATAGCTCTCTCCATAATGCAGATATCGACACGTCCGATCTGGAATTATTGCACCATTTTACGACTGTCACCTATCTAAGCTTGAGCAACGTGCCGGACGAGCAGAGGTCGTGGCAGACTACCATCGTCAACGTTGGACTGCGACATACCTTTCTTCTCCGTGGCATTCTTGCCCTATCTGCGCTTCATCTCAGCTATTTAAGACCCAAACCAGAGGCGATTAGCTATGTTGTCAAAGCATCAACCCACCAAGACATTGGGCTCGCACAGTTTCGTAGGGCTTTAAGCTCTATCGATTCCTCCAACTTTGATGCTGTGCTCGCCTTCTCATTTTTGCTGCCTCTTCACTCACTTGCTATTGCTGCAAACTCCACCTTTCGTTCTCACGCTCCAGAGCAAGATATTTTCTCAACATTTATCAAATCAATTCACCTGTTCCGGAGTGTGAATAGCCTTATGTTACCATCGCTGGACGTCTTTACAGATAGCACCCTATTACCACTACTTCAAGTAACAACACAAAACATACCCGAAGCCTCGGTATATCCGGGAATGGAATCCCTTGATGTTCTAGAAAGTGCTTGCTCTGTGTTCTGTACTTCAACCTCAGCATCTGTTCAAGCTTCAAGGGTATCGATTTACAGCACAGCCATATCGCAGCTCCGTACAACCTTCGCGAGAATTGAATCAGCCAACGCAAAAAGTACTCAGCACTTCACAATTGGCATATTCTTAATTTGGACAATCACTGTTTCAGATGATTATATGCAGCTGTTGAATGATCGACACCCCAGCGCGATGGCTATTCTTGCGCATTTTGCAACGATGTTGCACGGGCATGATGATGTTTGGTGGTTGGAAGGGCTAGGTGGATCACTAGTAGACTTTATTTCTAGGGAGCTGGGAGAGGAATGGACGGATGCAATGAGCTGGCCTAAAATGGTGACTTGCTTGGCTTAGTTGAAATATATTTCTTGAGTTATAAAGTTTGTGTGGGGCCTCCCCGCTTTAAGGACGCTTGTACTGATATGACAAAATAGGGCAGAAAATAGATACTTGCATGAAAGTCACGACGTTTATTCTCACTTGCGGCATGAAGGGCTCGCTAGATATGGATTCGAAGAGTGGGCTTTAATAATACTCTATCTATAACCGTTCTTAAAGGTAAACAGTTCCTAACACCAATGGGAATCTACAAGACCAAAGAACAGTTAAACAAACTCCTTAGGCCAATGGGAATCTCTGTCACCTCATCCTTCCTTTGAGAGGACTCTAATGGATCTCCTCAATGACCTTTGGCATGAATCTCGCTAGCAATCCTTTCCATCCCCACGATTTCGGAACGCGTACCAACCAATATAAAAGCACTGCAACGCCTGCATTGAAGACAACATACACCCACATCAAGCCCAAATTTCGCCACCTCTCATCATAAAATGAGTTTACGGATGCCAAGAACGTATTTGTATTAGCGACAGGACAATATTGGCATCTTTGACTTGCTGTAGGATTGGATAGTGTGCCGCCGGCTACTTGCATAAAAGCTGCGAGATACTGAGAGCAAGTATTTCCGAGAGGTGGATCAACAGTGAGGATCTCGAGTGGTGAGCAGGAAACGGAAGAGTTAGCAAGGCCTGTGGATAGGAAAGCGCTGATAAGGTAGGTGAATGGCGATACACGGTACATGAATATCCAAAACCCAGGAAGAGAAGCAGGGCCAGCGAGAACACTATCATAGTAAGTTATACGAGGCCTTAATTGTAGCACACCCAGACTTACCCGCAGAATATCAAGCTCATAGCGAATAGGATGACGGCAATGATTGCGCCAATCTCGGCCGTGCCAGCGCTTGCGACAACCATATTGGTAAATGTCGAACCAAACATCATGAATGTCCAGTACAAGAAAAACATGAGGCCACCTCTCTCGACTACCGCATTCGTCTGCGCTGCGTTCTTATACATACCGATCGGGTAATACATACAGAAGAACAGGATCAGAGCTGCGAGTGTGCTCCAGGGGATTTCGACTAAAATGTTGGCAGTCATGAATACAGGCCATGAATACGTCTTGGAAGGGCGCTCTCTTGCTTCGTAGAGTTCTCGTTGCTTAATAAAGTTTGGCATTGCTTGGTAAGCCATGAAGACTTGGATTATTAGGAGCATGAAGAAGGAGAACATCTGATTCTGCAGCCCCTGCAGAGAAAGTTCTTCCTTGAAAAATGAGAAGCCAAGAAAGAGACTCTGTTAAAGATCTTTATTAGTGTTGTCTTACTTGAATTGTGAGGAGAGGCACCTACCGTGGCAGTACATAGTCCTAGCTTGGCATAGATGTAGGTTGGGTCGCGCCAATATTGCTCAAGAGCTCTCTGAGTACACATATATAATTGGTAATAAAACGGCGAGGCAAAAGATTCCACCATTGACGGGGATTGGCTTTTTTCTCTGGCTGCTGGTGATAAGCGCTCTTTGATTTCGTCAAGGCTCTGCCGAACTGCTGCAAATTCGGAGCTCCCACGCCATACTTCTGCCCAATCTCGATCTGTATGGGCACCTGGGGCGGCTCCAATCACTTCCAGCATCCATTCTGCGGGGTTTCGGCGCTCATCACACGGTCGAGCTCCATGCTTTTCGAAATACTGCATCATTGTTCGGGAGTCGTCGCCAATGTCGCCAAAATATACTGTTTTGCCACCACTCGCAAGCAGAAGAAGACGGTCGAATTGGTGAAATAGAAGAGCGGATGGTTGATGGATTGTGCATAGAATTGCTTGGCCATTCTTAGAGAGCTTCTTGATCAGCATCGCGATTGACCATGCTGTCTGACTATCGAGACCCGAGGTCGGTTCGTCCAGGAAGAGGAGTAAATCCGGCTTTGCTGCAAGCTCTACGCCTATTGTAAGGCGTTTTCGCTGTTCCACATTCAGACCTTCACCGGGGACGCCAACAACAGCATCACTGTATCCTTCCATCTCTAGAAGGTTGATGACTTCGTCAACATATTTAAGCTTCTCGGCCTTGGAAACGTTAGAAGGTTGCCGAAGCAATGCGCTGAAGACTAATGCTTCTCTAACAGTTGAGGTAGAGAGATGTAGATCTTGTTGCTGTACGTAACCAGTTTGCCTCTGGAATGATGGAGGGCGCGAGATTCCATTCACGAGCATATCGCCTGTAACGACACCAACATCAACCCGGCTTGCTAGTGTATTTAAAAGTGAAGTCTTGCCGGCTCCGGTAGCGCCCTGTCACCGCTTAGATTTAGCGTCAAATTGGTTCAGGGGAGAAGTTACCATTAAAGCAGTCAGTGTTCCAGGTTTCACCCAGCCATCAACGTGGTCCAGAATCATCCTCCGCTTGCCTTTGATGGTGACTTCATAACAGACATCTTTCCAATGAAAAAGAGAAGTGTGTTGTTGGATACGCGCTATTGTCTCTGGTAGTGTTGCTTCACTAGGAGTCGAATGGAGTCCCCTCTCAGCAACCTCTGGGCACTCTTCATCCCCCCTTGGTTGTGTCTTGGGAAGAGATTTGTGTCCGCGGCGGAATACCAAGACCTCGCCTTTAGACTCTTCAAGGGATAATTTCTCTGCTGTGACTAGGTAGACGCACATGAAAAAGATGATGAAAGCAATCAATATCCCTAAATTTCTGCATTTGAACAATTAGTAGATGAAGAATGAAATTTTGGCGCGAGCAAGAAACACATACCTCCATATATGGGAGTGGTAATAGGAGTAAGTGGCTCCAATGTAAGCGTCCCCATTGATGAAGTTTGAACCAGGAACTGAGCCAGCAACTAGACATGCTTTCTGAGAGAAGGTGGTATTCTGATATGTTGGACCCATTGGCACAAATTGAGCGCAGATGAACTCTCTCCCGTGGAATTCGTTGGCCATAAGAGCTTCGAACGCAAATGCGACTGGGTTCACGTAGTTGATCCACCTCAACCAACCTTGCATGCTTCTGATTGGCAGAACAAAACCTGTATACACAACCAGTGCTAGAATGAACAGAGCGATAGGCGCCATAGCCTGTGTAAGAGTTCGAGACACTTGTGCGATCGTGCGAAAGATCATTGACATTGAGAGAGTACAGCAGAATGCAAACAGGAGATAGATGCAAAACGGTCCACCTTCTCTTCTGAGATTGGCCATGAAATATAGTGGCACGTTAAAGACAAAGGTGCAGATAATCTTTGATGGGAGTTCGCAGATCATCGAGGCGATGGCTTCGGAGAGAGGATGGTATAAGGCAAATGCAGCATGTTTCTCCAAAATAGGCCGCTGTGCGTATAGTGGTAGGATCTATAAGCGTTAGAAATTGAATGTATGGAAATTGCGGTTGTATCTTACCTCGAGTGCACTTGTCAGCGCATTGAACAACACAGCCACAAACAAGAGGGCTCCTCGACCATAAAAGCTTGCTGTTGTATCTTGAAGGTTGAAAAAGATGCTCCCAAGCACGAGAGATATTAGCAAGTTCCCCGCTATTGTGATCACGGCAAAGGTCTTCTCTCCGACGAGGCGTTGAAATCCACGAGTTATGCAAATCTTGATCTGCATTGGGACTGAGATTGTATACGGGGACTTGGATGTACTGGATATTATTTAGCCATTGAAATGGAAACAGAATCATAGTGAGTTCTTTACCTCATCGATGTTTGCTGCGCCTTTCTAGAGCGCTGAAATTGCTCGTATTGAGAGCCGGCGATAGGAAACTCATTGTTGAAGGATTCAATGTCGTTCAGAAGCTGCATTCGATCACTGCTGCTCAACCACCGTTCCGCAAACTCATCTGGAGTTCTGGGCACCTTGTCTTCGAAACCTGATCGTGTCTTCCTCTCATCTGGATTTGTCAAAGATGTAAGAAAGTCTGCTGTTGTTTGCCGGTGGTGGCATTCAAATCCCATATCTATGAAGTACGTCTTGGCCGCATCCTTGTGTCCGAAATAAATTTGGCGGCCTTCATATAAGAGTGCAACTTTATCAAAGGCCTAGTTGCCGATGCATGTTAGTATAAATATTGAACATCATAGTATGGATTCTCACATCATATGCGTCCTGAGAAGCTTGATACAAAGCAACAAATGTGGTTGTGTCTGTCAGGTTACTCGCAAGTCTCAAGGTTTTGACGAATTGAAGAGCAGTGGCACTGTCCAATCCTCGGGTGCTATTGTCCCAACACTGAAGCTGGCTTTGACTCAGCATCACCTCCGCAATACTGACTCTTTTTCTCTCTCCGCCGCTGACACCACGAATAAAGTCATTCCCCAGTTTTGTGTCCACCGTATGTGAGAGGCCAAGGACTGCCATGGCCACATCTCGCATGTGTTTTGCATACTCATTCCGGGAAATATTCGAAATTCGATTCTTTGGTGTCCTGGCTAATGAAGCAAAAAGAAGAGTTTGGCCGACAGTCAAGTGAGGGAAATGTACATCGGTTTCCGCCTGATAAACCAATTCGCCACGAAAACGAGACTCCATCGTCTGCTTGGAGATACCTATCCACTAATAGTTAGCGACTGAGTATATAATAAGATATTGAGCACTGGGCTAAATACCTTGATAATTGAAGCGCGTCTTTCCATCGATGGAAAGGCCACGAGTCTTACCAGCTATGGTCTTCAGTAAGGTAGAAACACCACTGTGAAGTAACTAGCTTAGCAGTTGTTACAGAACCTTCTATTATGGATGAAGTTACCTCCCTGGCCTACCAAGAACAACACACATCTCCCCTGGTTTCACTAGACCATCGAAAGAGGTAAGAATAGGGATCCTGGGTTGTTCTCTGAAGATTTCCGTCGCTACATTGATTGCATGAAAGAATATGTTGAAGACGTCTTTTTGGTAGTCCACCTCACTTCCAAATCCGTACACGTTGATATCGCGGTAGGAAACACCCGTTGTGCGCTGAGGATATCGTTCAACATCGTTGTGAATGACAGAGATATATGCTTTTAGCCAGTGTTCGGCATCAAATAATTGAGATGAGGGGTCTAGGCGTGAATCTTTTGGACTGTAGAATGGATTGATTACCGCAGCCCCGGATTCCGAGGCTGCTGACATATTCGAAAACGTTCTTGCAAGTTGATGAACGCGGCCTTCTGTAGCCCGAGTAAACTCTACATTATGAAGACCGGTTTTGCTAAGATGGTGCGGCGTGCCATCATCTTGAGATTCCGGGCTGGAATCTCGAGTTCGTTCCGTATCGGCATTTTGAGGTAGTATATCCATAGTCGTAAGTCTCGCAGAACAATTTGAAGGTTTAGGCCAAAGTATAACAAACGAAAGATATTTGCGAATGAGGGACCAGGAAAGGAAGCTGGAATAGAGGAAGAAATAAAGAAGAGGGATATCGTGAAAAAGGAAGAGGAGTAGCAACTTAACTTGTATTTTTTATTTTCATCCTATCTAAGGTCCCGCTCTGACGTATTTTAAAACATTAGACAAGGTTCACGGATGCTGGAAATGATGTTGTACCGTACGATGTAGGGCAAATGGCATGTGAGAGAAACTTCTACAGTTAGAAGGTATTCGCTTGCCGTATTCGCGTGCTACCGTGTTCGCGTAAAGCGACCCTGCCCCTTTCGCTCACATATCCAGAGAATCACACCTACGCTAACCTAGATTGGGACAAAATTCAGCATCCACAACGCCATGACTGATACACTGTCAAACGATACTTCGAAGCATAGAAGGCTATGGATCTAGGTAGAACCATTTAATGCGCAATTATTAATATTGTAATATTGTTACCTCCTATCGTCATTCCTTCTTATCCACAACCGCCGCGATTTCAGTGATCTCCCTATTGTGGTTCTCGTCAACCGCACGAGCAACTTCTTCGACCAGCTTATCTTGCACCTGAGTACCATCCAAAATGGCGGCAGTCTGCTCAAGCGACATATTTCCCGTTTCGATGAACAAGAAGTACACGATCACAAGCTCGACTGCAATCCATACATCATAAACCACATAATATTTCCAGCCAATGTTCGTAACGCCGATTGGGTTGGCATATTGATTGAAGATGAGAGCACATGCGACGAATAAATTGTAAAGCACGAGACCCTGTGTTGTATTAGTCAAGCCACAAGAAATCTGGGTTGGAATATTACCTTTGCTCTTAAATGGTACGGGAGGATTTCGATGACGTATGTAACTTGAAGAGGATTCCAGCCGATGTTGAAAGCTAGAGAATAGAGGAAGATCATAGCAAGAACGCCCTTTGCGACAGCAGGAGAACCTTCTCCGGAGAGAGCAGTTTCTTGCTCATAGGTTGCTTCCAACGCAGTCCAGACTATGAATGTCAGTGATGATTTTGTAAGATCTCGAGTGAGACAAACCAATGAAGACTGCGAGAATTGCCACAGTTGAGGCCAAGAAAAGAGTTCTGCGACCAAATTTGTTTACGAGCAAGGCAAAGAACAAACTTGTAACTAATCCCCAAATTTGAAGAAGGCCATTTACAAGGGTTTGAGTATCTTGGGATTTATATCCGATGCTGTCCATCACCAAAGTGAGGTAGTATGAGGTAAGCCCATTACCAGACCATTGAGAGAAGAATCCTACGGCAAGGATGATGAAGAATCTGTGTCTGTTTCCTTTTGTTTTGAAGAATGCCATGTATGAAGTACTCCTTGACATTTCCATTTCGAACTCCAGAGCTCTTCTGATTTCTTCGAGTTCTAAATTCACCAGTGGGTCATCTGGATTGTTGTTTGCATGGTATTTGGTGATGACTTTTCTTGCTTTTTCATCCCTGCCCTTTGACATAAGCCATCTGGGAGACTCAACAAGGAACCAACAGGATCCAATTTGAATTATGCTTGCCAAGCCTTGAATGATTGACGGGATTCTCCATGCCCAATCGTTGGTGATTCGAAATGTACCGTATGTTGTCCATGCAGCAACAATAGCGCCGGAGTTCCATAGCGCATTATAGATACTCACTTGCGGAGCACTGGAAAATAGTTAGTATAGCTGGTTGGAGAAAGGAGAGTATATCTCAAGTTGCGGAAAATGCTTCATACCGCTGAGTTGGATATGCAAGTTCTAAAAGTAGAAGTGGCGCCGCAGTGATGTTGAAAGCTAACCCTAGACCAATAATACCACGAGCTGCAATGAACATTCCGGCTACCCCGATTAGTGAGGTATATCCCGAATATTTCCAAGGTTACGTACTGTTCTGAGCCGCTCCTTGCAATGCTGTACCAATCAAAATGATAAATGCCCCAAACTCAAGAACTGCAACTCGACCAAACATATCGCATGCAACAGCACAAAACGGGAGGGCAGCGAGTTGACCAATATTCTGGATTGCATTGAGTCTTTATTATCAGCTATAATTCTATTCGAGAGCACAATGTAACGACTCACAGCCCCAAAGTTCCTGGAGAGGGAGTGTTGAAGTACGCCTGCCATGTGTCCAAGGACTGCAGTCCATCTGCAAGATTTTCAGCGTAAGATTGGAATTGTAGATCTAGTATTGAACTTACTCATCATGGATCCATCATAACCAGTCGCATAACTTGAAATTTGTGCAATCGTCAAAATCAAGTTCAGCACGATGAGCCCACCATTTGACCATCCTTTCTTGCGAGACGGACTGGCTAAGGCCTGCTCCATCGTCAAAGGGTTGGATATGAAAGACATAGTGAGGATACTATTGATTGAAACAGATGTTTGAATGTTTCAGATGAACCCATTCAAGAGCACATAAATGTATAGAAGGGATTGGCAATATTTCGATCATGACGAGATGAAGCCACAAAGATAACAAAGTCCATGATCTAAAATTGCCTATCAACTTCCGACAAAGGCCGGTCAATCAGAATCCTAGGTGGATTGTACTTTAAAGAGTGGAGCGTACCACGTTATTTTCCAGGATACCCCGCAAAACTGAGTGACATTGTGACAATTTGAAGAGCTGGAAATAAATGCTTGAATATATGCGGTTTCCAAGAGTGGTTAAGACCTACCTTGCAGTATTGGGAAGTCCTGAAAACGAGTCATGTCTTGCCATAAAAATTAGCAAAAATGATTTGTTTAGTGGAGTGATAATGAGGGGGTGGAGCCTGTGGAAACTGTCAAGAATGGGGTAATGCATGAAGAGTCTCCTGCCAAGGCCTATATCTACTTAGATAACCGAAGGTACCGGTGACTTTACCGGAGGTGCGTCTCGATCACAACAACCTCTTCCTCAGCGTAAAAACTATTTCACGGCGAAGTATAGTGATAACGCTCGTCGGAGTAGCTTCAACCTCGGCCATGTTGTCCTATCTCAGTCAACATAACTCGTATCTGGTTGGTGCGCATACTTCTAGTCAAAATCGCGGTAATTGCACCAATTGGGATTTACAAGCACAGCTCGGAAGAATTGGGTGCTTGCCTATCACGTGTCATCTCCTCCTTTTTCCAATGCGCGTCTTGCTTTAGCATGCCACAGCGAATGAAAGGCTTTACCGGTTCTTTGTTGATCCCCTATGCATCTTGCTAATCATCTTAGGTCCACAGCTGTTCGGATTTATGTCCAAACTGTCGGGTAACATCGCCGGTTCCGTGCTCTTAACAATGTACTCCGCACTACGGCAGCGTCGATGATGAGTGGAGAAGGGTCATTGACTTCATAAAGGGTTTGTATATGAGGTGACAAGATGGGCGCTTTTTTGTCGTTTTGTTTGGTAAGACGTCTTTTTGATCCTTTCTTTTGGTTTTAAATATCCGAGAAAATGCGTCTCCAGTTTCTCCTGAAGGCCTCCGTAGTGTTGTTCGCTGGGGGTGTGGTGGCAGCGAAGAAGACTTCATTGTCGAAAAGTAAGTTACTGGAACAATATTCGTAGCTATAATAATATACTCACGATTTTTCAGATGCTCAGAATCTTTTCGACTATGCAATGTCAATCAATGACCCGAGATTTGACATTTCATACAAGTATATCATTTATCCTGATGAAGGACCATGGAGCGTGAGATTTACTGCTTGGTATGTAGCAGGATTGCTGCACCGAAATCAAGGATCTGATCTAGAAAACGCTAAGGGAGCACTGGAGGGAATGTATGTTAAACGTTCCTCATGGATGAATATCATCTGATGAATTTTTAAGCCTCGCAAGTCAGCAAACCGATTCGTATGACTCCGTTTGGTACGGAACATGGAAACTCTCACCTGATGGTAAAGTTTTCCTTTGCTCTGAAAAATCATTGCTGACCCAGAAATAGAACCAACTCCAACCCCAGGCTCTGAACTTTTCCCACCATCCATCTATGTATGTTCTAGCTCCCTCCTCAAGCAAAGCTCTAATCCAAGATCCAGAACACATACGACCCTAATTGGCGAGAATTCGTTGGCACCCAACTCGTCCAAATCGTCGAGGAGTTCTCCTCCTTGATTGGTGATAGCCTTGTCACCCGTATCATAAAAGCAATGGAAATCCAAGCCATAGGCGCAATGCGACGGAACGGAACAGAAGGAGACAACCTCGTGACCGCCTACACGAACCCAGCAGTCATGAGAGCGTTAACCATAGGTTGGGTCGGAGCTAGGACTCAAAATCAGACCTTAATCGACTACGCTAACACACAGGGTGAAGAAATAACCCAATTGTTTAAGGAAGGACCAAACACATTCTCAGAATATAATGCTCTAACCTATTACGGCATGGACATCTGGGCATTAGCAGCAAACTTGAAATATGGTCCCAAGAACGCCTCGATGACGACCCATGCCCCATTTCTTCTGAAAGAACTATGGGCAGATATCGCAGAGCATTATAACGCGTATCTTGGAAATTTCGTGGGGCCATATGATCGAGCAAACAGTCGAGACTTAACACAACACAGTGCAGTTCTCCCGCTATGGTTTTGGGGATTGTTTGGGTATGAGAAAGCGCCTGAGCCGAATAAGATGGAGTTAGATCTTATATATGATGCTGCGCAGGGTGCGGCTCTTGCATTGGTGATGGGAGTGGTGGACGAGAACATCAACGCGACGACGAGGGCGAAACTGCAGACTCCGCCCATGGCCACTGAGGAGCGATTCTTGAACAAGACAATTCGAGAAAGTTTGTATAATAACACGATCAGGACTGCGACTTCCTGGATGAGCCAGAAATTAATGATTGGAGGCCAGGAGTTGGCTGAAGAGGTTGCGAGAAGCAAGCAATTTGTACCAGCAATTGTTCATTGGGCTGCTGATGCTGCGCATCTTCCATTCCCATATAATGGATTTTTCAGCTTGTACCCCACAGCTACGACCATCTCTGCTGTCGCAACTAAGAACAGGTTGGAAATTTCATATCCAAATACCACTCAAGCCGGGACCAGCAGTTTTCAATTCCTGTTAAGTAACATTCCTCCTGCTTGGAACTTGGCTGGCAACGTTGTGGATGGCTTTTCGAGCCTTCCTTGTTTGAGTGTCAATGTTTCTGCTCCAGGATTGCAGGTACAACCAACGACCTATGGTAACTCGATATACGACCATATATATTACAACATTACATACGCAGTGCCCGCAAATTTTGCTGGTGTGCCGTACATCGCACTTGATTTCGCATATACATGCTAGCAAACGACAAGGCCAGGAAAAGGTTAATCAAGATGCAATTTTGAGTTAAATTCAGTGTATATATTTAATTTTTGAATGGGAGGAGAGAAAAGTTCACTAAGATAGTTTGGTCACGACTCAGTTCTATCTGTTAGGGTGGTATTTAGCTAAGCGTTTGGAGAAGGCCTTTCGAAGAGATTTTTTTTTTTTTTTTTGAATTAATAAGAAATCAAAAAAGTTATTCTGAAGCGGAGACATTGGAAGGACTATGCTCCGTCAACGGATAACCGGGGTCCTTCGACTTTTAAGGAGGGAAAGAAGGACCCCGGAATTGCAGCAAAAAGTAATTACATGAATCAGTAATAATTGAAGATATGCGAACTCATGGTATGCTGGAATAAAATTTCCCCATATTAATTCTTTATTCTATAATGATCACGAAAGTTGTTGTTATGCCACCAATCTTCCAGGTTGTCACGTGGTATAATGCACATAATTATAGACTTCTGCAACTCGCCCACACTCATTCATTGTATACTACTCCCACGACCACCGGGACTGCTTCTCCTCACTTTCTCTGCTTATTTAGCTCATATTGTTTGAACCGTTTATCATAGAGTCCTTGGGATACAGGTTGAAGGAATGCTGCCTTCCAACGTTAAAATTGTATTGTCAAACGCCATTCGTGCTCTGGAGGGATAGAGAGAATGAGAAGAAGAGTTTTGTTTTATACAAAAAGTGAGACTGGGAAGATTACTGATGGCGCATAGGATACTTTTGAAACTTCATATCGCCTCTTTATTAACCTTCACTTCAATATCTTCGTCCAGCCTGCTAACATTTCTGAAGTCCCCAGTATGGTATAAAACCTCGGGTCTAATAACCTTTATCCTCCACTGTCCTTCGACCTTCACGAATGTCTGCTGCATCCAACTTCGACCATCACTCGTATCGCCAATCTTGCACATCGGGCTCGTGAAATCCTCTCCCACAACCCTCCTTCCATGGCTAGCTGGCTGCTGCCACTCAATAATGATCTCCTCCTCGGTGACTGATTGAAAGTATGGCATGCCGAGTAGGTGTTGGGTAGCAAGTGCTTTCACACCGAGGTGCTTCGGTCCCAACCAATTCTCGACAAAATCCTCTGCTCGATACTGCATCAACCCCCAGGCAGGAACGACTGCACTATAGTCAACAGTCACATCTGGAGCGAGTGATGCGCGAAGACGAGCTTTGTCCTGGGATACACGATCAGGGAATGTCTGGACGAGGATAGAGGACATACTTTTCTATCATACCCGTCTGCTAAAGTACGGGCACATTGTGTGATTGCGATGTAGTCTTGAAAGGTCAAATTAGTCGGAACGTATATCTCAAATGCCATCGCAAATTACCAAAGGAATAAATCTTAAGGCTGAGTGGAATGGAGGCTGTTATATTACCATTAGAACAACGCCGCGGGGATTAGGGCGGGGTGTGGACGCGGGGTTGTTTCTCCCGCTTTCAGTTCCGTCCACTTGGTGTGGAACAACACGGCAATTTGGTACGGAAGTCTTCTACAATGCTGGCCTTATCTCGTAAAACTTGGCACTTCTGTTAATTCCTCTCTCTTTATACTGTTGTCATTCTCTTATCATTCTACCTCTTGCAATGTCTAAACCGGAATTCACACTCCGAACTGGCACCTACCCGTCGATTGAGCCAAGCCTCTTCAATAACTCATTGAATAGCAAGGTTGCGCTCATTACAGGCTCAGGTCGAGGAATTGGAAAAAATGTCGCTATCGCTTTCGCAAAGTCTGGTGCTGCGGTTGCGATCACTGGCAGAACCCGAAGTCAAGTCGATGAGACGACGAAGGAGATTCTAGATACCATACCAAACGCAAAGGCAATCGGAGTGGTAGCAGATGTTTGTATCAGGGCTGATCTGGAAAGGCTCGTGGCAGAGGTAAAATGCCTACAATATCACTGGAAAACCTCTAACAGAAGCACTTTAGGTCAACGATAAGCTTGGTGATATTGATATCCTCATATGTAATGCTGGAATGAATACTTTTATGCCATTTCACATGACTGATGCGGATGAATGGTGGAGCCAGATGGAAGTTATGGTGAAGGCACCCACTGAACTCACTCGGATCGTTCTTCCTTCTTTGCAAAAGCGAAATTCAGGAATCATTATCTACACCTCCTCTCGTGCTGCATCCGCAGACTTGCCGTGGACGGCCGCATATGGTTGTGCAAAGACGTCTATTACCCGTTTCGCCGGAGTTCTACAAACTGAGCTGAATATTCTACAGCCTGGAACTTTCGGATTCGAGAAAAATGGCATCTCTGTATTCTCGATCCATCCAGGAGAAATCAAGACTAAGCTTCATGAGACTGCGTTCCCGGAGAAGACAAAGAAAGAGGCACCGTATGTAATTGAGATGATGGATAAGCTACATAAAATTCATCCTAACTTTCAAGCCGAGCTTCCTGCGTGGACTTGTGTGTATCTTGCAGCAGGCAAGGGAAAATGTTTAGAGGGCCGCCTGGTAGATTGCACAAGAGATATCGAAGAGGTGAAGAAATATGTTTCGTCCCAGTCACGACCGAAGATAGGAAATGCTTGTGGATAGTCACGTGCATAATCAATGATTGGCAGAATAGATATATCATCTCTTCAATTACCGGGACATGATCCTGTTTATGTGAGATGACCATGGGAATGGGGCACCTGGGGTACCTTGAAGAACGCCTAGGCCCAAAGTGATCACAACAGCCACGTTATCCAACAACACTAGCTACTCGGATATTGCAGCCGGCAAGTCAAGCTTTGCAATCAAGCTTTTATCGTATTTCGTTCTGGTCCTTTTTGGGAGTGTCATGCGGGGTCTGGGGTCGCTGAGCCGGGGTAGTGGACGGAGGTGGACGGATTTGAATGTGAAAGTCGACTGCTGCTGAGACGAATTTCCAATCCACTTTCACGAGTGATGCAATAGCTTGCTTTGTGAACCTTCGGGAACATAGCTAAGACTTGGGCTCCGTCCACTATCTACTCCACACTCTCAATGTACGGCTTGCAGGCTTTTGCTCGCCAGAATGCCCGAAAGCGCTTCACGGTCCTAGAAAAACAACCGCGAGAATATGTGCTAGTTGGTTCATCCCATCTAGTATATAGTTAACAGTGTGGACAAGACTTATAGTCAGGTCATTAGAAAGTCACCTCATTCTCTATTTTTGCGGGTCCAAATCCATACCCATAGTCTACTAGGTCCAATATCACGGTTACCACCACTTGCCATGGAGGACAGAAAGCCGGAGATTTTAGAGGTGGAGTCAATTCCTGTCGAGCATGCGCATTTACATTCAATTGCAGCTCTTGCAGAATCCGAGGATGAGCCTCAAACTCCATACCAGCTTGGTTGGAAGACAATCCTAGCGCTCTTCACACTTTCTATGGGCAATGTTTGCGCTGCTCTTTCTAATACTGTGAGTACTCTGAAAAATCTTACAACGACGTTCGCCACAACATGCTGATTTGTGGAAGACAAATACAACCATCAAATTCCAGGTTGCATCCTTGGCCAAGTCGCCAGCTGATGCTGGTCTTGCATCATGGATTGCAAATGGTAACTTCTTGGTCGTTCTGGCTTTGGGACCAGTTTTTGTATAGCACTCTTTCTTTGATTGAAGGATTATTAGCTAATATAATACAGGGCTCGCTGTCCGATCGTATTGGCAAGAAGTGGTTCCTCGTTGTCGGCGCTTTCATTGGTGTTGTTGGTTCCGTGGTATCTGGATCTGCTCACGAAATTACTACCATCATTGGTGGGAACATATTAACTGGTATAGCAAATGCGGGCTGTGTAAGTTCAAATAGAATCTATCTGTGCTATATCCCTACTGACTATCCCTGAGATCGTCTCAATCTCTTGTATTCAAGAAATCATGCCGAATAAGTTGCGCCCGTGGGCCATGGGCGTTTCACAAGCTATGGCAAGTGCTTTTGTCGTCCTTGGCACTTTCGTTGCTTCAGCGTTTGTGAGAGATAATGTCGGAGGCGCTGGAGGCTGGAGGTGGGCATACTACTTTAACGGCATCATATATGCAATTACTGCTATTTCGATTGCAATTACCTACTTCCCACCAACTCCGAAGCTCGGCAGACATCACGTCCTCAAGGAGATTATGTCAAGCGTCGACTACATCGGCATTTCACTCATGGCCGGATCGTTCGCTGCTTTAATCATTGGATTGACCTGGGGTGGAAGTACATACACCTGGAATTCCAAGCAAGTCATTGCACCACTTGTCATGGGGTGTGCAGGTTTAGTACTTTTCGGATTATATGAGGCGTTCGTAGTCAAGGAAGGAATTCTTGACCATCGATTGTTCTCGACAATGAACTTCCCAATCCTACTTTTCGTTTGCACAATTGATGGGATGCTCCTTCTTGGAGTTAATGTCCTTTTCTCACAAGAGATCTTCGATTTATTCTCTCAGAATGCCGTTCGCATCGCAGTCATCCTCTCACCGTATCTAATCACATCGACATTCGGATGCATTCCGGCTGGCTGGATTATGGCTTCCAGTCGATCTTATCGTGTATTCCTTGTTGTTGCTCTGTTTTGGTGCAGTCTTTTCACCGGTTTGATGGGGCTCGTAACCTCAGAACGTCTCAGTTGGGCGTATGCATTTTCCACTCTCTTCGGTGCTGGAACTGCAGTCACAACTACGATTCCAAGTAAGTTCAAACATACCCCCCTACGTGTGCATACGTTTTCCTAACACATTCCAGTCGTAGCACTAGCTCTCTCTGTCCCCTCTTATCTCATCGGCACCGCCGCCACCATTTCTGTCTCTTGTCGCGCTCTCGGTGGCATAATCGGCATAACAATCTTCACCGCAATCTACAATAACAAATACGCATCCTATGTTGGGGCCGAGCTCGCCGCAAATACCCATGCTCCGGTTGTTGTTAGCGAGAGCGAGAAGGCTTGGAAGTACGTGTGGATTGCGATTGCATGCTTAGTGGCCACGAATGGAGCAGCGGCGTGCTTTCTGAAGAGTGTTAAGCCGATGATGAATGAGCATGTTGAGAGTGCTTTGGAGGATGGAAAAGTTAGAGAACAGCAACTATCCTGAAGGGTCAGTGTACGCAATATTGATAACTGAGATGTTAGACGGTATTCATTGATCGAGAGCTAAATTTATTGCTAAATTCATATCTCGTATCATTCAAAAAGGTGACAATTATGGTAGCGGAAATTATCTCGAGAATTTCTCATTTGTTAACCTGGGCAGATATATTATTATTAAGCAACTCTCTTCTAGACCTAGGCGCAGAGCTTATTTCCGTTATTAGTGGACCTCAAACCAACGCTGGAGTACGTATGTCTAAAAGGCTGGTACTTTCCCTGAATGAAATGACCTCTCTTCCATCATGTAGCATCATCTCTTTATTAAGAAATCTCTCCAGATGTGAAATAAGTTGAAGTGATCGTTGTGTGGCCCCAAGAATAAATCCCAAGAGAAACTCATGGGTACATATGACCCCACTATCCATATTTAGCTAGCCCGATACATCACAGGCAAGTCAAAAGTAACCCCACATTCCGCAAGTTTTCCCAACATCATACATTTTCGTGTCTCATCAGCCAACACATTTTAGCACCAACAACATTTAATGCTGTTTCGTAAACTGCATCAAATATTACTGCCTTGAGTACCACTGGTGGGAAGGAAATGGAGAGAACGAAAATATCTGTTCCTCACGAGGAAAGAACAAAAGGGGAACCTAGGGATGATGTAGGCAAAGCATGATATACTTGAAGTTATTTGCAAATACTAATAGTATTAGAGACTGCATAGGGTAACAATTCACAAGATTGAGGAAGCTAACCGGGAAGTGAAGCTGTTTCAGTTGCGGTATGACGATAACGATGGTCGTCCGAGGATGAAGGTATGCTATTGAGAATTTCCTCGGTGTGTTAATGCTGCCTTTTATAAAAACTATTCATGTGGAGGGGCGGAAATGGGGATTTACTGTTAAGAAAGAAATTCTAGCTACTCCCATAACATTTTTACATATTTTTCGTAACGGGACTTCCTAGTGCCAACATTTCGAACGAACTAACTGGACTGTAGTTTCTTCCGGGACAATGGTTAGATGTACATATCCCAACCCTTCCCAACGCGGGAGGTTTCACCATAACATCCCCGCCTTCGCTGCTCTCCTCAACCACTCCTCACATCGAGCTAGCAATACAAACATCACCCTCCAATCCTGCCGCTGCCTTCATGTGGAAGTCCCCGTCGTTAATCCTCGGAACAGAATTGCAAGTACGAGTAGGAGGATCTTTTACTTGGCCTCCTGCTCACCTGCCAAATGGGGAAGGCATTGAGAGGATTGTGTTTATTGCTGGTGGGGTAGGGATAAATCCGCTGATGAGCATGTTGAGCGCTATTGCTGAGGGGTCGATGAATAGTAAGTGGAAGGGGGAGGTGAAATTCTTGTATAGCGTGAGATATCCCGGGAAGGAGGGTTTGAGTGGAGTGTTGTTTTTGGCGAGGTTACAGGAATGTATTGTTAAACTTGGAGAGAGGGCTGAGTTAAAGTTATTCTTGACTTCGAGTAAAGACTCGGAATTAAGCGAAGATCGAAATGAGATGGCTGGGGTAGTACGGGGGAGGATATCAACAAATGACTTGGTCTTTGCTCTAGGAGATGCGACGATGAGAAGTCGGACCTTGCTATATGTTTGTGGAGTTCCAAAAATGGTGGATAACTTCGTGGGGGTTGCGGAGAAGTTAGAGGGCATGAGAAAGGAGAATGTGATGTTTGAGAAGTGGTGGTAATCCAGCTGGTGCTTTGCACGGGGAGGCGCCGAGACAGTGGAGAACGAAACTTCGAAGTGAGGAGTCGCCTCAAGGGCAAGATAATTGGAAAACATATATTAATGCTTATAAAACATACGAAGAAACATCTTTCACCTTTTGCAGAGGCTTTAAAATATCGAGATGGCTTTTAGCGTAGAAGTCATGTTGTTAGCATGGTTGCAAGCGGAGGTGGATTTGATGGGGTGACAGTTGATCAGAGCAGAATCCCCCATTTACCTCTTTCAAATCGAGATTTTATCTTCGAACTTAGCACCATACTCCACGCTGAAATAGCAAGATGGTCGTGTTAATTCATGTCTTATTTTATTCTTCGCAGCTTTGATGTGATTTCGTGAAGTCCAGGGGAAGGCGCAATGTTTACACAGTTATGGCTGAGTAATCCGGCTCAACGGCTTATGCACGAAGATCCTGAAACTTCAACCACCAGGTCTCCATTCCTCCTACATCAACACTCCACAGTAACATCACAACCACTGGTCATCTCGCAGGTCCCGCAATTGCTCAAACACGACTCCTGACTCTAGTACTCTCGGTATTCAACTCAAACTGTTATCTGCGAAGCCGCGACACCCCATCAAAGTCAATCCAATTCGTACAACAACAGAATTCCAACTTGATGCTCTCGAATGCTTTATGCGAAATATTTTGACGCCGCGGATGGACATAATTCTTTCTAGATATGATACGCCAGGATACTTTAGTTTTACCAGAAGAGAATGAGAGATCGAGACGAATTATACTTGGAGCGAAATGAATTTATCGTGTCAATTGTGACTGACTGAGATTCCACTTTGGCTGTGTGAAAGATTGCTCTGATCCTTTGGGATGGGAAGGGATCTCGCGATGCGGCACTTTCATAGGCGTTCAGCGGATATCAAATTCTTGGAGCCATATTGAGTAAAGATATAATATTGGTTTGGATTTTGTGTTGTTCCTCGAATATCGAGTTTCTCGTGAGAATGTCAACAGTTTCCATGTCCGGCTCCGGGCATTGGGATTTGCAGGTCAAATCATGGCACTTGATATATTATCAGCATTCTCTATTTCTAGAAACCAGGGATCTTGAGCACTAAATCAGAAAGCTCTAAAGCCTGAACACTAGATCGGGCATTTGAGTAACCCTTCATTTTGCGAGGCAAAAGTCGACAATGGCATATGCGTCGACTGACAGGTCAACCCAAGAGCTAAAGAAAACACATCCATGGAAGACAGCGGCAACGCCTCACAATTATTTCTCTCAGAGGGCGGGAGCAAGTTCGGGTTTCGTTTATGATCCACCAGGCCCATCTTAAGTATCCACCGGCCCACCCATGCGACAGCAGCCGCTTCAAACTCACCGTGTCATCTTCGGATGTTTGTTTGAGAACGTCAAGAATCAGACGATGTATGGTAAACGCCAGCATGTATAAGGTTATAGTTGACCTCCATCTACATGGCTGCTCTTCTTTCGCTTGTTCTCTTCATTCGTTCTTTGTATTTGCCAGCCGGCCTGATTTTTTTTGACATTTAATTTTATTTTCTTCGTAGTG
This sequence comes from Tricladium varicosporioides, assembly GCA_021365295.1. NCBI lineage: Eukaryota > Fungi > Ascomycota > Leotiomycetes > Helotiales > Tricladiaceae > Tricladium > Tricladium varicosporioides. The sequence continues at coordinate 634,706 of JAJTIW010000016.1, forward strand.
CTGTGCACAAATCAAACAATTTATATTTGAAATGCCTTCTCTTCAACAGTTACTTCTCATTACTCCGTATCTTCTGGTTGTAGCCTACGGCCAAGGAGTCATCATCAGCGCTCAAGGAACTAAAGGGTCACCTGCTAGTTTACCTCTGCAGGTTGATCTTACTAAAGCAGATGCCAACATAATCAACGCACAGGAGCTCAACCAGAACGTCGTCAATGAGTGCGGGAGGACCTTACTAGCGGGGAATATTGATATCGGCCAGAATACAGAGGATCAATTGCTCAACAAGACTGTCACCTCAGTCACCAAGGGTGGCAATGTGGCTGTAACTATCCGTCAGGGCGATGCGAATGGCGCCGGGCCATACTCTTGCGACATCGATTTAACAAGCAACGCCGATGGTATCTCGGGCCAAACCAACCTCACCGTGAAGGAGACCGATGGAGCCAATGGGGATATTAACCTTTCTCTTACTATGCCTTCCGATATGAAATGCGTCGGAGGTATGTAGCCCAGGATCACTATCATTGTCTAGGGTCTCATGAGTGTAACTGACATACAACTAGCCTCAACCGGAAATATCTGTACAGTCCGATGCTTCAACCAAGCTGCTGCCGGCCCCTTCGGTGGTTGTTTTGCCGTCCAACAAACGGACGTAACTGCCAATAAGAATACCCCAGGTACTATCGTCACAGCCCAAACTCTTGCAGGCGTAAACGCCCAAATCGCACAAAATCAAATTGACCTCCCAGCCGCACTCAAAGCCAACGCAGAAGCCACCACAGGCACCGAGGCAGAGCAAGGTCGTCTCTCGGCCGATGAAATTCTCGGCATCGATAGCACAGCATCCGCCACAGTTAACATCGGGGCCGCTGCTACTAGTACGGCCGCCGCTGCTAAGGGGACGAAGGCGTCTACTGGAAAGGGAAAGGGAAACGCTAATGGTGCAACTGCAAAGGGTGCTGCCGGTACTACGACTGCAAAAGGTGCGACTGGTGCGACAACTGGCAAGAATGGGAATGCGGCGAAGAACAATCGGCGACGAGCAACTCGAGTTTTTGTTTCGTAACCAAACATGGTGTCATGTCAAAGATTGAAATCTTTCGCGAATCGACTATGCTTAGAAACCTCGTCGTGATGTAGGACGCATGTAAATATAGAAAGATCGTTTGAAAATTATAATTAGTGAAGAAATTGTTTGCAATCGATCTTCCGCCTACAAATTCCAACCCGAAATAATTTAATCCATTCCTAACCTAGTCTCTTGTAAAAATCCATCTCATGTATCATTAATAGGGGTTCCTACTATACATTGTATACGGCCGGATCTCGGCGTGGGGATAGTCACCTGCCCCCCCTTTCCTGATTCCCTGTCCCCTCTGATACTATTATGTGAGATACTAAGTATCAGGCATCTAACCTTATTAGTTTTAGCCCTAACCACCTACTTTTAATTATAATGCCTTAGTAAATATACTAATATATATATTTTATTTTATAGTTAATTTTAGATTAGATATAACTATGCGGTCTGATGAATCTTAATCTGACTTCAACTCTAATCTTAGCTTTTAAAATATAAGACGGTGTTTAAAAGTGCAACATTTTCTATTTTACTTTAACCCTTCTTAACAATCTAAGCTGTAATATTCCCCCCTTTCTTCGCAGCTCTGTTGTCACCTACCACCACCTCCTTTTCTCCTTCTCCTTCTCCTCTTTCTCCCTTACTTTTAAAACTAGCATAATGGTAAGCCTTAAATTTCTCAGCTGTAAGTTTCGCCTTAAGCTGTTATACTAGAGCACTAACATCTGAACTTCAATATGACATAAAAACAGTAAGATAATATATTGGGGGAAAGGGGGTTTCCCAAGGAAAATGGCATCTCATTTGTTGGATATTTTCAGATATAATGTTCCATTCTATCGACAGTGATAAATGTGCTGTAGATATATATCGTAGAACCTAAGTTCCTTGAACTGTACTTTAATAGCTGACCTATATTCCCTGACCAGCTCAACCCATCGGAGTCTCCGAACACCCTGAATTGCTAAACCTTCAGAGTCACCGACTTAATTCCAGACCCATATATCCAACAGTGTCGTGATAAAATTTGCCGAAATCATGCAGTGGTGAGGTGGTCTCAGTAGCACAAAGGGGCATGTTTTGAGGCCAGTGTATCCGTTCCCACAGGCCCAGGGCTGTAAAATTAGGCGCCTTTATGTTCTTCTATCCTCAAGGAAAATAGCAAATATCTGTTCATGGTAATTTTATGAAAATTGAACTCACTCCAAGTTCAGTTGGAGTCACGGAACAAGCCCAACAATCAAGTTAGGAGCCATTCTATTTTAGTAATAAAATACTTTCATTTCCTTACTCGTCGCCAGAGCTTTTTAGGAGAGCACACAACGGAAGAGCTCTTTACTAAGGTCTGTTGAATTCAATTATTGAACAATATGAAGAATATAGCTACGCAAGCTATTATAATAATCCTCAGCTAAGAGGAGCTAAATATAATGGATTAAGACAATAAAGCACTTCCACGAGTGGCAAGCAAGGATATAATTAAAAGCGACCCTTCATACATTAGCTACATTACCTAAATACACTAAGCAGTTTGGCCGCAATCTTGTTCGCAAAATCTCCGAGAATACTAGCAAGTTAAAATGACGACCTTGCAAGAAGTTTTTCCTTAAGATGGAACATAAGATGGGTTGGGTAGGACAGGGTAGGGACGAAAAACATATGAAAAGGAACTATAGTCATATGTGTTCGTTAGATGAGGTTACATTCCATATAGGAGCTCAGTGTACCATCTTTTATATATTACATGTGGCGCAGGAGAAAAGTGCTTGGAGAAAATGAGAAACCTAACTTTTAGTGTAGACGCGCAAATTTTAGAGTTTGATTGTGTTATTATAAGGATGAGATAAGTCATTTAGTGATTATTGAGAAGGGTAGTATATGATAACAACTAAGCGCTATCCAAAGATGGCTAGGAATGCACTTCACACCTTTCTATTCTTTAATGAGAAGGAAATATAGCCCTATGGTTGTCACAGAAGAAGATAATGCCTCTTAGCGCAGAGCTAAAATGGTCACAAACTAGCTGGATAAGCAGAAGGCTAAATGACTCCGCTAGTTGCTATAATTTCTTGATCTCTCTCCAATTGCAAATTTGTGGAAACAAATTAAGATAATTCGTAGTAAGAGAAGGCACAAGAACAAGAATATTGGAATGATAGAGTGTACGTTAGGGGAAGCGTAGCTTATAATTTCAAAGGAAAGCCTCTTGAAACTCAATGCGTCTATACTGAAAGTGTTGAAGATGTGTTTATAGAATAAGGGTAGATCAATTAAGCATCCAGTTAGATTTCTTTGGTCCAAAAACTATGAATTTATATCTATTGGTTGTTTGGTTGTTAACTATCGAAGGTAGCAGCAGTGTTTTTTGTTCTTGCTGGTCACTCACCAGAACCGATTGTACCTTCCTCACACAGTACAGACCTTTACCTCTCAGGTTCTCCCATAGCAATTTTCTGTAGGAAGGTGCGAACTACACGAGGAATAAACATGGAGCTTTGGAACGACATTTTCATGCCCTTTGGCTCCAGTATAAGATGTCTTCGTCCCGCCCCCCTTTTGCAAACGGTCTTCCTCCTGCGGAAGTTATATATCGAAGAGAGGCTCTCGAGATTTTCCAACTAGATCTCTACCATGAGAGCGCTGTGAAGGGAAGATTTCTGTACGGTAGATTGACGAGGAGTCTGGTGCCGCCTGTCGTTCTCACCCTAGCTCCGGCATCCCAGCTTACCAATTGGTACGCTATCGAGAGAGGAACCAAGTCCTTGAGGGTAGACCCAGCCCTAGGGGAGACTTTGGGGACAGAATGGAACGTGAATATGGAGGACTTCTAGTTTGTGACTGTTTCGTCGATCCCAAGTCGTGATGCAGCTTATATTAACTGGTTCAATGTTCGACAGAAATGTATTGTGAACTACTTCAACTTCAAGATATACGACTTGAACTTACAATTCTAGCGTCTTTGGCCTTCCGAAGCTGTATAGTAGTCTTGGATCTTAGCTGGAGATAGACTCCCTTCTTTTGATCCCTCGAGTCTTCGGATTATAGTGAGGATAGCTATTATCAAAGTTTCTGCCCGAAGGGCTATATAGTATATAGCAAGAAGATCGACTAGCTTTGTCGAGGATCTTTTGACCGGTTATACTATATATACCAAGGACAATAACGGCTTTTATGCTATTCTAGATAGTATTAATAATACAAGTTTTATGTGCCTACTTATAGACCACAAGGCCGAGCTTCGTAATCGGACTATAGATAAAATTATTGTAGTTGAAGGACTACCAAGCAAGAGTAATAGTATTACCCTGGATCTTCGGGACGATTTTACAAGAAGCTAATCTTTTTTTCTCGTCTTGTCGGAGTGTAGGACTAAGGAGTAGGATATAAGTGAGAAGACGTGGCAACCGCTAGGCAGGGCAGGGTATAAAATATAATTTCCCGGTACTAGAAACGATAGCAGTATAGCGCATTAGTCCCGCCAAGCGCAGTAGCGACTATATATAGCCCAGGCTACCAAGCCCATAAAATATATACGCCCTCCAAGAACCCTCTACGAAGTATCTCTGGGATTGCTGTAAAATCAGTCAACCTTCCCTCTCGGGACTGCTCTCCATTATTAGTCATGGCTACTGGGATTAGTTGCCTGACTAGACAAAAGGTATATTACTACCGAATAACATTAATAAAAGAAAAGACTATTCTTATAAAGTTGCCTTACACATGAGCTTAGCTATACATAAGACCTAGAATATAGGAAGTACTATATTGCTCCTTCTAACTTGTCACACGCAAGACTTATCTATAACCTCAATCAACAGAGATTTGGAGGCAGATAGAGTACCTTGGATAACGAGCTTCTTACAGGACCGAACAACAATCATGAAGGTGATGTAGAGAAAGTCTTGCCTGTGATTTTTGGGGTGCCGGGGGGGGGGAGTGGATTATTGGGAGAAGGGAGTGAGAGTAACTATGAGACGCTGGGAGCTTGAAATTGTAGAACTTTTGGGAGAGGATATTTATTTTAGAGTGAAGCGGGGAAGTTCTTACTGGAGATTTTGAGGTTGGCCGTTAGTGTGTTAGATACGTAGGTAAGTGGGGTACGATTGAAAGGGCGGCCAAAATGTGTTGGAATTAACGACTCTAGCCATTGGATGAACTATGTCATCAACACAAAGAGGGCTTGAGGGCTTGAAGCAGGTATTAATTAAGGCAAAGGAAGTATATTGTCAGTTGTCACTTGTCTACTTGCTACTGTGTACCGTGCAGAATAATGTATAAGGGTCTTCAGGCCACATATAGAGGGCAACTAGTGAGACGTGCCTGAAACACATATGCTGGCGCCAATGCCTTAGGCCGCCAGGCGTCCAACACTTTAAGATCCTATGTTGAAAAAATGATGACTCCAAGCGTCGCCTTAGTGAGTCTAACGCCCAACCACCACTCCACCATATAAATAGCAAAACACACATATAGTTTTTATTAAAATATATCTCCCAATCCAACTCATGAGTGCAGTCAGCATGCAATAGGTCTAATTCGCTGATTCAACATCCTAGTTAGACTCATCGTCCCACCTTTTATATCATATTGTTTGCCCGATACTGCATATGAAGCGAATACAATACACCATCTCACATACTTCTTGTACTACGGGATACACGCAAGTAGAATATATTTTGCGCGATCTCTGCAAAGGACACTTCGTATCCTTCATCCGTCACACTTTCTAACATAAGACCGGTCAAATATTGTGTGTCCCTACAACAAGTTATAATCAAGGACGTGTACTGATTTTGGGTAAACAGCAGGCCTTGAGACATTGTGACGTCTTGGTGCTCCTCTTAGGAATCGAGATTTACGATTCAGAGGCGGAAACAGGACTCTGGGACATATTCCTATATCTCAAGACCATAGGAACATTAAGGTTGGACAGACGGTTTGCAGGTCAACTATGGACGTATCACCACTCTTCTCACCAGAAGTTGTCGCAGAGTTGAGGGAGGACCTTAGAAAAGACTGGTTCATAACAGCAAATGACGAATATCGACTTGAGCTCGAGAACATCTGGTCACCTCCTAATCCACTTCATCCCAATCATAAAATGCTCGAACTCGAGAGTATTGAGAATCCCCAAAAACCGGGCCATAGAATACCGTATATTGACACGTGGATGGAATACCTATTTTACAACAAAGCCACTGTATTCTATTGTACTCAGTCAGCAACCAGCATGATCGGCCGTGATGGGCCAGTGATCCTAGGTGGTGTCTGGAATGCTTGGTCCGATGCTCTGAGCAGGGAGCCACAAATACAACTTGATGAATTCTTTGCTGTTCCAGTAAGCGTTAAGGAAAAATATGCAAAGACAGTTCCAGGGATACTACGAGCGCACGAGCACATTTGTGCTCAGGTTCGAAAGACGGTAGAGCAAAACAACAGAGTTAATACCCTTACTAAATTTGGCAAACCTTGGCCGAACCCAAGGTACTTCAAACTACATTCAATTTGCGAAGCACTTATAGTAGTGTTTGACGAGTACAAGTTCGTGGCTGTTGAGAAGCATGCAGACGGCCTCCGCCATTACGGCGACGTTGCCCAGAACCAAAGCATCATATTGGCTCGAACAGGTCACGAAGATGGGCTTAGCGCACCTATTAGCTTTGAGTCTTTGAAGAATAAAGCCTTACCTCTTGCAAAAAGTGAAAATATGGGAACTGTCGATGTTATTCGAATCCCTTTGCAAGTTGGCGTTCACTTTGTGGCCAACCTTATATTACGTGAAGAAGCCGCATTTCCGGAATCCGTTGTAGCAGGACCTCATATATCAAGGGAAGCAGAACATCCATTTATGAAATGGGAGAGAGAAGCACATGATTATGGAGAAAAACGATTAGTAAATGCGCTGGCACAAGACAAGGTCAAACCATTTACAACGGTAGAAGCTGTAAAGAAGGCCGTGTTATACCACCGAGTTGACATATACCCCCCAGAAACCTATAGTCCCTTTCCTTTTAAAATTGGTTGGGTCTGAAATTCATGCTACCTTAATGGTATCCTATCTATAGTCTAAAGTCATATGTGACAAATATTACTTTATCTTGCTATGTATACCTTGAAATAGTGTCTGGTAGGGGTGCCCGAGATAGGGCAATGAGATTTGTTAGGAGAGATGATGAGGATATATAAAATATCGTAGCTGTTTCTCATTGTTATTACAGTAGAAGTACTCGTTATAGGATTGAAATACCATGCTAATATCGAAGGTTGATAGGCCACAAACTTGAATGTACTATTGCTGGCATGAAGCCTACCACAACTAGTGTAGATCTAGATACTGTAGCGATTAGTTCCTACTCGGTACGATTATCATCTAGTTGGTGTTTTAATAGAAGCGTAGTAGTCAGGCCGGGTTGTTCGCATGGAAGTGAACTTGTACCAGAAGCCTAAATAGCAGGGCGCAATGCAGGCACAAGCAGGGTAACTTAATTGATATTAAAGAGCTATTGATACCTAATAAGCAAGAGAAACTAATCGATACCCCTTCAACAATCTCTTCCGGTTATTCTTATACCCACGCGGAGCATGACGAACTTCCGCTGGGGATACATCAGTAACCTGTTTGGAGTATGTTTCGAGTACACATGTGCCCTTTCGTAAGCATTCCTCGCTTACATGCTCACGCTTGCTCGTCACACATGGCACTCATAGGACCCTAGGGCTCCTAAGACTAGCGCCCCCAGGACACTCTAATACCTGGGAGGATAGTCCTGGGCCCCGCACATAATATTCTAAACGATACATCAGACCCGGTTTCCGTTTCTACTCTTTTGGTGCGGTATGAATGAAACACTCCTATACTAACAACCAGCATTAAAAAATCCTAATACAAAAGGCTATCAGGACACTAAGCCTGCCAGTTATTATTTCATGAGGGCACAATTAACACAAGACTAAGCTTTAATCCATAATATCTCCCACCACAACATTTTCATAGCTGAGCAGAGACCTGTCTCATGCTTCCTAAGAACGGTCTATAAGGCGACCCTAATGAATCCTCAGGTCATATCCTAACCCGGACCTTGATTTTGAGGTTTAAGGCTCCAAGAGCAGAAAACTTTTATATTAGCTTTCATAATTCCTTAGATAAGAACTTTGTAATCTAACTTACTCCCTTAAGTATCTCAATAGTAACTATAACAAGGACTTTAATAAAGCATCTTTGATTATACTTAGGAAGACAATACTTACCCCGTTTGCTGTAGGCCTTATAACTTAAACCTTACATTCCTCTACCTCAAGCACGGACTACGACCACGGCATAAGTCCGTGTACCCCCATCTGGCCCACCCCCCCATCTGGCCCACCTGAAAAGGCCCGTGCGCCACCCCAACATCTCCTAACACTTCAAAGTTATAAGTCAACTATAATACAATCCGAGGTTGAGGAAGCTATACTAGCTTCATATAGGTCGTCTTTAGCTTGTTCAGCCCTCATAGCCCTACTAGCCTCCTCCTGTGCCTGCTGTATTGCCTCGATATTGGCGAATTTGGAATTTGGACTAGTCTGGACCTTTCTTCGTTTTCTAGGCTTAGTAGCTTCTAGCTTAGCTTCTAGAGTCTGTATTTTAAGCCCCTGGCTAGCTATCAAGGATTCTTGCTCCTCAAAACCCTTAGTAATCTTCCGAAACAGTAGCCTTTTAGTATAGAAATCAGGGTCTTCTAAGGCTTGAAAATCCAGGGCCTGATTTTTGACTTGTACAGACTTCCTAGGCGTGCTCCAGGTAATCTGAGACAATTCCAAGGTCTGGCCTAGCCTATTCTGGCTTTCTAATGACTGTTGTAGTGTCCTGGTGTCTTGATTACTATTTATAAGGAGGAGACGGCTTATAAGAGGCTTGGCTATACTTCGAGGCCAAAGGCCAGTTGCTTTCCAGCCATTTTTTATATTACTAATAGACAAGGCCTTTTTACGAGCCTTCCAATAGCAAATAAGGAAGTTTTGCTTTCCTATAGGACTTGAATCAGTAATAGAGCCTAGATATCCGATTTCCTTTCGATAGTAACTTTTCAGAGGAGAAAATATAGATAGATCTAGAGGCTGAAGGACGTACGACATATACAGAGGCAAATAAAATAAATAAACCTTATTAATATAACAGGTATATATAAATTCTGTACTTTCGTGACTTCTGTAGCTATTTATAATAAGAAGTCTAGGCTCTATAGTATAAGTCTAAGGCAGAAATGTTTTCTGAAGCTATTTCAAGGTAGTACTATTAGTAGTCTATCTATTAGAAGTAGCAGTAAATTGCTAGCCCTTGAATTGACTATTATCTTCTAGAAACTACTGTTGTTAAATTGATTTGCCTTTAAAAATCACGAGTAAATCAAGTCCTACCTCTGTTGCTAAGACACACTCAATAAATAAAGTCCAGGCCTTGGAACTAGGCTATTTTCTTTGAATCTCACGACGTTCTGAGCTTCCTATAACTAGACTATTAACTCCTAGGCCTTCTATAATATTAGCTTTATCTATATTATAGCGATTTTCAGGCTTAATAACCTAGATTTCTGGAATATATAGTCGCTAGAACCAGGCCTTGATTATATTAGGGATAGCTCCATTGACGCGCTGAGAGTCTATAGACTTGCGTCTTTTGGTCTTAAGAACTAGATTTCTTTTTAAGAAGGCCTAGATCCAATATTTTCCTACTGAAATAAAGTCCCCTTTAAGGAGAAGTAGGCGATTCGCAAATTCCTTAATTTGCGCATAGGTTAACAAGTACTCTAGGGCCTCCTGGGTCAGAATCTAGTCTGTTAAGTGGTCCTCCTGAACCTTAGATAACCTCTGCTGGCCCTGAGAAGCCTGTGCATGAGACTCGACTCCAAGTAATCTGTTTTTAAGAGTAGAATAAGGGACGTCCCAGTCTCTACTCGCTGCGCGAACATGTTGGCCGTTTTGAACAGCTTGAATGGCCTGAGCCACGTCATCTTCAGTATATCGAGGCATTACTAGTCAAAGAACTAATATCCAAAAGGGTTAAGGATTATAACTAGTTTTGATTTTAGTCTTTTAAAGTGAGAGGGCAAAAGTGGGGTGGCGCACGGGCCTTTTCAGGTGGGCCAGATGGGGGGGTGGGCCAGATGGGGGTACACGGACTTAGTCTAAGTATTGTACCAGGATCTTATATAAAAATAATAGAATATGCCTAAGTTATGTGACTATGAGCCAATATTTTTTAAAATAAATAGAGAGCTGTTTAAACATTTAGATCTACAACAAGGTTGTGGTACTAACTGAGTCTAAGATACTTCTTGTATAAAGGTTTGATAAGGTTTAGTATTTACGGATGGAAACTTTTATAAACCTGAAGCCCCCCCTCAATACATTGAATAAAGCCAAACAAAATCGTCAGAGCTAATACACAGATTGCAACCCAAAATGTGTACCACTGGACTCCATTTCGCCTATCATACCACCATTGAGATAGCGTACTTGGCCGCGCCTCGTGATACTGTTCCTTCAAAATCACAAGTCGTTCATGCCAATACTCAAAATTCCGTGCCTGCCTGTCTCTAGCATTCAAGGTCCCAATTTGCATAAGTTGAGCATCAAGAGGGGAGTTTGACTTTAAGATGCGACTCTGGTACCATTTTTTAGAAAGTGGATCGTACTTGGGAAACAATAGGGCAAGTGTCCGGAGGGTTTCCTCAATAAAGCCAGGCGGGAAAATCGGGCTATAGTACGCTTGTCAGTTCAATCTTCATTGGCGCGATTGCTGGCTAGACCTACTTGTTTCGTTGGTACTTTAAGAATGAAACATGGTGGAAAATAGCAACAGCCTTGTCATCGTTGCTCATTCGCAGGTGGTCTGCCAAATTGTCCGTCCACCAAATCTCAATTCCTGCTATTCGTTGCAAGTTTACCGCATTGAATGACTTCTCGAACTTGGTACGAACATTGCCCACGACTAGCGGACAAGAAAAGTAGTTGTGCACAAACTCGGTAAGGCTTCCATTATCCCATATAACATGTTTTCCTCCAAGACATTCGTGGGGGATATTGCCAAGCTTAGTCATAAGAAGAAGACGTCCCACAAGGTTGATAGAGTTATCATGCTGTTCCTCGTCTCCGTCTCTCAAGAAAGTTGACAAGTGGTCCCGTACCTCTTTTCGACTAAGTGGCTGTCGTAGAAGTTTAGCTATATCGGCGATGTCCTTATGGGTTTCTACTGTAGAATATTTCCCATTTGCGTGTCGTCCTATTAAGTCACACTGTTGGGTGTAGTATGTGAAATACAAATGGAAAAATGCATCGACATCTTTTCTGTCTCCTACACGAGCAAGCTCTGAGGGCTGAAGTCCCCAGAGGTACTCGACTGCGATGGGTCTAATTGGGGCTGAAACTGGGTATCTCAGGTTGATATCCAGAGACGCCATAATTGATAATATAGACATTTGCTGGACATGTCAATGACAAAAGATAGAGGCGAACAGTTCAGCGCCGCGAACGAATCCTACTCCGTGTCATGACATAGCAAATTCACAGTCTCACAGAGCCTCATAGGCCTTGTTCTAGTATTCTCGGTCAAATTGTGCATGAGGCCGAGACATATTGCGCTCGGCGTTACTTTGCTCTTGGGAAGCCTTACCAAATGCAGGGGAAATCTCACCACCGTTGAGGGCGCACGGCTCACGTCTTCATGCGGTGGCGGATGGGTGAAGGTAGTATTAAGAAATGCCACGTAAAGAAAAGCAAAACTCTTTGTCGTCAGTTTTCCTCGATCCTTTTCAATTTCTATGAAAAATTTAAAACTTTTAATACTCTAACGCGAAGCGCAATTAACGTTGATGAAGGGCAGCATAATGCAGGATAGCTGTTTTCTTACAGCTAAACCTAGCGGTTTTACTTAATTACATTCCATTATTCTAGAAATGTGTAATATTAGCACGCTTCAAGGTAATATATCAACTTATTCAAAATTTCAGCTCAAGACGTTATCGACTTTCTACGTACGGGTAATCTCAAATTTTTACAAAGCTCGTCAAAGCCTCAGCTGGATGTTAGTCGATTCATAATGGTCACGATTAAAATTTTGCATGTTGCAGCCAAGAATACGAAATGCAACAGGTGTTAGTGTTTTAAGTGTTTTTATCTCCCATGGAATATGCTGAAAGCTATTCTTTCCCCCTGGTCGACATAGGCTTCAATATTAGACAGCAGTTTCAGTTGTAATATATTTCTTTTCTCCTGAAATGTCCGTCTTACTGGTGTGTGTGCACTCGTTGACATCCGTAAGGCGGCTTATTCGGGCCTTCTCGAACACATTGGGTGATTGGTTAATCGGCCTCTTGCACAGCCATGCAGTGCCATGCTGTTCAAAACCCAATTCCTCAGTAACATATCTTAAGTTTTCTATGTTTAGGAAAATAACCTCACCATCCCGCGATGCCTTCATTTCTTCGCCCCTTCTCGAAGCTCAACGACGCGAGTAGCCTTCGGCCACCATTTTCCAGTTCATATTACTTTTGTTTTCACCTCCCTCTTTCTCCCTTTGCATTGGTCATGCTCCCGGGCATACGTGCGACCTAAGATGAAGAGAGTTGCGAGAATATTCAGGTTTCGGAGAGATAGAGGTCAATGGAATAACCCAAGAGCTTCTATTGGAGAACCAAGAGGAACTCTACGCAATGGAAAATATCAATGTTGGGAGGCTGTCGGACCAGCGCGAGAGACTTGGAGAGTTCTGGGCCCCGAAGTTAAGAATTTTGTTGAGGGATCATTTGAATCTGGGCCTGGTCTGAGCTTCATGATCTATATGATTGGAGTTGAGGAAGAGGTGGCTGTGCCAAAGATTTTAATATGTTCAACGGATTTGCTACTTCGAAAGGAGGTTAGGAAAGCTATCAAGGGAAGTGGGATAATGGACAAGTATCCTGCCATTGGACTTGGGGATATCACCACTTTCCCTGATCTTCTTGCCCAAGAAAATATTGAGCCAACTCTCACTTCATATCCCAATTTCGCTACTGATATCGCAGTATTAGCTCCTCCATCGGACTCTGCGTTTGGTAGACGCCTATTTGTGCCCAAGCTGGAGGATGAAACTTTACGACGCGCTACTGGGGGCCCAATCTTTCATGTTGAAGATAATGTTTATCAACTAACTATTGGGCACGCCTTCCTCAATCTTGAAGATCCTGCTCTTTCTTATCCCCAAACGTTAGCTTCGGATGAGTGTGACTTCGATGGTCAAAGCGATACAGAAGACGATGATCGTTCTAACAATCCTGGTGAGACGACTAGCACTGGAAAATCTGCAGATGCGCTTCCACAAACTAAGTGCTATACTGATAGCGAACTGTCAGGATTACATAACGCCTCATCCTCAGCGCTGCCCATTTCCACACTGGCGGAAAGTGAGGCACCAAGAGCCTTGGAAAGCTCCCTTGAAAAAGAACCAGCTATCAGGAATACTTCAAAATTGAATATCCCTAAGACGTTGAGGAAGACTGAACGTGTTGGAAAGTTAGCATTGCTCTCAGAAACAGGCGCTAAACCATCACTCGACTATGCCGTGGTAGAACTCCAGGAAAGGTTCAGGAATTGCTGTAATGAAATTGAGTTAGGAAGGAATGGTAGTCAAAGGTGGCTACGGGTTGGAACAGAAATGGAGATTGGCTCAAATGATGCGAGCATAGTCACGAATACTGCTTCCTCGGGATTTCTGCGTGGAAAGCTGCGCGCTACGGCTTTCTATATGCGGCGACCTAATCAAAGAACTCTCCAAGAGCTTTATGCTGTTCAACTAGACGGAATTTTGCTTGATGGTGACTGTGGATCAGGAGTCGCCGACTTTCCCGCTGGGGGGCTTTATGGTCATATCGTTGCGGGAATAGTTGGCACTGGAACAGCATATATGGTCCCTGCCAAGGAAGTCTTTCAAGACCTTCGGGATCGATTGGGGAAGGTGGAGCTGGGATCTCCACAAACCTCACAAGAAAGTCATCCTGAGAAAAATGGACGTAAAAGGCTTTTCAGCCCAGCTCCAAGACCCGAGCCTCTGCATATGATCGAGTTTGCTTCAAACGATTTCTTCTCGCAGGCAGCTAAAAATCCTATGCAACCTGAGAAGGGCGAGAAACACTCGGAAAAATTGAGAAATTCAAGCCCCATGCAATCTTTTATTGTGAGTCAGGCATCGGCATCAGAGTCAACTAACCCACTTCTGAATATGACTGGAAAGAACAATAGTGCAAGACGTCCGAGAACCTCAAACCCGGTGAACAATTTTCGATCCAGCCTCTCTATGATGAGGCTAAGAGCGCTACCATTCCTGACCACCACACAGCACAAAGGTGGAGTGTCTGATGATTCAAATATCAATGAGCATTCCATTAGAGGTTCTCAATTTGAAGGGGAAGATGACAATAATACAGCTGTCCACAATTTTGAGCTGGGATTCTTTGCACTCCCCGGAGATCTCCAAGTGCAGATAATTGCCTCCCTCGACATTCCTGATATTCTGAGCCTCCGTACAACCTCAAGAGAGTGGCATAATCTTATATCCGTCAATGAGAGGCCGATCGCAAGAGCATTCCTGGAGCAGGATGCTATCCCCCAGTTTGCAACTAGTCTTTACAGCCTCCCACCTCCTACAGAAATAAATTTGCACTATATCTGTAGCCTACGGCACCGACTTCTCGTATCAGCAAGCTTGTCTGCAATGATGGCAGAATGGATCACAAAAGATATGTTCCTCCGAAAGACAGAGGCACAGTGGCTCAAATTCCTTCCCGAGCAAGCTCGTCTACGCAATAGGCTAGTCCCACTCCTTTTTACGGCGTTTCATTTCTTTGAAATATTGCGCAATCTCTGTATGGAACAGACGCTAGAACGCGGCCAGACACTGCCACTGAAAGGTCGCATGCTTCAAGCAATCGAATCAAAGATTATGAATACATACAACGACGAAACGCTTCTAGAAGTTCACCAGATATTTCCTTTACTTATCTCCTTTCTCTGTTCGAAGTTAAGGCCACCATCCTATCTAAGCCGGCTCGAGAGATCGCTTCTCGGCTACCATATGGTGGCCCCCCCAGATCACGTTATTGCAGCCATCCTTTGCGTTGGTGGGTTACGGGAGGTCACAAAATTTTCAAAAGTTCAAGGCTACGAGCGACGAAGAACAGCTGTCGATATCTGGTACAATTCTATTTCAAGTCAGCCAATCAAGTTCAGAGAGGAGATGATTCTCTTTCCGTTGCGACTAAGCCGAATTCAGTCGAGAGAATACCCTAGACAGGAAATTACAGATTCGAAATGCAACACAAATCTAGGAACCAACTATGGGTCATCTCAGAGCACAAAAAGCGAGCGGGTTTACTCTAAGAAATTAAAGAGCAACCAGAGTTTGCTCAATAATGCAAGTTTAGCAGCTGGGCCACCAATGGCATTTCTACCACTAGAATGCATGCCGCGACTATTACAAGGACTCCCAGTATTACAGCAAATATGGGTTTCGACAGCAGAATCATTGCTTCTTGAGAGAGGAGTAGTTGAGAGAAAGGGAGACATCAAGAAAAATGCGCAAGTGCTGCGATCATTAGTTGACGGAAGTGTGACTAATGCGGATATACGATTTTGGGGAGATTCTGCTGATGACGTTCTGCAAGAGAAATAGTGGCATGTCCAAGGGAGATTTCTATTGTAATTAAATATATTTTTACTTTTTTGCGGGGGGGGCTTAGAAGTAAGATTAAATTTATACCCAGACCATTTTGTTGGAACTCAGTGTACGCTGGTATACTCTAGTTTATATACTGAATGTATATATAGAATGCTTACCCCGCGTGAGCTGAAAATTAAGTTGTCAACCTCCAAAAAGCATCGCTGAAAATATCCAACACATTTTATTGCCAATAGGTAAAATGTAATAGCTTTTTAACCTATAAGCTAGTTTCCAAATATAATTATAACGGTCGATGCCATTAACGGGTAGCAGGAGGGATCATAGTAGAGTAAAGGAAGTAACCTGCGATAGCGTAAGAGGGTAAAAGTCTAGTGAAAAACTCAAGCTTCGCTTTTTAGGAAAGGCCACCATCTTCTTTTAACTGTTTGTTAATACTCCTGACTTCAGTATATGGCAGATATATTCAGAGCCTCTGTACGCCAGTTCTTTTATTATTACGTGTGGCCTAGGCCTGAGAGTCGAGTGTTTGGCAGTACAGAGAGCCTGGGTGTTGAAGTGAGACGTAGCGGCCTCAGGCACGTGTCACTAGTTGCCCTCTATATGTGGCTTGAAGACTTTTGTAGTTTATTCTGTACAATTGCAACACAAGAGAAGACAGTAAGAGATTGAACGCTATTGCCAATATACTTGATTTACCCTGCTTCAGCCCCCCCAAACCGCGTTGTGCTGATGACATATAGTCATCCGATTGGCCGGAGTCGTTAATTCCAACATGTTAGCTTGAGGAGGAGAGTAAAGATATTGTAGTAGTATTTATTAAATAGCCTATGTGAACTACCTTGTGTAGTTGGTCGATTGGAATATCAGAAGGTTAAATGGCAGAGTATAATATAGCTGTAAGTAGAATAACTTAATTTATATTTAAGAGCGAGTGAATTTTAAACAATAGAAAAACTAATTGATACTTTTCTTTAAATCCCCTTCTTGCTATTCTTTTACCCGTGTGAGATATGACGGACTTTGCTGGAGGTACACCAGGAATCTGTTTAGAGCATGTTTCGAGTATACACATGGCTCGCAACTATTCCCTTCTCCCATGCTCACGTGCGACGCACGTAAACACGCTTGCTCGTCACTTATAGTGCGAGGTAACACAGCTTTTTCCGACGTGGCTCGTTCCTACAACGACGCGAGCTACGAGACGCAACTTCCTCACTATCCAAGGGAAATTCTCTATATATCTACGAGTAGCTGAAGGTTTCGCAGGTTTCACAAACAAATCCTTATACTCAACCAGCTTTCCAGTTTTAACAAAGGCTAGATCTTTGGCGTCTGTTCCTCGTGATAGGGAGTATCCTTCTCCGGCCACATGTGCAAAAGGTCCAAGGAATGCTGCATAATTATAACTTATAAGTATTGCCACACGAGATAGGAGATTAAGAATCTAAGGTAAGGATCTTGGATTGTGGATGAACTCACCGTAGCTGTCTGCGTTCTTGATAGCTTGGTCGTAAGGAAGTTGGGAGAGTTTGTCCTAACCATATGCTTTAACCCCGGCTATTTCCTCATCCTCCGCATTGAGATGTTAACGCTTCCATAACTGAAAATATTAGAGAAATAGCAGAACTAACTGTCATATGCTTTGATATGTGTTAACTCGTGTAGAAAAAGAGTGCTTAGTGTATTAGACGAGTTTTAAATGCCTTTCTTCAACTCATCTAGCTTATGCATATCCGTATCGGCAAGAAGAGTGGTTCTTGTCTGACAGCCGTAATCACAAATCTGTATACGCTTGTTTGTACTCTTGATTATTTATTATAAAGTGTAGACAACAAGGAAATTATTTACAGTTATTGTAGAGCGTAGCGCAGATTGTTTAATGCTCTCCTTTAAAGGCTTTGCATAAATCACAGCTGCGATTTTTCGGACGTTGCATCCTAGTTCCTATCTTCGTTGTCTATATTCAACACTAACAAACAAATCGACACCCTCTCCCAACTCGCCTTCCCAACTATTCTTATACCCGTGTGAGGTACGCCAGAAACCTGTTTAGAGCACGTTTCGAGGTACACGCATGCCCCTTCGCAACGATTCCCCGATTCTATACTTACGTACGCCGCACGTAACCTGCCTACTCGTCACAAAGATACTTCAAGTATAATAATCCTTAGATACTAATTATTATTAGAGCTCTTGTCTTAAGATATAAAAATATAGAGTTTAGTTCTAAAGTATATAAAAGAGAATAGTTAGTATAATATTCCTCAAATATTATCGAAGATATTTTATTGAGAATACTTATTAAAATTACTAAATAGAATATTTATTTGAGTTAAGTACGAAGCTCCTATTTGAGGAAATATATATACATATATAGAATGTTGTTACTCCTGGAAGCCTACTAGAGTCCCAAGCCTCCAGCCCCCAAAAGCCGTAGAGCTTAAGCACCTGCAAGATTCATCCTATCACGTGACCTCATCAGTGACGCCTTGTGTGTCGACTGCGCCAGGTTCTCTATGTACTATTGTACCGAGCCTCAAGCCTTGGTTACGTGTCATTATGAAATCGTAACACTATATAGTTTTCTAATCTATTAGACATCGACAGATATTGAGTCACGTGATATTTCAACTAATAATACATGGTATATCCCCGCGCATTTAAGGCTAAGCATTGTCCTGATATCAGGTACTTCGGCGTTAGAAAAAGGAAGTTGTTATCAAGCCAGCGAGGACTTTGGAGGCACTCCAGTCCTCTCGCACAGCGGTGAGACAATGAACTCGTATAGGATCACCCCCTGACTACCCCGCTCAACACTGAGAAATATTTAGCCTTACTGACTTGATCCAATGGACTCCTAATAGGCTCTAGGAGGTTTCCCTACTTTAGTCGCTAATTAGTGCTGGACTATTGAAGCCTTTGTAGCTCAAGTGCCGAATCGAGATGCTCTACATGATGAAGGACCTATATTAGATGTATAACAGTAGGTTGGCCTAAATATTAACATCACTCAAATAAGATAGCCAGAAATCCGCAATATTTGGATGCTCCACTGGTTTTTGTCACGAATTCTCTCGATGGCACATCATGCTCGCTAACTAATCTCAAGGCCCAAAATTCCGTGGCTTCAGTCTGTAGAACTCTGCATGCGATTCCTCAAGCGCCATGTATCTTTAGTTGCTGATTATTGAAGCCACTGTCTTGGCCATATAATAATCCCTGCCGTGACTGTAGTGCCTTAGCTGTGGCTTTTATTCTTTCAGATGGGGTTTTAGTTGTCTATTAATATTGCTATATCCCAGACAACGAGTTCAACTGGTTCTCATTTCTTATCTCTACCAAACATTTCAAGACTGCAATGGTACTCCACAGTTTCGTTCCAGCTTTGCTCCTTTTATCTATGGTGGCTGAGGGGAAGCCAATCTTGAAAAATCGAGGAGAGGCGAGAGCAAAATACGCTGAACATCTCCTCAAGCGACAAACAGGATCAGACTTCTTCTCCACTCATGCATCTTCTCCAAACTTAGTATGGTATGATTGCTATGTTGGTCTCAAATGCGCCAGGTATGTGAGAAAAGCTCTCGAACTGAAAATATACTTCCTTTGACAACTCAGGCTCGAAGTTCCCCTTGATTACAATCATCCTGTCCCTGGAGATGTATTCAAACTGGCTCTTGTCAAAATTCCAGCAAAGACCAATGTCCCTTACAAAGGATCTTTCTTCGTTATGAATGGGCTATCCTCGAGTGTCGATTTCATCAGCGGGGAAATCGATCCTGTCAACCATGTGCCTTTAGGCTCAATCTACCAAGATTTTGTCGACCCAGCTTTCGATATCATATCTTGGGATGTTCGAGGCCTGGGTCATACAACACCACAAGTTCAGTGTTTTGCAGATGCCGCTTCACAGTCAGCATACGCAGGAGTGGAACGCCGTGGGCTTCAATTGAGTGAAGTAAATGGCACGCATCCACCCACACAACAAAATATCCTTTCCAATATTCAGTTTGTCTCTAACCACCAGAAAACGTTCGCCCTAGGGTGTCAGCAGTACTATGGAAAATATTTGCCGTGGGTCATGCCTTCCATCCACATACATCATCTTGACAGTTATTTTCAGATACATTGGAAGCGCAGACAACGCCAGAGGTCTCGACAAAATTGTCTCGCTCATCGGAGGTACTACTCAGAAGCGTATGCTTTTCTATGGCTACATGACCGTTGTGGGCACAACTTACGCATCGATACATCCTAATGGTTTTGATCGCATGATTCTGGACGGCGTAGTGAACACTGCCAAGCTGTATCTCACCGGCGATAATGGCATAAGTGCAATTAGCAATGCTCAAAATGGTCAGCAGATGATCTTCGACTCTTGCAGCGCAGCTGGCCCTTGTGTACCTGCAAATTATTACTCAGGAACCTGCTGTCCATTTTGGGCGTCAACACCAGCCGGAGTCTCAGTGAGCTCCCTCTCCAAGATTCAAACAGTCCTAACTCGTTCCCAAAGCAAAGGTATGAAGCACTCAAAGGGAAGTACTGGAAGAGTACATTCAAGTCAAACCCTCCCAGTTCCATTTGTGGAACCTGCGAGACATCATACTACCGCATCGCTACTGCTTTCGCTGACCCCATTGGACTGGGCTCATTCTGGATCGAAAAGTTTACCAACAATCTTCGGGAGTGGGAACAAGGCTTCGTGCAGCCCAATGGAAGCAACGAATTCTTTAGTAGCTTTACTCCGGATGTCACTTTCAGTTCTTACATGCCCGCTATTATGTCGCTCGATCAATTCATCAGTACGGTGCCTGTTCTCGCTGTGCAAGACTTGTATCTATTATCGATGAATCAGACTTCAAATCAAATGGGTGGCATTATTGCGAATCAAGAACTCTATACTGCTAGTGTGTACTTTGATCGACGTTATTCCCTCCTTATCTGACATGTTCCGTAGACTGGCCTGCTGGTACAAAGCTTAAGAACCCTTACACTGGGCCAATTGGCGGCTTTACGCGGGGGAAAATGCTATTCATCGGCAATGTTGCTTCTTCTCAGTACCCATATCAAAAGTAAGCCTCCCCCTTCTCCATATTCTGGTCTATCTATCTTACCAAAGCACTAACTTTCACCACTTATAGCGCGAAACTCATGTCAGCTCTCTTCCCTGGCTCTGGCACTGTCACTGTCAATGCCTTAGGAGTAAGTCCACTTCTATTTTATTTACAGGTAGAAGGTTGATAAGAATTATAGGACAATACGTTCTTTAATGGTGATTCACCATGTCTAGATTTATACCGGCAGTCATTCTTCGACACTGGCGCCATTCCGCCATTAAACTCTTTTTGTAATGATATACAGTTTGGTCTGTTTGGAAAGCCGTATGTTAAGGATTATCGCTGAAAGGCGACCATTCGAGAATGAAAATGCGGAAAATGCGGCGCTGTTGCAGAAATGATAGCAATCTTGATGTTGATTGATATTAGAGAATTTTCAGGGAAAGAATAGCAACCTTCGTAGCCCTCTAATATGAACGAGGTAGATCCACTGTCAATCTAATTTCTGAAGTACAAGGCCAATCCTAGCCTCATTTTGAGAACAAAATAAGTTCCCCCAACCCCTTATAACTGTAGCTATGGTCTCAGGCATGGCCTCAGAACCCTCCACAGCTGCACCCGACCTATTCTATTAGTTAATATATTTCCTCATGATCCTAAAGACGTTCAGAGTTGACCAAATACCCTCCTCTCTGCTTCTGTATCAAAGCCTCTGCCACTTCATTTTTTAATAACTCTAGGCAGGGTCAAATAAGAATACTTGAGCAAGCTCGCCAAAATCCTCATCTATTGCTAGCACCCACGATGAATTAAGAACAGGTATGAAGCCAGCTTTGGTGAGCAGAGGGAGAGCACTAGAATAATGAAAGAGATGAGAATGACGACAGTTTATATGCTTTAATCCACGTACTTCCATATTTCCCGAATAACGAAGCTATAGTAATTCTTAGTCTATCCCAAACATGGTATTAAAATTTTCATCGAAGACCTTGATTAAGTACAGCAATCGAAATATCCATCAGCCAAATTTTCTCAGATTCCTAGTCAGGCTGGTATTCAATAAGCTGATGACCAGTACTCCATTTATCTCTAACGGGGGAGAGAAATACTTAAAGCGCCTACGATATTTCAATTCCATTGACCTAGAGAGTTTCAGTTCAGGGTATAACGCCTTACCTATTGTAGTTTAGCGTAGAACAGCTGGAGAGATTACCATCTCTCAACACCACTCATTATTATCAATTAATCAGTTATTCCAATATATTCAGTACTGGCACAAGGTCCAATTGCATCAATTGCACCAATTGTAGAAGAACCCTCTGATCCGACAGAGAGATAGGATATTGAAGCTTCAATACTGGACTTACTCTAAAAGACTGATCATTTCATGATATTTACAGTGATTATAATAGTACATTTTTATACTATATAATTATTATAAGCTTCTAAGCTCCTAAAGATGTAGATATTAGATTTAAATAATAAATAGGCCTTATGATATAAAGTTAGAGAAGCTATCAGAGTTTTTTATTGTCTTGTAACATTCCTTGAAGAAAAGTATTTATAGCATGGATGGCGTAACTCAGCCCTTGCAGGTGATAATCGAACCAACCAGATGCTGCTATGGGTTTACCACGTGAGAGGTGCATCCATCGATCTCATTCGAAAATCTTCTATCCGCTCAATCTGTAGACACCTCTCACAGCCCGTACTTAAATTTTTCTTCTCACAATTTTGATCTCACTTGTCGACTTTTATGCATGTTCTCCATACGATATCGCCAACATTTATTCAGACAACGTTATTAAAGAAACTGTATTCACATTTCCTGAGCTTCCTTGAACACGAAACGTTGCAAGTATTTCGACGATCGAGAATGAGTCATAATGGCCGTCCAAAGTACCAACCCGAGAAGTTTGTGCTCAATTTGTACCAAACTTGTACTTCCAGGCCCTTTGGAAGAGTGGAACCATGACCATGGCTCCATTTCGAGAATAATTAATGCCGCCCAAGCGGGGTGTCTTTTTTGCTGTGTTGTTAAGTATAGATTGGACAATAGCAAGAACACTAAATGTATCAATTATGAGGACTCGCATGTAATAGTCAAAATGGCAAAACACTGTAAATTGGTTTTATACATAGGCGTGGGGAATTACCCTCGGGTGGGTGATCAATGGATTGGAAACATCACTCTTTCCGGACTACCCAGTGAGTAATAATATAATGTATTGGAGAGCATCAATACAGTTCGGAAATCGCTAACTACTCCTAATTCTCCAGAATCTCCGTTTCCCAGAAAAGGGAGGCGTAAAGCAGACTCCCTCGAGAACTTTCAGAAGGCGCAGGATTGGCTTTCAAATTGCGTGAATAATCATGCCGGTACGAAGAATCGCTCATGTGAAAACAAATCCCCTGTCAAACTTCCATCTCGACTTGTAGACCTCTCAGACCTCGATTCAAATCGTATTCGAATTATCGTAACAGCTCAAGGATCAAAAGGAGTATACGCCGCCTTGTCTTACTGCTGGGGACCGTCTAGTTTCTTCACCACTACCAGCAAAACACTCCCTGCAAGAATGGCAGGATTTCCCCCTTCAGATTTACCAAAAACTTTGAGAGATGCAGTTGTAGTTACTCGACGGCTTGGGATCCAATATCTCTGGGTTGACGCGCTGTGTATCTTGCAGGGTTCGGACGATGTTGCCATGCGAGATTGGATGAAGGAAGGATCTCGTATGGAACAAATATACGCACATGCCTATGTTACGATAATAGCAGCAGCATCTGAAAACTCGGACGGTGGTCTCTTCCGCTCTCGAGACTTTCAAATGCCATTTCGGAGAAATCATGATGACCCTTCCAAGGTCAAGGAAGGCTTTGTTCGCATCATTATACCAGCGAAGGAAATCAAAGATGAGCCAATTAATCGTCGAGCCTGGGCTTTACAGGAACGATTGCTTTCTCCGAGAATCCTCACCTACGCATCTAGCGAGATCTTTTGGCAATGCAATTTCCATTCCGTTGGAGAGCGGCATCCGGATGGCCTTCAACATAAAGATAAATATGGAGCATTCGCATATAGGCTTCCAGCAAAAAGGCCAGACTGGAATAAACTTGTTGCGGATTATTGCTCACGCCAGTTGAGTAATTCAGATGATAAACTTCCAGCAATTGCGGGTTTAGCTCGAAGATATACATTTGTTACAAGAGATCGTTACTGTGCTGGGCATTGGCTCTCAACACTGTTTGAGAGTCTTCTTTGGAATCGGTTTGAAGAGGGCTATGGATCCAATCCTGACTTGCCATCGAAGAGATTGAGAAAATATCGGGCTCCATCATGGTCATGGGCTTCGATGGATGGTGCCATTTCCTGGATCTACCCAGAGCAGGATATTCAATATGCAAAAGTCATAAGTTGTTATGCCAGTCCGGTCAGCCATTTGGATCCTTATGGGAGGATATCCTGGGGTTATCTGCAAATCTGTGGCCCACTCGCAAGAGTTGCCCATGAAGACGGACCCAAATTTGCGATGCGAGGACAACCAAACGATAACGGAGTTATATTTCTAGATGATCAGGAAAGTATTGATGTGCGGAAGGCACATGAGCTAGGGGATTTGTACGTACTTTTCCTGTACGAAAGATGTGGTCTTGTGCTACTTTCTCTACAATACGCCCCAAACTTCTACTTACGACTTGGTGTTTTTAATAATTATAAACGGGAAGATGTAAAAGACCTGTTCATGAAAGTCATAGTTATCATTTGATCATTTATGAGAAAAGGTGGAACGATCTAGCATAGATAAACTTCATAGGATCAGTCTGAGAGTATTCCAGAACTGCAACTACGAGGTAAACTATGCATTGGGTCCAAAGTCAAAAGGAAGAATGATATTGTATTATCTTCTCAGGGGCTCATCTGGCGTTCAGGATATAGAACAGCATCATAATTCGTTCCATGACTTCTGATAACGGTCTTGGGCCTGCACAGAACGTAGTCTGAAGCAATGAGAGAGTCTGTATGTACAGTTTTCGTTTATTCCTCAGTTTTCATAAGCTGACGATATTTGGGAAGGATTCAGGATCTTCAAAGCTCTCCTTAATACTCTAAGTACGATATATAATGCCTTTAGTCCTCATTGGTGGCACCAAATCCGTCTTCCATGAAGAACGATGAGCCTAGATGTTGGATTTAACGAGTCCTGGCGCAAACCCTTAACCTGGTAAATACAGACTGTGAAAGAAATGACAGTGTGATGTGCTGGGGCATACCCCTTGTGCTTGTCAAAGTGGCTTTTCGGAGTTCAAATGAATGCTTGGTTTTTAGATTTTGCATCTAAGACGGCAGGTATACTGCATCTCGACGAATTTCGACCGTTCACCTGACTTTAGACGGGGATCCACGAATTTCAATACGTACAGGAGTTTATTCTCTTGATGGTTTCCAGGTTCTTTTTATGGCATTTAAGTGCTTGAGACTCTATAGTAGACCGCGGGTGATAATTAGTAGTTAAAATTAGTTAATAGGCTATTTATCTTGCCACTAAACTCCGGTAATGATTTGCTATTAACTGTATAGTGCGAGAAGCGCCAGTGTTTACAACAATACTCAATGGCCTAGATCCATAGTAGAAGATGAAACTTAAAGTAAAAAAAGTTTGCGTGGTTTATAAAAGCAGTAACTAAATATCTACAACTTGAACAATAAAAGGTCTAAAAAAAATCCTCATATCTGCAGTTCAAGAGTTTATTTATCATTGGAGGGAATGGGTCTGTATCATAACTATTGTTCTTAACTAACTCTAGCTGTGAATTTCGATGTGGCCGACGGGATGCTCTTTACCGCTTGACGTCGCCTCCCAAAGGTAGCCCGGATTTAAACCTCAGAGCTGAGACTCTGAGGTATATCAGTGTTGAATTTGTATTAAAATGATGGACGAATCGATTTCCGAGCGATTTTGAAAAGAATATGACATGTTATGAGCTACTCCTATACCATGTACAATTTGTAAATTCTTTGTAGTTATTCATAGTTTCCGGTAAGCGCGATTACCGCAACATAATACTAGACAGTAGAGAACTTCCATCTATGCCATTAAATTGCAGTGCTGCAGATTATTTGTATACTATTGAGGTGGGGATCACGTGTCATGCGTGTGGTATATCGGGTCCCAATTTTTCCAAACACTACACCCACCACAACAAAACAAGACATAAGACACTCATTTTTTATATTAGAATTAGAGCTTATTATCCTCTGGTCTAACTGTTGATCCAAATATAACTCTCTTGTTGTGCTGCTCCAGACGTCCTCTCTCAAGTAGCCTTTTCCTACGTATCAGATCCTGTTACTGTTCCTGCCCTCTTGGTGTAGTGTAATTAATACCCTCCTATAGTATATATCAAGATTGGAGTTTAAGTGTCATATAGCTATTTGATCGTCTCAATAGTCATATTATAGAGTCTTGAACTTTATACTACAGGATTTCTAGTGGACAACAGGATCCTTAGTGCCACCCTCCTAATTGTGCGATTGGGGGTTTTGATAGACTGTATAAATAGCAAAATCGCTAGAGTGGATGATGGATAGATTGTTTCTCAATATAGAATACATCAACTACATACATATAATAACCAGCAGTAGTTGATTCCCATTAGTAGACAGGCCCCGAACCAAGGCTCCATTTCAAGCCGTCTTGCCCGTTGGCGATACAATAGCATACGCTGGCTGTATAGAAACTGAACCCGTCCCAGTTTCTCTTGGAAAGCTGCTACCCATGTACTTGCTCGTTCTTGACGAAACCAGCGCTGTAGAAGCTAAGTTGAAATCTGTTGTAGGGGTTTCCATATGAGTAGTAACAGTCAGCGTTTTTGGAAAATAATTCTCATTGGATAAGAGAATCGTGGCATCAGAATAATCATCGTAAAGCAAATCGCAATCCTCGGAGCCTACCAGATTTCCACTCATGTCTTCAATATGCAAGTTATGAGATTCCAGAAACTCGTCTAAGTTACCTTGTATAGGGCCGTAGTCTTCGGTCTCACTTCCGAGGGGAACTTGCAAATCACGCTTCAAAAATGCAGCGCTAGCCATGCTCATGGGGCGCTGACGGGCCTTGTCTTTTGGTGCTGGGTCTCCGAGCCAGTTTTGCCTTTTCCAGCCAGGACCTCTTCCACCGAACATCCTATTTTATCTTGTAAGTATATTCGGAAGTAAGAATAGGAGAAAATTAATAAATGTAAACGGACGGGTCGTCAAGAAGCACCCTGAAACCATGATCTTCTACCATAGTATTCGACACTTTGTTATCCGCACCAGTGTAGGTATAAGTTGCAAAACACAAGGCTCCTGGTGTTTGCGAGTCGAATCCGTATGCATTTATGAAATGTTTCCCGACTCTCACACCTCGATTCCCATTCACAGCCCCAAATGCCCTGTATAACAGACCTAAGTATAATATAAGTAATCTTATGGGGACCTCTTACCATGTTGCCTTCGGGAGGTCTTTCAATTTACACACTGTTGCCCTGAAACTCGAGCATGGAGTCCATTGAGCCATTTTCCACATGTTATAGTCTATACCTTGCGCTTTTGGCAAGTTTAGCTTCTTTCCTTATTTACTTCTGATTTGCCTGGGATGAACTAGCTACAAAGAGGGGACATATGATTTTGGATTGAGTTAAGAAGACGTACCTCCATTTGCAACTCCGTTGACTAAACGGCACGCCTGAGGATTGTTGTTTCCAGAGTCAGCAAGATTTCCCATAGGAAATTCGTCTACTTCACATCTCTTCGCGCCTTTCTGCCAGCCCTGAATTAAAGTACGATATGCTTCGTTGTGGGACAAGGCCCATTTTCGTTGGTTTGCAAGTGGAGCTCTCCCAGATGCTAGCGGTGTAAAAACGGTTTTCTTATTTAAGAGCTCGGTAATTGCCCAACGCTGATTGTCACAAACCTCGTCCCAACCCATGCCATATCGACACGTATATGTCACGAAACAGTCACATCCTTTTGTTGATATCACACCTGGAAAGCCGATAATCGGCCATTGACCATATTGCGACCTGACATCTCCATTCTTGGATGTGACCGTGATCGGGGTTCCAGTACGTGGATCATTCACTCCAGGGTTGCCATTCTGTTCGCAATGTTAGAGTTGTTACATAGCATCCAGCAATTTCACAACGCCTACCGGGTTTCTCTGTCCCGACTCACTGCCATGTACTGCAAATCCAATGACCGTTATAGCAATGCCAGCAGCAAGGCACAGTTGTATCTCGGCAGGTATACCTAGCAAAGAAAGACCAAAAGTAACTGGGGCGCCGACAATCATGGCAACTATTGCTGCTACACATATCGCTACAGTCAGTCCTATTGCATTGCCTTTCCCCCCTCGTTCCTCAAGTCCGTTCAAATTTCTCTTAGAAATGGTTCCTTGGCCATATAGGAGCAAATTCCCAGTGTTGATATTCGGTGACGGTTGAAATCTACGATCATTAGTGAGCTCAAAGTCTTGTTGAACTTGTCAGAGAGGAAATAGGGTGAACTAACCCCACACAGCAGAATGCCTGATAGCCACCTATAAAGTGTCAAATGGGGGCAATCAACTTGATACTAATGTCACTTACCGGTACAAGTATGATCATTCAGCAATCCTTCCGCGGATAGCCCATAGCTGTTCGAATTCTGCGCGACAATGGCAGCTGTAGGGTCGTTGCAGACAGGGGTACATGGCATCCCAACACCACGCCATCCTTCCCATTTGCATGAACCCATTGTAGTTCCAGGAGCACAACAGAGAGTCTGAAAATCTTCATTGAAGCAGATAGAATTCTTCAACACTCCAGCGACTTGGCCCTTGGCCTCCGTGACATCAAAATACCCTCCCTGGCACTTTTCTCCGCAAAGTGACCAGTAACACGAGTCTCCGATAGCTTTCTTCAGCGTTGCATTGTTCATCTGATTCTTGAAATCTGCAGCCTGACCTTTGGTTGCTCCATTCGCAATGCCAATTCCTAGAAGATCATTCATGCTTTCGCCATCAGTGTTATCTAAGTCAATGGCCCAAATCATAGTACCACCGAGGCACAAATTATTCGCGGCTGCCATCTTGAGTTGCATAGTCTGTCCATCATCGTAACTTACCCATTGATTTGAATTCCAGGTTGCCCACTTAACCGCCGCAGTTGCGTCAAAGGATTGAGTCACTCCATTGCTTGCCAGCATTCTCTTGATTTCCGCGTTCGACAGCGTTCCAGCATTGTCCGTACAAGCTCCTGGATTTGCTCCGGAAGAGAATTGACAAACTCCATTTGGCTTATTGCAATTCGCATCACTTAAGGTAAACGAACGGCCATACCAGCCTAGTCCAAGAACGACTTTCTCCGGGGCAACTCCAGCACGCCACATCAGAGACAGGCCGTCTTTGATCTCCGTAAGATTGGTATGGGGCCGTATCTGTCTAGATTAGCGTCCTGATTCCCGGTTACTTAGTATCTTTGTACGAACAAATGGTCCAGTGTGCTTATTAGATGCATCCCTATTGTGGTTAGTATTTGTGACTCCTTTTCGATATTTTATCCTCACCAGACTCCATGAATATCATAGCTCATAAAGTTGAACCAGTCAAGATAGTTTTGCATATTGAAAAGGTCAAAATGCTGTAGGTACCAAAACGAAGAAGGAATAGTAGCTGTTATTCCATAATTACTACCAAATGCGGCCCTTAATTCTTTGACTAGGGACAAGAAATTTGCCGTGTCTTTCGGGAGACCTCCTCGATCATCTGCAGCGGGATATCTGCAAAAGTTAGGTACGTCTTAGAATGGCTGGCTTTAAAAATTAATTTTTTTGACTTACTCCCAATCAATATCAATGCCATCAAATCCATACGTCACCATAAAGCTTGTAAGAGAAGTAATAAACAGTAGGCGATTGCTGGCTGAGCTGACCATGTCACTAAATGTCGTTCTCGTGTTAGGGATATTCGTATCATCATTGAAACTCCAACCACCAATCGAGATCCAGGTCTTTAAAGAAGGTTTCTTCTTCTTTAATGCCGTAAAACGCGAATATAGGGTGGCAGAATTGGCATCCATTGGTGATATTTGGAAAGTTTTAGGATCAAAAAAGGCGAATGCAAAGTTCACATGAGACAAACCGGTCACATCTAGATCCTCGGGTTGTCGGATGTCGCACTTGCGTGTGGATGCCCTTGAATGAAATTAATACTCATTTGTTTCCCCTCGATATCTTCATCCTACCAGCTTTCATAATATCCTATAACTCTGGCGGACGCTGAAGTCCCGCTACAAGAGGGAGTTGGTGGAGGACCGCAACCCCCAAATCCGGTCTGACACCCATTACCACAAAAGAGATCACCAGTACCGCCTAACTGATAAGTCATAACAACGCTTTAAGTGATTGTACTTTAAAATTGAGCAACTTACAGAATCCGTACTGAGAACAACAGACATTTAACGGACACTTGGCTTTTGCAGGCTCCGCATACTGTCCACAAGGAGCTTTTGCCTGACAATTCGATATGCAATTTTCTGAAGAACAGCTACTAGGTGCATATGAACAAACACCAGTCTTGCTACAGCAAGCGCCATTTACGCAAGGTTGACCAGGTGCACAAACTCCGTCATCCAAAACTGTCACAGTAAGTCCTCGGCGTTCAACTACTCCACCCGGGGGTAAAGGTTTCGAGATCTTCTCTAGAAGTGCTGAATTTTCGAATATTGGTGTTGAATTTGAATGTGCTTCAAATAAAGGCTTGTAAACAGAAGAATTTTGACCTTCTCCAGCTAAGCATGATGTAATGCAACAAGAAAGTAAAATGCTCAAAACAATCATGATCGCCAGGTATTCGAGTGTCTAAGAAGCCAAGTATTAGAAAGCAAAAGTCAGTCGCGAACAAGGAGGAAATACTCTTCAAACGATAGCAAGTGTTGTAGGTAAATCTTTAGAATATTAGTCCGATTCTAGTTGCCGACTACCGTAGATAGTGAGTGTGGCTCTCGTAATCTATATTCAGAAGATAAATCTATCTCCATTTATCTCCTAAACTATTGAACCACGTCTGCGAATATTTAAGCTATTGGTGCCCCCACAAGATATTGTCGTGAAACAGTCCTAGTGCCTTAATATATGCTGCAGATGCTAAAGTTAGGTTCTCATTGGTCCCACCGTATTCTATATTGTACTCGGGAAGCCCAATTTGATTATGAACTAAGAAGGGTGTGAGATTAATTTACTGGTAGACCTGCATCGATTGAACTCATAATATATACAAAGCTAATCAACATTGAGCGGCTAGAATACCAATAGTTGACCTTAAATCAACCGAAGTGACAGAGGCAAGACCCCCAATCGAGTTCAACGTAACTCGGGCATTATGCGACCGTGAGGGGTTTATTGATATATGGCTGCATAAAGTGGGATTTTACTATACTAATAAATCAATATAGTGTTCAATATATCCTATTTACCCTTGATTCTGCATCTCCGCCACCCTCTAGCTACTTCGTAACATTGTATACGATCGATACCAAGGTCCCGAAACACGAATGCATTCGCATGGCTCGAACTTGAAGCCAAACCATATCGGAGTGAAGACTTGAGGTTCTTTAAAGAGACAATTTCTAGATTTTTATGGTGTACATTCTTTTAACTCACTATGTATATTGTAAGCATCTTTGCAAATATCCTACTTGGGTCTTCCTTTTGCGCTGCTTCCTTCCAACTATATCGTTTCTATGACCAAGCCTATGTTGCATCCTTTTACGGCTTATCGAACAGCTGCATCAGTGCCCTGTATGACAATTCCTGATTTTTGTAGGGAGAGACGTCCAACTAATGGTAATAGAAATGCCACTGTTGATTGCGATGAAGCAGCTGCGACAATGGTTGGCCGTGGGGCTGACGTCAATTGTAAGTCTAATCTTGAAGGAACAACAATGATAGAATGAATCACAGAGCTTATATTAATAGATTGGTATATGGATAATATAACTACTTTGTGTACAACCACATGCCGAAACTCGTTGGACTCCTGGAAATCAAAAGTCACGGGCGCATGTGCAAAGGACAAGCTTGGGCTATCTGGGATTGAAGTTGAAGCCAAAGCGATGGTGTTTCAAATAACATACAATTTTGATCTTGCCTGCTTACAAGATAGGTGTGTGAATTGGATGCGCAACTCAGCTACTGTCCGTAGGTACTGACATCGGATACAGCAAAAATAAATGGTGTTTTTTTGACTCACAAAATTGGGTAGGGAGCAATTATATCCGGTGGGAGCCAACTGTGCTTTGAGCAGAATTCAACAATACCTCAGTGTAATGATCCCAATTTTGATATTTCGGATATTTCGGACGAGATGTCATCTCTAACAAATCTATACGATAAAACCTTGGTTAGTCGCAAACATCAGGTTGCAAAGCTTCTTCAGCTAAAATTTGTGTGACTCAATCTTACTTCTTCAACTAATGATTGCTCTAGTACTGTAGCGAATGTTATCTGAAGCTCTTACGGCAGAGAATGCTAGACCCATGGCTCGCAAAGAGTAATTTTACCAATTACTTGATCACACAATTTGATAAACTCCAAAAGAACTGCTCAACAACGCTCCCTTACACAACATCAGCATCTACATTATACATTGGAACACCTACAGTAACTACATTATCGGCGACCACAACTTCAGTGTCAACAACCTGTACGGGCCAAATAGTCGCACCAATTGAAGACCCACTCATTTGCAATGATTTTTCCGATACGTAGGTTCTAGATTTCACCATTTATGGTCCCTTATTGCAGACATAACTGAGAGAAATTGACCATAGATACAATGTCACCACGGGTGATGCGCGAGTCGCAACAGGGGATTATTACTGTCAATTCAATAAAAGCGTTTGTTTACCACTACCCTGTAAACTTGATATCGTTTGGGATTACCCAACTTGGTAAGAAAGAACACCCTTCTCTTTTTCTTTTCAGTGCTGAATATATTAGTGCTGAGCTAGCAGCAAAATACTCAAACAAGTCATATACTGTGACGGAAGGACAATTTCTCAGCTGGAATCCAAACATTCAAGGCAGCTGTGACCGAATTGCGCTAGGCCAGAGGGTTTGCCAACAGTAAGTAATAGCCTGAAACTCTACAATGATAGATAATAGAACCTAGTGTATACAGAGCCCCAGGTGGCACATTTCCTTCACCTATTGCTTCGTTATTCGTACCTACGGGAACTACTGCTTACTACACAACGGCAACCACGGCTGCACCAACTCAGAAAGGAACAATTTCAGACTGTGGACGATATTATCTTGTCACCGCGGGTGATACTTGTAATGGCGTTGCCCTGCAAGCTGGAATCAATTTCACCCAACTCCAAAATTTCAACACTTATATCAATAGCGAGTGCACTAACTTATGGTTGAATACTGATGTATGCATAGCGAGGGTGACTCCACCAAAGATATCAACAGACGGGACCTGTGGTCCCGGGGTGACATGCGTTGGATCAACATTTGGAAAGTGGGTCTTCCGCATCTGTGGTGTCTCAAACCATATAACTTACAATTGGTAGATGTTGTTCTGACTACGGATTTTGTGGGTCAACTGTTGATTTCTGTGGACCGATAGGGGGAAACCCTACAACAAATGGGACTTGCGGACCAAATGTTGGCGGAAAGACTTGCACGAATCCATCATTCGGAAAATGCTGTAGTAGTAAGTGAATTTTCGAGCTGCTTACTTGAGGAGAGCAAGGAAACATCATTGACGTCCTCAAAAGTTTATGGCAATTGTGGCAACGGAAAGGATTATTGTGGACCAGGGAACTGGTGAGTTGCCACTAAAAAACCCCATTCATTGCCATCAAACCAGTTTCACAGGGTTATCCTAATTCTCTGAACTAGTTATTCTGGAAATTGCGATCTTGATATTGGAGGCCCGTCTATCAATGGGGAATGTGGTCCAACGTTTGCAGGTAATAAGACATGTACTGGCACACAGTTTGGAATGTGTTGTTCAGTATCAGGATATTGTGGAAACACTACTGCATATTGTTCTGGGTCTAATTGTTATAGTGGGGCATGTACGCCGAAGTTGGTTTAAATAATATAAATTTAGACGGTTGTTATTCTCACCTGTACTTGACTAGTCGAACCTCAATTTATCTTTACAGAAGTCGAGAATACGGCTTAAATGTAACCTTTATCCTATATTAATATATTTGGAGTCTCAAAAATTTCAACAACTTACGACCGGGAAGCCTAAATACGCTCCCTTGTCTCAATTTAGACGCTAGTTTTGTGGTCCGCTTTTCGACCCTCAGTTTAGCCTAAATTTCGTTATATTAAATATCTCTTGCAGCCAACTTTCTCTATTTATCGACGTTAACTACACTTGAACGAATTACTAATGTTTATTGTTCTGCGGATTCTATTGACGCTCCTCTATCCGCCGCTATTATTTAGACCAAGTCTCCCTCACGAACCTCTACGTTACAAGATGAATGAACTACAAGATATTGATGACTGGCTTGTCACAATTGAAAATCCACCTCGTGAGATCGAAGATCTGGACTATAAGCGCTGTGCAAATTTACACAACTATATTCTCCAATATGCTTGGATTGCTAGCGGCCGACAAATCAGTGATTTCATATATCAATCATGGTATGAACGATATCGCGATAGCAGTGAGGAAGCCTCAAGTAAACTCGAGCCAACCCTTCAACAGTTTCTCAAGATAGCTTTTGATCCTCCGCAATACGAGGTTTCGCTCTTCTACTGGGCAAATGGACTCAACGACCCAAGTAACTTGTGGACAAATTGGCGGGCGTATCAGCAAGAGGAGGAAGATGAATATCGATTTTTGACTTTGTATCGCGCAAACGGAATGTCTCACAGCGATGGGCTTGTCTTTGACCAGACAAGGTACAGGGTTTCGATGTTTATGAGCATTGATGACTACAGCCCCAGAGAAAATGAGGAAAGCGATAGTCTCTGGGTACCCCTAGAAACTCTCCTGAGTAACTGGATTCAAATGATTCGTTTAGGGAAAATCACTGCTGTACCGGAAGGGGTAAAATTAGAAAATGAGAGGTATTTTCCATGGATATATCACAGCTATAGCTCAGCGCAGGTGGAAGATACTCTTGTAGCTTTCAATCGTCTGGTAAACGCCATCGAGTCGCGCCTTCCTGGGACGACAAAACCTATCAGGCATAATGCGGTAATTCCTAACAAGGTACTTGATATAGCAGGAGTTAAGGACCCATCATTTGCGCGATCATTCTTACGAAGTATTCGCTTACCATATTTCAAATTTATCGCACCCGGAATCTTGGTACCGTCACCAGAAACCTTTGCTCAATACCAGCGCTTTACTTCCATCTCTGATCCAGAGGACCCCTATGCAGTACCACCAGTCCTTTTATTTCCATCAGAAGAGACATTTAAGTTTGATACTAACGACCAATACGGCCATAGAAATCCTTTCCTAGGCATTTATGTTGATACCTTGGGAAGTGTTAGCATTCCAGCAGGAATCTATACTGATGCCATCAGCCGTGGTGCAGCCGATACTGCCGAAGAAGGATTTCGGTTCGTCCTTCCATATGGGATAGGAAAGAATGAATTTGTTCGGACGAGTGATGGCGGTCGACTTGATGATGGAAACTTCAAGGACCTTTATCAGCATGGAGCCAAAGCTTTGGGGGGTGATTGGACAAGAGCACAGAGGTTAGTACGCTTATTAGATAATTGGACTAGAATGGTAAAGGAGGGGAAGTGGGAAGTTGACAAAGATGGAGTTCTTGGGGGAATTGAGAAGTTTAAGGATGCAGATACTATAGAAAACTGGAGGGATTATTGGATTGAACCAGACTGGTAAAAAAAAATATTATAATTAAAGCTTTAGGTTTTATTACAGCGCTAGTGTAACAATTCGGTCCTACTTGGCGGTACGTACGTGAGTACTCGAGGTTTGTTAGGTTAGTATTGATATTAAAGTATAGTTAATTACTAAAGATTAATTACTATTACGATTTTATTGTTATATATAGTATAGATCTAAGGCTTGTGTAACGATTCTTACTTGTCGGTACTTATATAAGTACTAAGGTTGTTAGGTTAGTATTAATATTAAAGTATAACTTGTTATATGGGGCTGATTACTTGAAAGTAATCCTGTTACTAAGTATGAAAAATAAACTTATATTGAGAATATTTATCCAAGTTAAGTACAAAACTTCTATCTAAGGAAACAACAAAATCATGGCTAATAAATGCAGATCGCTACCATGGTATAGTAAGAATCAGTTCACTATCTCCAGATAACAGAACCTAAATTATCCACCTTTGCAGTCAGCTCGACCAGTGTTAAACATCGGCGGTTCGGTTCTTTCCTTACTTTCTTTTCAGCTTGAGGATAAAGACAAGTAACGAAAATTGTCGAACCATTTCGGCGAGGTTAGGGTTTTCAATCTGCATTTGAGGTCTCACTTCTACCTCATTGTACATATATAGAACACTCTATGCTCGGCTTCCTTCCGAACAGCCCCTCTTCTTGATACTTGCTGTGAATTTTCCAGATATTCTATTTTTTACTCTTGTATTCACATCACTATATCTATCACAATGTCGTGGTTGACTCCCAAGAGAGAGATCTTAATTGGGGTCATTGGAGTTACCAGGGCGGGAAAAGCTGCATTTATCTCGAGGGCGACTGGCAGAACGGACCTATATATTGGAGACGACCTCGAATCAAGTAAGCTCGCATCTGATACTTGGGAAACCTGCGGATTAATAGGCTCGAAGGAACCCATGAAGTTTTGCCTATTCCATTTCGACTTGACGGGCAGAAAGTAACCCTAATAGATACTCCTGGCTTTGACGATACGTATCAAAGCGACGCAGATATCCTCCAGTTGGTTGCAGATTAGTTGGATACTGCGTACGAGAAGAAGATCTGCTTGACAGGGCTTGTTCTTCTGCAGCCGATTAATTTGAACCGAATTATAATGAGCGAGAAGAAGCGGACACAATTATTCA
This sequence comes from Tricladium varicosporioides, assembly GCA_021365295.1. Taxonomy (NCBI): domain Eukaryota; kingdom Fungi; phylum Ascomycota; class Leotiomycetes; order Helotiales; family Tricladiaceae; genus Tricladium; species Tricladium varicosporioides. The sequence goes on from JAJTIW010000016.1 coordinate 671,605, forward strand.
AGAAAGTTTTAGATCCAAATGCCTACGAGCGAGTCATCATCGGCACTACAATGTGGAATCAACTCTCTAAAGATATAGTCGGTCAAGGTTACTCAGACAAAAGAGAAGCCATGGCGGATGTTTGGGGAGATGATGGGGCGCAAGGGTCATACGCCACGATGACAACAGGGAGTCTGCACTCGAAATAATCAGGAACCTGATGGTCTACTCGACGCCTGTGACGCTCCAAATGAAACAGGAGATGGCGACTAACGGGGGCAACGTCAGCATGAGTCCAGCTGGCCGTCACTTAGATGAAGAACCTAGCGAGGTGGTCAAGATATTGAAGAAGAAAATTGAGGATCTCTAGCGAGAGAGGAAGTACACCCGCGAAGAGCTACAAAAACTTCGAGAGAAACTATCCAAGGTAGAAAACCAGAAATTGAAACTTGGACGCATGAGGGTAAGCATATTTTCCTTCTCTTCGAAGCAATAGATCGCTGAACCAGACGTCCAAAGGCACATATTTAGACAACGTAGGGCCAGTGCTCACGTTGACTGGCACTATATTGGCCATCACCTTGGGAGTTGGAGGAGGCGCCATGTCTTGCACTATTCTTTGATAGTACTATTAGATGTTGTACATTTTCAATCGCCTTGTACATTTATGTGAAAATATCAGAAGGAACGCTGATAGTTTACAAGATTCGTATTAAGTATTACTTTCGACATATCGGGGACTGGTTTGGAGGCTTAGTATTATAAGACAGTATTGTAACGGTCCTACTTTCTGGACAATACTCATGAGAATACTAAGGTCGTCAGGTTAGTATTAATATTAAAGATTAAACAGTCAGGTCGAGTTAATTTGTCAGAAGCCAAATAGCAGGGTACGGTGCAGCTACTAGCAGGATAGTTTAATTCATAGTCAAGTAATAATACCTTATAAACAAATCAACTAATCGATGTCCTTTCCCTTCATGTCAGGGTTGCTAAGGATACTAGGTAACTCAAATTTGGGGGCTGAAAAATTGCGTACACGGCTTGCTGGATAATTCGTACTTTAGCCTCTTCTATTCACCAAGTAAATAAGGTTCTTAACCGAGAGGCGGTTGGTATCTGGGCCCAGATACTAATCGTCTCTCGATATATTTTTACGAGTTTCACAGAGTTCAAGAGAGGGTGGGGGGGGGGGGGAGGGGAATTATTCAGAAGGATAATCGATAATCTCTTGAGAAAGGAGGAACTGGCAAATATATAAGCGAGGCTAAGCCTAGCTATTAGTATTTTAAGGGGTTTTGGGAGGTTTCTTTGGTTTTACTTCAAAGGGTCTGGGGAAAACTATATAATATAATGAAACTAGGGATGACAGTATACACGCTACTTATTGTGTAATATACGATTGTTTTGCGATAAAGATGTATCTAAATATCTATCCAAAACTATAAATTAGCATATCCTCTTGCTTCTTATCTCACTCGTATGCGCCGATGGCGGGGTAAAAAATCCAAGGAGAACTGGACTCGAGCCGCTTCTTCGCAAACTCTTCCTTGCCACTCCCCGTGCCATCGAGTCCATATTCAACGCCATAATCTCCCACGAAATTGTCGTACGTAGTTCCTGGTTTCAGAGCACAGAGGCCGCACATAATCTCGAGGAACTGCTCCTTGAATCCAAGACGAGGAAAGGCTTCCACAATCTCATTGTTTTCCTCGATTGTGATTGGATAACCGGGAAAATTCGGCCCCCAGAAATCAGCCATGATGCCGATGTGAGCGAGCATGACTTCGGGTTCTTTGTGGAGAGCAAAGGATGGCGTAGCGTGTAGTGCAATGGCGTCCCACATCAACTGTGTGCGGTGCTTGCCCCAGCCGATCGAGAGCTTGACCTCCTCGAGATAGCTACGGGCCATGTTTGCACCATCTACCTCGAAGCGCTTGTCCTTGGAAAGTATCGTTTTGTCGGTTGCCCAGCCCAAGTCATGCATGATAGTTGAGAATATGATTAACTCCATGTCAAGTGGTTCGGAGGTATTGCGTGGGATTTTCCGAGACAGCAAAACTGCAAAGTACGCGCTACGTATGCAGTGGTTGACAGTGGCAGGGCTCGTGTATTTTTTGAGATGGTCTAAGGCTCCCCTGATCAGAGGTGTATTGGGCAAACTGATGCCAGTTTTAGGAAGGTCGGGAAGTGGGGAGTCTGAAGACATTGGAATGGTAAATAAATAAATAAAATTTTCTGGATATTGTGCTGTGTGTACTAGTTGGATGAAGAAGATGAGCTAGCTATGAGCTAAGTCAAAAGTTAGAGCTTGTACTTATACGTTGTAACTCTGATCCATCTCCCAGTTAAGGGGCGATACACGTTGTGGGGAATGCGGTATAACCTAGTGTTCCCCCAAAGAGGCCACTACCACCCTGGCACAAGCCACAAATGTTCGCTTTATAACCGAGAAGCATGGGGCCCTTGTCACGGTATGTATACTAATCATATTGTCGTTCGGCTAATTTCTATATCCGGATCAAACCATGAAGTGACGTCGATGGATCATTTTGAAAAGACGAGAAAAAAATCTAAATCCGCGAAAGATCCAGAGAATTATTTGATTAGTATTAAGAACCCATGAAGCCATTTCTCAATACATCAGGAGGCATGGCTTATTCACCAGAGCATGAGGCCCTAGGCATGTTATCTTTGCGGAAACGGAGACGATAGGTCGGATATAGAGTATTCTTTAGATATCAATGTGCTAGTAATCCAACAATGTGCTGACAATGCATTCGTGATGATTTACGAATCGGTTAGAGATATTCTGCCTTCGCAGCTTCAATTCGAATGTTAAACTAGAAGATTCTTTTGCTAAAGTATATAAATACTGCTTGCTTCCAGCTCCGAATCTCTCATTCAGATTCATTCAACGTAGTATCTTCACACATATCCAAACAAATTTGATATACGAAAGATTTAACAACTAAAAAACTTTTCATCATGCCTACAATTACTCCTGCAACTCTCCTTGAGAGAAACAAGTAAGTAGTAAAACTTTATTTAATATGGTGCATCCAAATATCTAACGAGCACGCGTCAGAAAGTACTCAGAAAACCACCAAGCCTTTCCTACTATGGCCGAGGCCACTGCAAGCGGAGGAGCCTTTGAGACAACTCTCGTCCGTAAGCTGAAAGATATCTGTGATTCTTTTAGACATTGGTAAATTAACTTTCCAAGTCACCTGCGTGGATTTTCGGGTCAATCCAGACCAATTCCTCCAAACTAAGCCTCAAGGTATAGAAAATTCCCACCAGATTACCGATCATAGGATCTAATATTCAAGATCAAATCCTTATTGCACGAACTCCTGCCGGACGAGTCGCTCCTGCATTTGTGCAGGAGGTCATGCTCTTCGAGGCTTTTCTTGGCCTCACTTCAGTTATAGTAATTCATCATACAGGTGAGTCAGATATTTTCTCCGGATCCGAGATACAGTTCTAACTTAGAGCTCTTTTCAGACTGTGGTGCCAGTCATTTTAAGGATGCCGACATTCGTAAATTCCACAAAGACCGACTTCCCGACCATTCAGAGATCGATCATATGGTTTTTGGCGCCTTTGATAAGTAAGTGGGAGGAACTTTGGTTACTCAACCTCCATTGTGAGAACTAACTTGAGAAATAGTCTAGAGCAAAGTGTTCGAGACGACATTCACATGTTGAAGACTTCTCCCTACATCCCAAAGAAGCTTGCCGATAATTGTCATGGCTTTGTGTACGACATCAAGACAGGTCTGCTTACTCCGGTGGAACATGAGAGTCATGTTTGAGGGGTGCAGAACCCCAGAGAGACGAGAAGTAGGCAGTGGGTGCGAGTGATAATGAGACTGAGAGTCGGAAGTGCAGAGTAGGAGAGTTTGTGCGATTTTATTGGGAGTAGATCGTTTGTATTAGAGAGCTTCAAACAATTATTTCCCTTCAGTTGAAGTTTCGGTGTAGTGAGTATCTCCTGTCAAGCGTGTACATTTAATATTAGCCCCTAGTTGGCCCTAAATACTACAAGATATTTTGTCACGTAACATGGGATAGTTGTACCAACAGAGCGAACTTCTGCTAAGGCATTCAAGTGAGCGTAGTAGATTGATAAATATGACGCTTGATTCTAGAAGAACTATATGAGCCTAGCTATTTATATGCACAGGATCGCGAAGCGATTAGTCAGTACTTAGTAACCATATAAGAGCTCTTCCAATATGTCTCGGGCGCGCCATTTTCCGTGACATATTTCCTCTCGCCGAAAAGAGCGTATACTCTCAAATACTCTGTCTCTCGATTTTATTAACCCGTCCCGCTTATATTGTGGTGGGGATCACGTGAAATCATGTGATATACGCGTGGTATATCGGGCCTTAATTTTTCCAACACCACTCCCACTACAACATCAACACTCAACAACCACACAGTCATTTATATTAGAATTTAAGATTACTATTCTCTGATCTAACTATTGATCTAAATACAACTCTTTTATCCTACTACTCTGAGTGTCCTTTCTTGATGAGCCCTCTTTCTACGTATCAGATCCTGTTACTGTTCCTGCCCTCTTAGTATAGTATAGTTATTTCCCTCCCACAATATACCTTCTTGTATTTTCTTATCCCACGATTTATATAACAGGTTTAGACACAGCTATAATCTTTTTATATCTATATAACGATCTTCTTCTGGTCGGCAGTATTCACGTAAATACTAAGGCCGTCGGGTTATTATATATCACGATTTCATATATCACATGATAAGTATGGCCCAGGTCTGAGGCTCGGTACGACAGTACATAGAGAACCTGGAGCAGTCGATATATGGGGTCACGTGCGCTGACACGTGACAAGGATAGGTCGACTAGGTCGGTAGTCGACCCGTCGACCCAAGAGGCAGGAAGGTTCTATATAAGTCCAGTTAGTTCCTTAGATAGGAGCTTCGTGCTCAAATTATAATAAGCATTCTGAATATAAGTTTGTTCTCAATACTTAGTAACGGGATCACTTCCAAGTGATCAACCGCAGTGACCGAACGTACTTCAATATCAATACCAACCCAACGACCTTGTACTCACGTGAGTACCGACGAGAAAGTAGAATCGTTATAGTGAGATTCTCTTATATATAGTTTTCCGCAAATACTAATAACATTTTTAGACTTTTATAACTAGTTTCTATATTTCAAGTATAATTATAGGCTCGATTATATCTATAGTCGCAAGTGGGCTTATAGTCTAATATAATATTAATACTAGTACTAGTTACTGGATTATATCGCTTATCCTCTCCGGGATAGACTTTGGTCTCGGTGCTTAATAATATATAATAATGCATCAGACTATCCTCAAAGGAGAGAATATTGCCCTCGGTATATCTGTCATTATATTCGCTGAGACTATCTCTAGCACCGTCTTTCTTGCTATATGTGAGAGTATCTTCTAGAAAAAGTTGGTCAGCGAGCTTCTTATTCGTGCACCTACTGTTAGTCCTAATATTGTTGTTACAACTGGCGCTTCCAATCTGCGGTCTGCGATGAGCGATATCTACAGTATACAGATATTTGAGGCGATTCTGGAGTCTTACTCGAAATCCTTGCAGCTTGTTTGGGTTATTGCCGTGCTGCTTGGATCATTGAGCTTGTTAGGTGCCGTGTTTACAAAGTGGGTTAGTATAAAAGAAGAAAAGACAAAGGCTAAAAAAGAGAAACAAGAAGAGAAATAAAAAGCATTTAAAGAAGTCAAGGCTTTGTATATAGTTAAATAGATAATTTAGAGATATCTATTTTTAATTATAGTACTAGCCTAGTACTACTCTAAGATATATAAGAACGAATATAAGTCTGGTTATACTAAGCTAATAGTATATTTATAAAGATATTTTGAATATACCTGAAGAAATAGAAGAAGAATCACCAAACTACTTTCGAGCTTCACTACCCCTAACGCACAGACTTTAGTCCGAGGTTGGCCAGTTCCCAAGTTGTCAGTTGTCCTGTGCGCGATAATTACATGACCCAGATTCACGTAAGGCGTAACGTTATACTAATAGCTTATACATTCTCGATATTAATTTACTATATATGTGACGAGCAGGCGTATTACGTGTATTGCACGTGAGCATAGGATCGGGGAATAGTTGCGAAGGGGTATATGTGTACTCGAAATATACTTTAAATAGGCCTTGGCGGACCTCCGGCGGAGGTCTGTCATGCCTTACAGGGGTATAAGAATATCTGAGAGGGGGTTTGGAGAGGGACATTGTCACGGGGCTGATACTACGGAACTCAGAGTGAACGCCCTTATTTGTACAAGAGGAATTAACTACAGAATATAATAAGGAGTTCCTAATACGGAGCTTTTAAGCAGAGGTCTTAGCTTTATATAGAAGCGAAATTACTTGTCGCGCCTTTGATACGAAGTCATGTACGTAGGCACTGAGTATCAAGTATTCTTAGCGAGTATAACTTATAATATTACCCCCCCTCCCTTCTCTTATATCTCCCTTCTTTTACACCTCCATTCTCTTATATCTCCCTTCTCTTACGCTTCTTACAAAAGTTACTAGAATCTTTTTATAAATATTCTCTTATTTATACTCTCGTTCCTTAACTGTCTAGAGCTTGATAGTCTTTAATAATATTCTCTATATAGCAAGTAGATATATTATATTGTGGAGGGGATCAAAACTACAACTTGAGAGCAGGAAACGAGAACAGGATCTAATATATAAAATAAGGCCCTTTATCTATAGACTTTGAGAAGCAAGTATTAGGAGAAGAATTTGATTAATAATAACTGATTGATTCAAAATACAAATAAATAAGTAATAGTAATATATAAGTTATATATATCTGTCTCGGGAAAAATCTAACTATATACTTTTAGTTTATTACATGATTTCTAAACCAAAGCTATCCCTATTATATTCGTCCCCCCTTTCTTTTACTATTCTTTTAGAATAGTAATTTAGTAAGAGAATATATAAATATAGAAATAAATAAAGAAAAATCAAGAAATATAGTATATTTTCCTCCCAAAATTTATGTCCCGTGACCTCCAACTACTATAATTCCCCTTTATTAGAGTACTTCCAAATTCACTCTTGACCTCAAGTAATAGAACAAAGGAAATAGAAAGAATACTATATCTAATTAGTGAGACGGTTGTGCGTACCTGGAGGCTTATACAGGCTTAGCGTATGCCAAGACCCTAAAAGCTTGGGCCCACAGGGGTATAGTTACAAGTATGCCGTGTCTTGTATTATAACTTCTTCTTTCTGTAGTTTAGAATCTTCGAATAAATAGTTGAAATATTCTTGTCGTTTTATTATTCTAAACTTCTCAGTATATGCTATTGAGTATATATATACACGCACACGCACACGAATACGTACACGTACTCGTATATATATATGCACATGTACTCGATATCGTTTCTATTTTTTATTACCCCTGAATCGACTACTCTTTGAGAAGGTTCCCTTGATCCTACGAATATTCTTTTCCCCGGCCGGGCCGGCGAAACCCTTTTATTATAATGACCTCTTTTACGAATATTACTCCTGCGACGCTGCATGCCCAGATTCTTGAGCTCTAGCGAGTAATAACAGCGCTCTCCGAACGTCCTATAACATGTCCAAAAGCCGTCCTTCCAGACCCTGACAAGTTCAATGGCTCCGTGCAACGCTTTGATACATGGCTCCCGTCTATAGAAGCTAAACTCTTGGTAGATGGCGACGCGATTAGTAACCCAATTGCTCAATTTTACTACGTCTTTCTAAACCTCGAGTCCTCAGCACAAGCCATGGTCCTCCCTCAGCTCGCCTATGCCAAGGAAACTAAGTCCTGGAGCTACCAGACAATCCTTAACCAGCTCGCGAAGGCTTATAACAACTCTAATAAAGTACAAGAAGCAGAAGACAAGCTCCTGACTTGTAAACAAGGCTCAGACAGTCTGTCAACTTATATCTCTCGCTTTGAGCGCCTTCTATATAAAGCGCGTGGACAGGGTTAGCTAGACTCAAACAAAATTATAGCCTTCCGAAGCGGTCTTAGCTCTACTCTTCGTAATCGGCTCGCTCAGCAACTTTCTCTCCCAACAATATACAGCGACTATTTATATATTGTCCAACAGCTCTCGTCGCGTTCTATAGGCCCCTAGCAAAGCTTATTCCAACCTCAGTCAATCCTACGGCGTTCTAGTACCTAGCCTGACCCAATAGATGTGAACGAGATTTCGCTTAATAATCTTATAGCTAGAGAATCAGACCCTCCCCGAAAGAAGCCCGCAATATCTGCCCAGACTGATGCTCGCGCTCGCAATCTAGTACTAGCAGGGATACAATCCGCTTCTCCACAATAATGTAAGCACTGGAGGAATCAAGGCAAGTATATTCGTTGTGGCGACCCTACACACTGGGTGCAAGAGTGTTTTGCTCCTTCTATTGAAAAGAAGCTTGTTACTTGGCTATATAAGTCTGACGAAAGCGACTGGGAGTATGGCTAGAATTAGGAGAAGGATTAGGAGTTGTTTTTGTTTCTTTTTTGTCTAGACACTAGAGGCCAGGTCTTTTCGAGGGGGGGGTAATGAGACAGTTGTGCGTACCTGGAGGCTTATACAGGCTTAGCGTATGCCAAGACCCTAAAAGCTTGGGCCCACAGGGGTACAGTTACAAGTATACCGTGTCTTGTATTATAACTTCTTCTTTCTGTAGTTTAGAATCTTCGAATAGATAGTTGAAATGTTCCTGTCGTCTCAATTAGGAAGATATAACTTCTTTCTAACTATTATAAATATCCTCTTTGGCTTTCCCCTTCTCTTTTCTTTTAATAATTTAATTTACCTCCTTTACGACTTTTAACTTTAATTAATTAACTTATTAATTAGCTTGAAAATATTAATTTTATCTCTTTTTTATTATTCTTTATATATTTTCTTTAGTTATTTATTAATTCTTTGCTAATAGGAACAAATATATTTTTCTTCAAATTTTAATCTTGATAAAAAACCTCCTCCCCTTATATATTCTCTATAAAAATAATATATACTTGCTAAATAAATATATTATTTAAATAAAAGGAACAAGAAAATAAATATAAGCCTCTTGAATTTCTCTTTATCAAATTCTAATATTAAATTATTAAACTTCGAACTATAGTCTTTAGACTTTGAAAGTAAAATTTTTCTTTATCTTCTTTCTTCTTTATTAAACTAAATTCTTTTGAATATACTTAAAACTACTTGAATATCTCTTGAATACTTCTTTAGATATACTTCTTTCGAGAAAATATAATACTTAATTATTAAGTTACCTCTTTTAAGCTCTTACTATAATTTCAATATAATAAGCCTTAAAAGGGCCTTTTATAAGTTTTAACCCTTTTTGCTTATTTACTTTTTTAGTTTTAATTTTTAATTTTAATAGTTTAAAAGAGACCTAATCTCTATTTAACTTTACTAAGTCTCTTTCTCTATTTTTTTATATTTATTCTTTCTTAGCTAATTTTACTCTAACTTCTCTATTATAAAGCTTTAGTATTATTATTATTTTTTATTAATTTTTTTTTTATTTAAACAAATAAGTAAAAGTATAGAAAAATTAACTCTTTTTTCTTTTTTCTTTTAAACTTTATTTTATATTTTCTTTTCTTTTAGTTTATTTATTTTTGTAATATTAATAGACTTTTGTTTATAAAATCTATTTAAGCTAAATTTATTAAATCTTTTCTTTTCTTTTTTTTGAATTAGAATTTAGTTAATATTTCTCTAATTATTTTATAATTGTCGATTCACCAGTAATATAGAGCAAATCACGTAGGCGTACGTGACGTGCTGTTTATATTGGTTGGTTGAATCGTTGTTGTTTTATTGTGGAGGAAGCTGGAGCTATATACTCTGGCTCCTGCTATACCAACCTAATTGGGACTAGTTACAACACGTGACTAGTCATGTGACTATCACTAATTATTTATACCAACACTGGAGCCTCTCTAGAAAATCGTGGAAAGGCCCAGAAACATAGTTTTCCTCCAAGCGCATGCTAATTGCCTAATTGGGCTTAGTGCGACTTTACCCCTTGCATCTCGATGTCACTGCCACTATGTTCTACTTATTCCTTTTCCTCCAGCTGGACCTTATTCGTATCAATCAGGGCTTTCAGGGCTCCTGATGATCTTGACTTGGTCATGGAGTCGGCTAGGTTGGTGTTACTATCGATCTACTTGACTTCGGCGATTTCACGCCTCTCATATGCTTGTCGGAGGCACATTACATCGATTATAAGGCGCTTCTCCTGTGTGGTTCCCAACTTGACTAGGCAGTCGTACAATGACCTTGAATCCGTACAGATAATTAACGGAAGCTTAATCTGTAGAATTGTTTCAATGGTCGCTTTGATCGACGCACCCATATCGAATCCATGTACCATTCCGTACAATTCTGAGGCTAGAACGCTTCTAGTAACTCTCTTGCATTTGATAGATGACTAGTGCAATATATTGGTATTATTGCTGCTGTCTGCAAGGACTAGAATATATCCAATTTGAGAGGAAAGATCCTTGTTATTAGCGAATGAGGCATCTGTAAAGACAATAAGTCGTAGTAGTCGCTTATCGAGCTTCACAAAGCGTAGTCCCCTGGAACCACTCTGTAGTTGCCATTGAAGTCGTTTATTAAGCGATTTGATGTCTCCTTCGGTTATATCGATAGCTTGGGCAGCAACTGATAGATCGTACGTGGCTTCAGGTTGGCAGACAGAGGCGATATATGCCCCGCGAGCTCGCTGGGCTATATATTGCTCTTTTATTGAAAGTCCCTTGCGTGTGATTCCGCGGCTGCTTGTAGAGTCGACGATTTTATTATTATTGACTAGCTTAAGGTTGGTGCACTGGCGCTCCTGGGTAAGCATTATACTTCCGTCGTCTTGTAATTGTATGGCGCATCCATTAAACTTGAGGTCGTGATTAATTGATAGTTGCTCGCGAGCCTTGGCTAGGAAATTGGCCTTTTCTAGTTGGGTCTGTTCTGCTTGAATAAAGTCGCTGTTTCCAAGGATTAAGGTGTCGTCGGTTTGCATTCCGACAACACCAAAGGGGTCAGTAGCATACAGAAGGCAGGGGTCGTACGTTGACTGGTTCATTGATAGCTCTTGAATATAATAGCTGTGGTAGGTTTTGAACCAGTGGTTGCCAGCTTCTGGCACGCCGTACAGTGGCTTTACGACTCGTAGAATTGAGCCTTTTTCAAGTCCGAGTGCCTGTGTGAGTTCTACAGGTGGTCGTATGTAGAAATCGCGATTTAGGAGGGTCCTAGATTGTACGTAGGCTTGTGAAATGTCTCGCAGGTTAAGGGTGGCGCCGTGCGAGGCCATCATTGGGGCGATCCCAAGTATGATTCTCTGACTCACTCGTTGAATGGTTGGCGATTGAGTCAGTACAATAGACTTCTCATTATCGTTATATGCCTGTACGACTAGCCTTGATTTCTCGAAAGCCTTGTCGGTGCCTATATTCTTGATTTCATCGACAAAGCGGGCATTAAAAATGCGTACTCCCTTGGGAATTTGATCGACGGATTCAAAAACGCCTTTTTCAAGGAGTCCCATGACCTCCTTATGCCTGGAGGCCTTGAATTGAGTTCTATCCTGCAGTGGGTACTCATCTTGCAGAAACATAGTGATATTAGCTGTATTCGTAGCGACAGGGTATTTACGGGGTCGACCTGGACGTCGCTTGACGGCTTCGGGTTCTTGCAGGCCATTCCCGGGTTGAAGCGGGTCGCTTTCGGGTTTTTGTGGATCTTTCTCGGGTTCTGGAACTTGTACGACAATAGTGTCTTTCTCAGGTAAATTCGTAGGTTGATTAACAGGGCTATAGAAGGGTTTAATAGCTGTAGAACGGAAGGAGGTGTTGCCACGTGGAAGAGCCAGAATGCAATTCTCACCAGTGATACCAACTAGCCTGTACGGACCTTCTCAGCTGCTATTCCTACCTGCGTTGCCTTCTCGTTATACTATGACTTGTGAATTCAACTCTAGGTTGTGAATAGCTTCAGTATTTGGGCCGTTACGAGTGTTGAGGGCGCTTGCGACCTGTCGTTTGGCTCGTAGAGTCACAATTTCGGCCATTGCCTTCTTGATAGCAGTAGCTCTCTGTGTTATAGTCGCTGGCGGACTGTCAAACTTACTCATTCTGGGGTAGGTACCGTACACCAGGAGTGTTGGAATAAGGCCGTCAGGACTAGCGGAGTCGTTAATAGCCTTGAATGCCATCTGCAAGGTTATTTCCTTGTCGATATCTAGTATCTCGGCGGTGATAATATAATAGGCACGCCGAATTGGCCTATGATACCGCTCTATGATTTTTATAGAGTTGTGGGCTTCTACTGGTACGATTTTGATTTTAGTATCGACAGACTCAGCCATTTGATAGAATTCCTTGCTGACGAAGTTCTTGCCTGAGTCAGTCGTGATTTGGTCAGGAGGGCCTAAGTAGGTGTCGATCCAGCACATCCGAAGGGTATTCCAGGTGGTTTTGGCACTGATATTGCTAAGCTAGTGCCCGGCTTGATATCGCGTAGCCTCGTCAACGACATGGAGTACTGGGGTTGAAGCGACATAGAAAATATCGACGATAATAGAATAATTGAAGCTCACATCGTCGCGTAGATTGAATCTGAATCTGCTAGGTGGCTTACTGTGTCGCTGGCAGTGTTCGCAGTACTTGGTGAGGTAATTAAGGGCTTCCTTATTAACCTCATAGCCAGCTCGTTCTAGGACCTGCTAAAGCCTAGAAACGGATGGATGGCCGAATCGGCGATATAGCCGCTGTAGCTCTGTGGCTGTGAGGAAACAATCAATTGATTCAGTGAGAAATGACTGTAGAGAAGTATTTTATAATAGAAATGGGTGGCCAAATCGTCGTACTACTGGTACATCGCTAGTAGCTGTAACGAGTACGTCAAGAAGATTATTGAAGTAAATGTCTAGAGCATCTATATCTCCAAGGCTAAGGAGGAATGGAGTGTCTTCTGGCATAATATGGAATATAATATTACCAATTGGTGTCTTGATTGAAGCAGAGCCTATAGATGAGGTCGCTCCGATCCCGAATTGTATAGTGACACTGTCTTTGGTAGTTTTATTGAGGGTAGTGTCAGGTGTTAGCCGCTGGAAAGCTTTGAATTGTGCTAGGCCTGCTGTAGAGCGCTTGGCTGCTCCTGTGTCAATGATGATTCCGTAGAATTGATCGGAATTATATCGAGTTGCTGTAGTGAAACAGCTGTCGATATTGCCAGGTACGGAGGCCAAGTCTGCTGGCTGCCTGGGCGTCGAATCAATTGAATGCTTGGGCAACAGCTGATGTATATAAGCTTGATTTGAGAGTGCCACGGCTGTTGCGGCGGCAGCATGCTTTGAAAGGGTACCGCAGGAGGTAAGGAAACTTCCTTGAGTGGCATCTGATTGATCAACTTGATTATCTTCTATAACAAGGGCTCCCAGGGCAGCAGTGAATTCGTCGTCAGTATCAGAGTCGGAGTCGTATTCAAAGTCGGCGATATATTGACGGTAGGCTTGCTCAAATTTGCTATTGAAATTGCGAGTGTTTGGATTGAAGTTACGGAGATTCTTGGCCTTGAATTTTGCTTTTGACTCTTCCTGTTCTTGCTGTGTGTGCTTCCAGGAGCGGCAGCCTTCTTTCTTGCATATGAAGCAGGTACCTGTACGACGGCTTTGGGTGTGGCGATCTCTCTGGTCAGGTCGGCGATGATATCGTCGATCTGTAAAGAATACGTCAGTGCTAGTCTGTTCCTTTTCATATGTTATAATTGACGATTGTAGCTTGTTAATAAGGGCTGGAAGCTCTGTTGGGGGGTCGGAAACAGCAAATCGGCAGGCAGGTGAGCCTTGGCATGCAGTAATAATTCGATTGTGTAGAAATTCTACGCTTTGTAGCGCTGGCGTGAGGCCGTACTGGAGCTTGCGGAGTGTATTGATAAGCTCCTGGACATTCTTATATATTGATCTATTTGGGTTTTCAGCAGTAACAGTAGCAAGTGTAGTTGAATTTTATTTGTCAAGATTCCGTCGATAATATCCAGGGCCTTCAAAGAAGGTGCGAAGACTATCGCAGGCTTCCTGAATAGTGATACTGGACAGTTTGTTTGTGTAATATTGATCTAGCGCGAGTCCCTTTAGCATAATTGGGAAAGCTCTAACCAGGCTATTCTCTGGAAGTTCAACTCTTTGGCAGATGTCAATGAAGATAGTATACTTGTGATCAAGGCAATCACTGGTTCCGCTATATTTCTGTTCCTCAGTGTAGATCTTCGCGATCTCTGAAATCTGCTTGGCTATATCGGCTGGTCGGGTAGACTGTGTAGTAGTTTGGTGCTGAGGTTTGGTTTGGAATTGATCTTGACCTTGGGCAGGATATTGAGAAGCCTGGCCTTCAGCTTCAGCTTCAGCTTGAGCTTGAGCCTGAGCTTGAGCTTGATATCGTGAGTTTTGCCTGGCTTGAGGGAAGTTGCATTTATAGCCGTATTCGACGTCAATATTGTTAAGTAGCCCTTCTCGAGCTAGTACTCGCGACAGAATCAAATGCTCTTCCAGGGTCTCTCTTGTGTCAAGGACCTCTTGTTGAGTCCACTTGTGCTTGACCTTTTCAGTGAGAGTATCCCTAAGGGCATATGTGATTCCCTGCTCGTGGATTTGTGAAACAAAGACTCCGCACCGCTGGAGGTAGGTACGAAGCTTTTGGAGATTTGTGAGCGTAACCTTGTCAAATACAGCCAGGGTAAATGACTTGAATTCCGATCTATAGAGCTCCCACAGATTGGTATCGCAAACCTTCATTCCTTCCCAAAATGCCACTCGCTCTGTGACGAAGTCATTGAGCTCTTCAGTTGTAGCTGTTTTGGCATCAATGCCATAATCCCATTGCCGTGGAGGGTCCGCCATAGCTTCTAGTCGTCAGATCACGGTACTTTCGTGGTCGTACGTTTGAAAACAGTGTTGAGTATGGTTGGAGCCTCTTGGATATTCACCCGCAGGTGGTAGGCAAGTAGACACAGAGCCCTTTCAATTGTGACAGTGACGTCCTTCCAGTTAATTCCCGGGTATTTCTGGCTTCCTTCAGCTTATACGGGTTCCCATATATGTGTGATTGTGTGATTGTGTGGTTGTGTGTGTGGGTAGGTGGGTGGTTGGGTGGTTGAGTGGTTGAGTGGGTAGTTGAAGGTGAGGGTCTGATATTCTGGAAGGTGAGGGTTTGATATTTTGATTGAAGGTGAGGGTCCTGATATTTGGTGGATTCGTGTTTTCTGAATTCCTGATCTGAAAGCTAACTGATCAGTGTCGATTCACCAGTAATATAGAGCAAATCACGTAGGCGTACGTGACGTGCTGTTTATATTGGTTGGTTGAATCGTTGTTGTTTTATTGTGGAGGAAGCTGGAGCTATATACTCTGGCTCCTGCCATACCAACCTAATTGGGACTAGTTACAACACGTGACTAGTCATGTGACTATCACTAATTATTTATACCAACAATAATATTAAGTTTAATCCTTTATTAATATTTGTCTATATTTGCTAACTTTTCTTATATTAAAAGAATATATATAAAATAGAAAAATATTATTTCTTTTTTTTCTTTTCTTGTTTATAAGAAATTTTATTTATTAACTATAGTTCTCTAGATTTTTTAGAATTTTAAATTTACTTTTAAACTTCTAAAGTTCTAAAATCTAGAATTTTAGAATCTAGAATTTTCTCTTTAATATATTATTCTTTCTTTTTTTATATCTTATTATTCTTTTATATTATAGAATCCTTTTCTTTTATATATTTATTTTAGTTAAATATTTTCTTTTAATTTCTAAATTTCCTTTTAAGGCTAATTATTTTTTATATAAACTAAAATCAAACTCAAAAAAAAAACTAACTAATTTTATAATTAAATATATATATTTAATATATTATATAAATATTTAATCTTTTTAAATTTTAAATATTTTAATCCCTTAATAACTTCTAATATTCAAGTAGTCTAGAAATAAGACTAAAATATATATTAGTCTAAAAGATAGAGATTTCTATATTTTTATAAAAATAAAAGTTTAGATAAATAGTTTTTATATTACTAAATATTATACTAATCTTTTGCTTCTAATAATAAATTATTATTATTATAAAAGATACTTTTGTCTAACTCTTAGATTTATAATTATTCTATAGTTAAATCTAGAAGAAATATAATTTGTCTATTATAAGGTCAAGAAATACTTTTATTTGCTAAAGACTTTTTAGACTTTATATCTCTATTTCTTTTAGCTATTATAGACTACTATTAGTAATTTATATTTTAGAGTTATTATAGTTTACTTCAAAGTCTTTGTTTCCTCTATATTTCTTTCTTTTTAAGAATAATTTTAATTAGTTCTTTGAAAAAGTATCTTTTAAAAAAACTTTATTATTATTAAGTTCTTTTAATTTATAATATCCTTTTATTAAATTAGTCTAGATAATCTAATATAATCTAAGTTATTTAAAGTCTAGCTTTCTACTTAAAGATATATTAATTTCTCTAAACAAGTTATATTATAATATAAAATCTTTTTTTTTAAATAGTTTTGATTTAATATTCTATCTAGAATCAAAGACTTCTTTTCCTTCTTAATATTTTTGTAATTTTTAATAAACTATCTCTTTAGTATTTTGTTCTCTAAGTTAAAATTATCTTATCCTTTATTTAATAAACCTTGCTCTATTATAAATCTTCTCTATAAAAAGAGTTCTTTAGATTAATATTCTTGATTCTATAAACAGGACTAGTTCTCTTTTATATACTATATAGAATAGAGTCTAATTTATTAGTCTATAGATTATTATATAATTAGTGAATAAGATAACTAACAAGTTATTAACTTATTTATTTCTAAGCTTTGAAAGAGTATTTTTCAAAAGTTTATAATTATATTTAATTATTTTATTAGTAATAATATAATATATAAAGATTTAAATTCTATCTATTCCTTAGTTATTTAGAAGCTCAATTACTTTACTTTTGAACTTAATACTTTTATTAACTACTATTCTTTAGAAGATCTTATATTTATATATAATATCTTCTTAAATAAACTTAGTAATTATTTTAGATTCTCTATTTATAATAATTCTAGTTTTAACTTATTTGCTTATATTGTCTCTAGTTATAATTAGAAATTTCTTCTTCTTTTATATTAATATATAAGTAATATTAATAGTTTATTTCTTTATTAATCTATTTAATATTATAAAGTATATAGTTTCTTCTTGTTTTCTTATAGTACAAAATTAATATTTCTTATATATTTTGACAAAGTTTATTATATTTTTATAATACTTATACTAGAAATATTATTAGAAGACTTTATAATAAATACTTTCTTTCCCTTTATAACTACTCTTGTTATAAGTTTTAAAGAGAATCTAAGCTTATAGTTTCTTATTATTAACTATTAGTTTAATAAATATTCCTTTAGTAAATAATTATTATAGTTTTCTTTTATAGATATTATATTTTAGTACTTCTTGCTTGAATTTTCTAAAGTTAGAAATATTTATTGTCTTAGACTTTTTAAATATTATCAAGTATTTAATAATCTTTACTAATTAATTACTATACTTAGTTCTCGAGATTAAAGTCTTATAATCTAAGCTAGTATCTAAGTTATTATTATTATCTTCTCCTCTCTTCTATAATTTAATTATTTTGTTTTTTATATTCTAGAAGATTCTTTGTCGACTTCTAAGCTTATTATCTTCTAAACTTTTGTCTAAGCTCTCTAATCTTACTAAAACTAAATAAATCTTATATACTTCTAGCTTAGCTAGAATCTAATTATTAATATTATTTCTATTTTCTTTATTTATATTATTTGAGTACTTTAGCTATTGAGATAATATATTAATAGTAATATAAGTCTTTCTAGATATATATTATACTTCGAAATCAAAGAGTTATATTTAAGCTAACTATTTAGTTATTAGGACTTTAGAATAATCTATAACTACTTAGTTTAATTAGACTACTAATATATTAATATCTATTTTTAGAACAAAGTAAACTCTAGTAATCTAAGTATAGAGCTTCTTAAATATCTTAAGGACTTTTCTATATTCTTGCTTTGTTATATTATATCTTCTTTCTATAAATAACTATACTCTACTCTTATATTATAAGGGTCTTACTCTTTGTAACTTAGAGTCTCTCTAACTAAGATAACTTCTATACTCTTTAAGACTAATATTAACTCTAACTATAATTTCTTTAGCTTCTAGCGAGTAATTAATCTTTACTAAGACTAGTACTATAATTATTGTTTCTTGAAGTCTTTTTATAGTTTTTTCTTATATCTTAGAATTCTAGTATTATTCTATTCCTTTCTTATTAGACTATAAATAGGTTTAGTAATAGATCTAAAGTCTTTGATTCAAATATAGAAGTAAATATATAAATTTAGAAATCCCTTTGCTTTTATTATATTTTTAATATCTTCTAGTTTAGAATTTTAATAATTTTATTAGTAAATAGTTCTCTCTTATTTGAGTTATAGACAAACCTAATTATATTTAGTTTATTTTGCAAAATTAGAACTTAGCTTTAATAATCTATTAACTCGCTTAATTTATTTTAAGTATTTTGTCAAGGTTTTAGATATATTTAAATATAAATCTCCTTATTCTAGAGAGTACTTCCTTGCCTCTATAGTCTAAATATAGCCCTTTTACTCTAATATTATTTATAAATAATATATATATTATTAAGTAAATATCTTTAAGTATTAAGTTTATAACTCTTACAAACTAGATTACTAAGTTTATAGCTTCTTGAGATAATATTATATTTTTAATAATTAAATAAAATAGTAAAAGCTATTATATCTCTACTTTTTAGATAAAGTATTATCTAATTATATTTAGAGTAGAGATTAACTAAGCTTATAATATAATATCTAGTAAACTCTTTAGCAAATTTATTAACTAAAGGAGGTAAATTAATATCTCTAATTATAACTTTGTTTATTAATATTACTAAATTAATTAGTTAGTACTTTTTAGTTTCTTCTTTTTGACTAAAAACTAGAAGTTTCTATAAAAACCCTCTTATATTCTAATATATTGCAATTAAGTCTCTATTTGAGTATTTCTATTATAATTAGTTATAATATTCTTAGAATAAAGAAGTTAGATATCTATATATTTTATATTTAATAATATTTATAATAATTAAAGGAGAGATATCTTTATATAACTTTTATATTCTAATTAGTCAAATATAATAACTTTCTCTTTATTAATTAATATTTCTATAAATATTTCTTTTCTATTAGCTAAGTATATCTCAATATCAAGTTAACTAATATACTGTTTATAAGATATAATAATATAAAATATGCAAAATCTTAATATAAGATACTATTAATATTTCCTAGTTTGTTCTTGAGTTAGCCCTCTCTATATAGCTCTCTTATACTAATCTCTTTGCCCTTTAATATATCTCCTTTTTTGCTTGGTTTGTTGACTAGATAGACTTGTTAGTCTTAGATTTATATATTATATTAATACTTATAATATATATTTTCCCTTTATATAAGTTTAATAGCTTTAATTTTATATTTTATATAAGATCTATAGTCTCAATTAATAGAACCTAAGGCTATTTGTCCCTCTTTCTTTTAGAGGTAATATACTCTCTAATTTAGTAATTAATTCGAGGTAGCTAATAATAGCTTATAACTCTATCGACTAAAAGTTTTCAAATTATTAGATTTATATTTATTGTCCTATTCTAAATTACTATCTAACTATATTATATTATAACTTCTTGTAATTTGACTTTTCTGATCTCTCTTGCTTCCTGAGTTTTAGTATTTGTTTTGACTAAAGTAACTATTCTATTCTAGAATTATATAATAATATATATACTAGATTATTCTCTTTGTCGCTTAAATAGTATAGAGTTACTCTTGCCTTTCTGAAGAAAGAAATCTAAGAATAATTTTAATTTTAGAATAGTCTATAATATAGAACCTCGTTTATATTATAATATTCCTGATTATTATAAATATATTATTAGTAAACCTAACAAATCTTGACTTGTTTTTAATAATAGTTCTTAATATTATCTCTAAGCTATAAGTAATTAATATCTCGAAGTATATAACTATATCTAATATAATAATACTAACTTTTGCTCTAGTATCAAGTATTACTCTTATATTAGTAAGCTTGACTCTATCTATTAATATAATTATTATCTTAGATATTATTAAATAATAATCTAAGAATCCTAAATATAGTTTTATAGCTAGTACTCTAATATCTATAGTTTGAGTTTTTTGTATTTTTGCTTTTTTCTAATATTTAGCTTTTATTAATAATTTAATTTATTCTCTAAATTTTAATATTCCTATTTCACTCTCCTTAATAAGTACTTTCTTTATTTTCTTGTTAATCCTCTTAGAGTATAGTAGCTTTGATATTTTCCTAGTAATCTTTAGTACTAAGTCTATTAATAATATTATATCGCCAAGAGTAAGATTAGATAAAATAATAGTTTGATTTAGTAGCTTAGTCAAAGCCTCCTTACAACTATAACTTATCTAGTTGAATATCTTAGAGTTTCTTTATATTCTAGTAGATTGTCCTTTTGTTAAATTATCTAGTTATTTATTTGTCGGGTTCCTTCTTTTAAGAATTTGCTTTAGTATTGACTTGTTAATCGAGCTAGTATTCTCAGAGCTATCGAATCTAACAACTCTAGATTATAGTACCTTAGATCGCTTATAGAAGGTTTCTTTCTATACTCTTTCTTGAAGTGTTTCTTTAGTATAAAAAGTATCTCTCGCTTTTATCTTTTTTGACTTTCTAGCTTGAATAGACTTAATATTTACTTTCCTCGCAATTATATTTTAAATCTAGGTACTTTCCTTATTCCTGATTTCCCTTTTTATTATTAGATTAGAGATATTATAAAAGTTATTAACGAAGACTTTTATATTATTAACTATACTCTTATATAGCTTTCTACTTTTTTATATAACTTTCTTGCTTTTAGTAATCTCTCTTTGAGCTTTCTCTCTTCTTTCTAAAATATAACTATAAATTATATTTATAGTTCTTTGTATAATCTACTCCTGTCAAGGCAAGTTATTATTGAACTATACAAAAATAGTAGGTTTATTTAAATCTTATAATCCGAGATAAATATAATAAGTCTTATTAGCTTTATAAATAATTTCTAAGCTAATAAACTTCTAGTAATTATAATATTAATTTATATAATAATATAACTTTTAAGGTCTTATTTCTTTTATATAAATATTCTAGTATTATTTACAAATATTATTATTATAATAGTTTCTTCTTGGCTTGTTCTTGTATAATATCTACTCTTGAGCTCTATTATAATTGACTTTTATAGTATATTTGTTAATGTCTACTAAATTAATATAATTTATAATATTAATATATATTATAATTAGCCTTTGCTTTACTTGTTTTATAATTACTTATAGGATATATAACTTGTCTAGTCCTTTAGTAATCTTATTTATCTATTAAATCGTTATTTTTGATAATTGTTCTATAACTCTTTCCTGAACAAAAGGTAAAATTATTAATAATTTTGCCCCCTCTCTAGATTTAGTATTCTGTCTAGTAATAAAATATATTAAGTCAAGATTATTAAATTTAATAAACAATTCTTTTATATCTTGTTTTTTAACTAAAATATCTATTACTTTCAAGACAGAATAACTCTTTTTAATAACCTTATATACTTCTTCAAAGCTTCTTATATTTTCAGAGTCAAACTTCTCTCCTCTTGCTATAACTCTTATAGCTTTGTTCTTGAGTCCGAAAGGCAAAGAATAAATAAATTTGAATATTAGAGCTTTATTAGTAATACTCCCTTTTTCAAGATACTTCTCTTTTATTTTATAGAATTCTTAGTAATATTTATAGATTTGACTTTAAGTTATAGACTTACTTTTTACAAGTTACTTGAATTCTATAATATACTTGTCTAAGTATCTAACTATATATAATAGTTACTTAGAATTACTATAATAATATTTA
Organism: Tricladium varicosporioides; assembly: GCA_021365295.1. Classification (NCBI taxonomy): domain Eukaryota; kingdom Fungi; phylum Ascomycota; class Leotiomycetes; order Helotiales; family Tricladiaceae; genus Tricladium; species Tricladium varicosporioides. The sequence goes on from JAJTIW010000016.1 coordinate 693,729, forward strand.
TATATAAATACTTGCTAAAATAACTTCTAGAATATAATTATATCCTTGTATTTAGAAAGCTTCTTAATTTCTCTTTTAATATAATCTATTAAATATTCTATTATTCTCTCTTTTTTCTCTGAGTTATCTTTTATTTTATAATTATAAAAGTAATAGTTTAGTATTTTAAAAAAGATAGTAACTTTCTTTCTCTTAAAGTATAAACTATTATAACTTTCTAGTATTAATATTAAATAATATATTCCTTTCTTTAATAGCTTCTTAGACTATTTTAATTTTTTGAGTTTAGATCTCTTCTCTTTATTTCCTTCTATAGATAATAACAATTTAGACACAAAGTCTAAAAACTTAATTATAAGTATAAAGGTCCTAGATCTTATTCCTGATATAGAATTCTTTTATATCTTTAGCTTTAATATTTTAGTAACAAAATAACTTTCAAATAAATAATATTCTTATTAAGTTAGTTATATAAAGATTAAAGTATTTGATTATATTAGTTATTAATCTCTCAAAATTAGAAGTATTAATTAATATACTTTCTTTCACTTCCTTCTTTTAAGCCCTTCTAGATAGCTTATTTTTTAATTAATATTCTCGCTCTTTGAATTTCAAATCTTAATATTTACTAAATAAGCTTTCGAAAGAGAGATAGAATATATTAACAATACTTTACTTGCTTATAATATTTTTAGAATATTTAGCTATATCTTTATTTCTATTATTTTACTTAATTTCGATATTTTATCTTGACTTGTTTCTTTTCTTTATATCTAATTAATAGCTTGGCTCCCTTTATAAAGTTCAGGAATATAGATTTATCTTGGCTTTTTCTAGTATCTAAAGGCCTTTTATTATTAGAGTAAAATATTAATACTTGTTACTTTTTGTTTATACTTCTAAATAGAAAAGAACTAACTAAATAGCTCCCTACTAATATTCTTGTCGGTTTTGTTATATTTATTATTTTAATAGTTATTCTATAAAAATAGTTAAATTGTTTTATACTGAAATCTACTCTTTAATAAGTCTATTGTCGGAATAATAATTTTACTTATTTAGAGTTTTTCTTCCTTATATAATAGCTTCTTACTTAATTATATCAATAGGATTTTTAGAAAAGGAGTAGATACTTTTATCTTTTTAATACTTAGTTCGATTGCTCTATAGTGTTCCTTTATTCTAGTATTATAGAGCTTGCCTGTTCCCTGTATAGGTCACCAAAAGATATAAAGGGGATCAAAACTATAACTTGAGAGCAGGAAACGAGAACAGGATCTAGTATATAGAATAAGGCCCTTTATCTATAGACTTTGAGAAGCAAGTATCAGGGGAAGAATTTGATTAATAATAACTGATTGATTCAAAATACAAATAAATAAGTAATAGTAATATATGAGTTGTGTGTATCTGCCTCGGGAAAAATCCAACTATATGCTTCCAGTTTATCACGTGATTTCCAAACCAAAGCTATCCCCACCACAATATATACGAGTTATACATTTTCCGATAGAGAATCGGAAGCTTTTGACTCCAAATGCGCGAGTATGTGCGGATATAAATCCCCAAAACTTCTCGCACTATTTACAAGTGGCGAATCAGAATGATGGTCGATGAGTTCGAGCATCGAGGCGCCAACTAGTCTTATTTTCTCCACGCAGGACTCGCCATTTAGACGCAGATCATCGAGGTCGCTAGCGTGCAGAATATAAAGCATGTCTTCTGCAATTCTGATCTTCTGTAGTAATAGCGTAGAAGACTCGATACCATGTGTGTGGAATTCGGGTACAGCATTGTTATTAGCAGAACCCAAATGTGTAGTTTGCAGAAAAGGGTCATATGAATCAGGAATTTCTCCGTAGTCAGAGGCACCCAGAGGGAGAAAGCTCGGCCAGAGCGGTGAAGCCTGGTGCCAGAGATGAATACCGAAATCCAGCAATGCCACAATGGCCTGCACGATGACTAGGCGTAAACATTGGTAGGAGACGTGTAGATTTATTCTTTGGAGTGCAAAAGCGCGAGTCGGTGATATTCTTGTATTATATTGACCAAATTGAAAGCTGGTTGGTGATAAAGAGAGCGTAGGATGTGCCCGCAAACATGCAGGGAGGTTGCCAAGGGATGTCTCAAAAGCCACATATAGTCGTCCCAAATGCGATAGCTCAGCTGCCGTTGGGGTTTTGCTTGATTGGTCTTCTGCTGTTTTCGGGCCCAAGTATCTCTTGTGTAAAGTGTCGATCTCGAGTAACACCAAATACGCTGCACGCCATAAATCCTGATTAAAATTGAATCCAGTAATAAGGGTGGGCATTGGCTCTGCTGAATCTTGAGTTGAAGTTGAATCCTCTCCATCTAGACTCTTGGTATACTGAACAGTGATGCCTTCCTCTAACAAATATCGCCCTAGCGTGATGTGATGCTTTCCAAGGATGCCGGCTGACTTGTCACCTGTATATAGCACCCAGAAGAGACGTCGACATAACTGACTCTCTACCTCATCCATATGAGCATAAGATGTCTCATCATGTAGCCGCATATCTTGTGCTAGCGAAATAGCTGCTTCTAACTCGTCCCACGATGTTCGTGGTTTCCCCACTGAATGAGTGTATCCTGATTGGAAATACCTGATTGCAATTGAAGCTGAAATGGCCTGTTCCAATTCAGTTGCATGGCATAAATCCAAACCGCGCTTTGATGCGTGGTAGAACTTGTCCGCGATCAGGGAGCCTTCGCTGAAAATGGAGCTCGGGATGATTGCCGCAGCTATTGCACACACAGACGCGGTTAGTGTAAATACCTGGATATCAACTTCTCGCCGTTCGATGCCAGGTTGAAGGAGGCAAAGGCCGAGCTCAACTTTCGGTCGATAAACAATTGGCATTATGGGATAAAGGCAGTCAAAAAAGTGATCCACACATTTTCTAGCGAGCGATGGTAGAGATAGGGTTAGACCAAGGCTGCCGACTGCTACTTCCAGGTCACGATAAATAAAAGCAAATGGCGATGGCTGTGTAGGATGCGTAGTAGGGGCATTATTGATGTTATTGAATGGAACAGAATATCGTGCTGGGCTGATGGCAGCAGCAGTGGTAGCACAATCAATAGGGCTCTCTGTGGTATGAGTGGAGTCCGAAGGCGCTGGCGACATCAAGGCCGGGGCCGAGGTAGGGTAAGATGAGTCCCGGACACAACTGTGGCCTGGGGAAAATAAAACGACTTGTGGTCTTCGAGCATCCCCAGCATGACTACCCCCTTCATTCACGCCGCTGGATGCCAGCCGAGGCCCTCTTTTGCGCTGTTGGGTTGAAAAGCGACAAATGAACGACCTGTTCTCACAATTGGCGCAGCTCGGACGCCGGAGATCACACTGTCAGACAACGAGTCAGCAATTACAGAGTTGGGGTGATAGACGAGACGGAAATTCAGTGGTTGAGATAACAAACGGACAGGTCAAGATCACTTGACCCATAGTAAAGTTACGGCCACGGGTTTCTTTAAAGTGAGCATTGTAACGAACCTACTTTGATCTTTCGGGTGCGGCAGTGGTCGCAAGCCTGGGTCAAGCGGTGGAGAGGACGACCTTGACGCATTGTGACTGAATGTTGTTGTTACGACAATAGCATCAATATCCTACCGCGGAACAATGAACACGGCGGCCCTGTGCTATTTATCCACGGCCATGCTTTTCCATCCCCTAGTGCGAGCCCACTATTGCCCCGGATCTCCGCCTAACCAATTCTCTGTCAAGCCATTATATGCACCCCGCACTGGAACACTTATATGATAAGCTTGACTTAAACTGAGCATGACATCCGGTCGTAATCGTAAAAGGCGTACTCGGCTACCTCGCATCTCGTATTCGGATATCGCTCTGACTATCCCCAAAGAGTCAGCACTACCCTATTTCCGTTGCCAACTTCCGGTAAATGGTTTCGCCAGGTACCGTTCTACTACTGCTGATGCAAGGAAATAGTTGATTTCTTGTAGATTTAGTAAAAAAGTCTCTTATTCTCAACTTTACCAGTCTCTTTTTTAGTTAAAAGTCGTTTCGAGAAGTACACTGTTTTTATAATGTCTGTTATGGTTCCCCTAATTTTTAGCCGAGTTTTGGCGATGATAACGAAAATGAGATAAATTCTACAGAAATCAATCGATAGAAATGCAGCGGAGATTTAAAGGGGAAATCTAAAGAAATCATAGGAATAACTTACTTTTGGGCCTTGTGGTAGTAATCTCTTGGAAATTTTTAAGATGTGGGGTTGCGGTTTGTATTGAGGTGATCATGTGAGTTTAGGTGTAAAATGGCGTTTTGACCAATTCACCGTTTTATTACAATAACGGGCTTTCATACATGTAATGTGCTACCTACCGCTATTTATGCTATATGCCGAAGGCCGCGGAGCAAATTCGAACTGTCAAGGCGCAACCCAGCTTGAATACTACTTTCCCCCTCTCTATTCCAATTTCAAAATGGTGACGGGAAAGAGGGAGCCAGGCCAGTCACGATATAAAACCTGATTGCTTGCTATGCCAAACTCCATCCAATTGTAAAATCTTATCTGTCAGTTATCGGACTCTTTTTCTACTACAGCCGAGATGCGCTCCATTCGCCTTCTTCTGTTTGGGGTTGTTGGATCATGTCTATCGACACTTGAACAGACGAGCCACCCCCCTTCTCCCCCGGTACCTGAACCGATCACTGTCACTGAGTTAGCATTACCTCCAGTTGCCCCGGACAATTCCACGAGCTCTTGTTCTATGAATATTAATCCTCATGGCACTGGGTGTATCGGCAAGGTCACTGGACTGGGTTCGGGTAATTTTCTGCCTGACAACAAGCACATTGTCGCCTCAATCGTCTTCATCGGTGCGCCGGCGGCCCCAGACCCAAGAAGCATCTTTTCGGGTCTGCAGTTAATTATTATCAAAACCGACAACACAACGTTTCCAAATGGCGATCCATGGAAATGCATTACATGTGGTATGCCGGCCGAAAACCAAATTGGCCGTGTTAATTTGATGGACTATCCCCAGGCATTCAGCGACGGCAAGCGCGCGTTAGCCGGTCCCCAGATCATCGACTGCGGTTACTTCCAGCTATCCAGCACGCAGTGTACTCCCACAGAAACTTATATCTACCCAATCCGTTGGAACACTTCTCCTACTGGTGAGGGCCCTGGGGGATCCATCCGTGAACTACGTTTGCATCCTGATGACAACCATTTGGGCTTCAACTCTCTACTAGTAGGCAGTGATGGTTCCGTCTCTCAATCTGCCTATATTGGCCGTTTGGCTTTCAACGAGGTCCCTACTACTGGATCTCCACTCTCGGCCCGCTACGATTTGACCAATGTTACCGCTCTTGTTGATCCCCATAAACGACCTCAGATCTATGTTGAGGGCAGTAAACTTAGGATCAATCAGAGTGCCATTGGTATTGGTGAGCTGAGGGGCTTCAGCGGCAGCGGCCAGGAAGTTACCTACATCGGCTCTCCAACTGAATCGTGTAACATCGACGTTTACGCCATACACTTAATCACAGGAAAGATACGCCGGCTCACTGCACACCCCGAGTACGTCGACCCCGTTGATATATCGCCAGATGATGCCTGGACGGCTGTGATGGATACGCGAGGCACTGGGCGACAAATGTGGCTTTCTGGTATGCGTGGCATTCCACCTATCATTGACATGATTGTGACTGGTGCAACATCCTCTACTCGCAACAACGGTGAACGACGCTTCTTCCAGCCTTGGCTCATTGATCGCTATGGTGATCGCGATCAGTACTATGGTCAGCGTATTAATGCAGAGGGGGACGGTAGCCCTGGGAGCGTGAATGATGCAGAATGGAATGGGAGAGCTGATCCCAAGTGGTCCCCGGATGGCACACGTATTGTATACTACCAGGCGCAAACTGTCCCGCCAGAGTGTGGTGGGAGCAATCCGCTGCCCTGTTATAATTCTACAGAGCCAGGTAAACGGCAAGAGCGCATTATGTTGGCCACCCTTGTCAGCCGCAAGCCATATACTCGGCCTGCCCCTATCCCTTTTGCGGACAACGTCCCCTGGGGCACTCCATATCTTGCTGGAAGCACGACCAACACTCCTGCCCACATCCCTGGAGGAAACTATACTTTACAGGGTCAGGTGTCTGGCATCGCGAATGTCACCATCATCGAGAATGCTAGCAAGACATCCATCGAAACCATCGCTGTCACATACCATAATTTTTCTGACGATGGTGCTAGCATCCTCCATGGCAATGAGAGAGTCACAGTCAAAACCCCATCTACTGGCCAAAATGATGTCGATTGGTTTTCAAATATTATCCAGACGGGGGTAACATATGGTACAAAACTTACAAGCCCCGGCGGCATGCATCTCTCTGTCAATATTTTTCAAAATCTCGCAACCTTTACTGGAAACTTGACTACCACTCTTGATGGTAAGGCTTGGTATCAACCTGCTAATGGTACTTGAAAGCGCCTCGTAACGGCTCCTATCTAGGAGTCCTATTCCTACATGGCAGACTGTTCACTTGGTGCTTGAGGGCAACTCTCTAGGAAGGAGCTTTGCGCAACTAGTAGATAGCCTATTGAACTCTTCTCAATGAAGCGAGCTAAGAGCCACAATTCCCCTGAAGTTGTAGGAAGGTATCTTTTAGATCAAATGCGAGATGTGTTTCTTGAATGGTGAAACTGTCAGAGATATTTCATTTCCGCGGCCACTCCATTATTTTTTCGAGCTCTTTGTTAATATCTTCAACTTCCGTGAAGAAACTTTGCCCACTACCTGCCATACAGTGAGAGCAATTGGTCTTGTACCACTTGAATCGGTTGAAAAATAAATTGTTAGCAATGCCCTTTTAAATAGTACACGAATTAACTTAGGGATTAGGGTTGCTGTCCCGCTTAAACTTGTTTAAATCTTTAAAGTAAATAACCCTCAGCGTCCTGGTGGTTAATGAGAGGGAGACTCTAGAGTGAGAGACGAAAGGTGATCGAGCTTTATGAGGGTATTGGGATAGACTGAAAGCAATATAATGAGCAAAATTTTACGCTGCAAATATGGCGAACATGTAATGGCTCTTTTGACCAAAATGTTACAAGAATCAAAGTTATACCACTCTGTGAGGACCCAAAGCTATAGAATCTTCACCGCTCTCTCGTATTCGCTAAGACCCCTTTCCCCAATGCGACCACAGGCCATGACGATGACGAGCAACCTCAGATCACGAATCAGCAAAACAAAGCCAATGACGTAGCTATATCACGGAATATATGAAGCGCAACTACGACACACAAGTTGGCTGCTCGATAATGAGAAGATTTATGAGAGCTAAGTGGCCCAATTCAGGAGGGATAGCCTTGTCTTGCCAGGCAGTAAGGCTGACATACTTGGGATGCCAAGGTGGGTTCTGGTACGGACATCAACTTGAATGCTGGCGACAGAATTGCACTCGCCTTATGTAAGTCATTCAATTTTGGTATGTTGGATGGAGTATGCTCACTCCGTCACCGGTATCTTAGCCGGCTTCCGTACAGCCCCTTCAAAAACCGCACTTAGCGAACTAAGTTTAGCCCATTCATCCCAGCAAATCCCATCAATCAAAACGTTTCTTCGCCATCCACTGTACAACACCAAGGAACCCCCATGGCAGAACGGAACGTCGTCATGTGGTGGTGCCGGGCCTGCCCAACCTGCCTTGGCTGGTACACATAAGATCCGCTGATTTCTATGCCGTCCTTGAGCTACCCTGAGGTGAGTTGTTGCTATATATGAGAAGTGGTAGGGTTGGCAGAGTCACGTTTAGATTCTTTGGTTTGCTTTAGTGGTGGTTACTTCATGTTACGTTGATAATTTTCCCGGACATTATTGGATGGGGGCAGATTTGCGACTTTATACTGAGTATCGCCGGCGCATTGAGCGGGCATTGATAGAGAGCGGTCAATATTCCTATATTGTTGTGTTGGGAGCAAAGGAATTGGCAGAGTAAATCGGACGACTCGAATTTGGGGGAGAAGAACGACATCAAGCCTTCGAAGACTTGGATCGACATACCAACAACTCGTCAGGTACGATATATTAGTCTTGCGCAGCTAGACATCAACAATGTGTCTCTTCACTGGTTCGTCCATCTTCCCTCACCACTACTTCATCTGCTAACCCATCTCCATAGCACGCCCAAAGTGGGAAGAAGAAGTAGTCTTCGCCAACCGCCCTCACAGACACCACTCCCATTCCCACCACTCCTCCCGTGTGCGGGTCTCCGAAACCTATATAACGAAACAAACCCAGCGCCCCTCCGTCGAATTCGTCCCCGCGCCCCTTCCATCCCCAAGTCCCAAACCTCTTCCCCCTCCTTCTCCAAAAGTCATAACCGCTACACCACCGCGCGCGCCCTCCCCCCCCTCAAGCAGGATCGAGCTCATATCCGTAGAAGAAGACAGACACCACCATTCCCCCCGCTCCTCCCGCGTCTCCGTGTCGCATGAAAAACGTTCTAGAAGAGCGAGTTCGAACAGAGGAGAAGAGGTGTATATTGAGCGTGAACGAATCCGGGAGAGGGTGGCTGCGCCAGAACCACCGAGTAGGGAGGAGTATGAGACGTATCAATATGTACCTGCTCCACCAGCAGTGGATAGTAGGAGGAGGAGTAGGAGCATTACGTATGAGACAAATCCGAGGGTTTCGGGACGGGTGACCGAGAGGGAACGGGTAGTTATTGAAGATGGGGGGAGAAGGAGGGAGTATTATCGTCGGCCTTGATTGATGAAGTGATGATTGAATGATACTTTTTGGTATATAATGATCTTTGTTGGTTGCATATGGGACAACATTTTCTTGGAGCGCTCAATAGAGGATTTTTGGACAGTTAATTTGTTTAATGTTCATATCCTGATTTTCTGTTTATCTATATTCATGCAGTTTGGCGGATTCTTTCATAGGGAAGGAACGGGAGAATGCCAGGTATATCTTAATCTTGGATCGCCAATCATGTTCGACATCTGGATTCGTGAAGGATACAAGTAAATGAATCATCGCGTGTGCGCTATGCATGTAGACTAGAGTACAACCATCATCTATTTCCCCTTTATACAGTTGGCATTGGTGCGTCTATCCGGCAAGCTCCATCTTATCCAAAACAGCCCGTGTGAATTCGTGGGTGCTGTTGATTCCTCCCATATCGCGTGTTCGTACAGCTCTGTTGATCTGTTAGTAAAACGTTCATCATAAAAATAAACCTGATACTTACCCGTCAGCAATCACATCGTAGACAGCCTTAGAGATACGGTTGGCATGCTCATCAAGACCCAAGTGTCTCAGGAGCATAGAACCGGAAAGGATCATAGCCGTTGGGTTAGCCTGGTCCTTGCCCTTGATATCCAGACCAACGTGACGACAACCAGGCTCGAACACAGCAACCTCACGACCCATGTTGCAACCTGGCACAATACCTGGGCCACCAACAAGAGCAGCTCCAACATTGGACAAGATTCCTCCGTACAAGTTGGGCATGACCATAACATCGAATTGTTGTGGTCGCGATACACATTGCATGGATGCGTTATCAACAATCATGTCGTTTGTCTCTAAGGTGGGGTATTCCTTCGCAACCGCATTGAAGGTATTTCGGAAAAGACCATCAGCCAGCTTCATGATGTTTGCCTTGTGGATACAGGTGACCTTCTTGCGGTTGTTTGCCAATGCGAAAGCAAATGCGAATTTGGCGATTCTTTCTGACTTTGCGCGAGTGATGATCTTGAGCGATTCGACGACACCAGAGACGGATTGATGCTCAAGTCCAGAGTACTCTCCCTCTGTATTCTCACGGATAATGCATAGGTCGACGTTCTCATGGCGGGTCTTGTAACCTGGGATATTCTTGATCAAGACAATTGAGGCATATATGTCGAGCTCTTGTCGTAGAGCGACATTGAATGATTGGTGACCAGATCGCTCAACAGGTGTATGTAGAATCCCCTTCAATCCAAGCTTGTTTCTTTTCAGCGAAGCAACAGCTTCCCGGAAGAGCTCTTCTGAATGCTTGCTACCAGTCTCCACGCCTGAGACATCGACTTGCTCCCACTCGACTGGCACATTGTCTGCCTTGAAGACAGTCTTCACAGATTCTGCAACCTCAGCTCCGATACCATCACCTGGAATCAAAGTAACCGTATATTTTCCTCCATATTTCGTAGGCTTGAAAATATCGCTCTGGACCGTTGCAAAGGATCGTGAAGCTTGGGTGGCTCGCGCAAGGCGCTGATAAGCTAGATTAGTAGCCAAAACGTGCCATTGGGAATTTTAGAGGTGAGAAACATACCGGCACGGATCTGAGGGAGCTGCGCATCAGCATCGTAAATAAAGAGGAGAGAGGTTGTAATAGGGCAGAGGAGGAGGAAAGTTGGAGGAGCTGCAAAACCAAGTTCTAATTCCGTTCGCGGATCTGGAACTCAAATCGACCTTTCCTCTTTGGGTATCGGCCCGTGAAATCGGCATCTTGCACTCTAAAAACTCTTCCATGCACCCGGACGACACGACAATAACAACATTGGGCATGTGCGATAAAATACCTCAAACATTGTGCTGTCATTTAGTATGAGTTTGATTTTATTATCTGGTAGCGTTATTGTGTCTGAATTCAATGCCTCTGACTACTATCACAGCAGCAGGAGAACTTCTCCGAATCTCCGATGTCACTTGATGAGTTTGATTCCGCACTTTCGAGCTGCATGAAACGATTAATGGAAGTCCTCCATACTTCAGTTATTACGAATTGTTTATATTAAGTGTGTAAACCTTTCGTAGTATCTTCGGAAAGCATCGATACTGTCTTTCCATTTCAGTTGATAGCTATAGTTAGTCTTTAACCTTTCGACACCTTTCTCTTCCGGTTCAGAGCAGTGTGATGGATCATGAAATCGATTTTGTGTAGGCTACTTCGCTTCAGTGAAAGAGTAGAGTGAATAGTAGCCTGCTTTCATCCGAACATTGTTTCGTTGTCCATACCGCCTCTCCAACTCTTTGATCGACAGGAAACGACATGGCTAGCTTTGAGCTTTTCGACAAAAGTTGTGTATGTTTTCTTTTGTTTCAAGTATGGCAATCCACTGTTCTTTCTAATTGGCTTGGTTGAGAATGTTATACTAGCAAACTCTGGAAAAGCTTCCTTGTCAGCGGGAGCATCGACTCATTATCGGAAGAATGCAGGTTCGGTCTTCCTATGAAAATATTCTTCATTTTTCCAATTGCAATCCTTAAAAGTCAAAGGTTTTGCGAATATCGATAGAAAGGAGTTCCTCAAGTCTTATCCGGTCTTTGTTTTGTTCCTCGGAAGGACTTGAGCCATTTTCTTTACCTTGTTTGAGTGGGGTCGCTTAACACTCGCCTATTGACATCAATTTCCGGGTCTCAATAGGAGGCAATTCTCAATGGGTGGTGATCAACACCATCGTATTTCCACCACGAAGATGGCTCCGTTATATTTTGGATTAATTGGTCAGGTCCAATACACAATCTTCGTCGTGTGTGCCTTTTTACACATACCAAGATTTTTGGTTGTAATCAAAGCCCTCGGTCCCTATCCCAACTAAGCCCTACATTCATGACCATTCCGTGATCGTGGATCTTTCCGTGCTGCGATTCAAAACTTGCCAAACTCACCCGTAATTAACATTGTGAATATTTTTTTCTTTATCAGGTCAACCTCCGGAAGCGTCATGAAATATGGTATTGCCTTCAAGGGTTGTAAATGTTAGATATGGACCCTTAGGTTCAATCAAAGCTCAAAATAATCCACGTGGTTCCTCTTCTAGAAGAAAATTTTATTTACGATTTTTCCTATTGAGGGTTGTTGGCTTTGTCGAATGACCGCTTAACTCGACTCTTTTCGTTCTTCAATAGTAAGCGAACCCCAAGAGTCCATTGACAACTTGTAACCTAGTGCCGTATTATTAATTACTATTGGGAACAACTTTTCAAGACATCAGGGTAGATATTTTTCCTATAAGTATTCTTCACCTTCTGGCCCAACATATTCCCTCTTCTCGTCACCCCATATGAAAGCGGATACTTGATATTCAAATTACTCTTTACAAGACAACTTACTTCAAAACACCCCCAAAACAAGGAAAAGAAAAAAGAGATCAACAACAACTCAAACATTATGCAGTTGACAAATGCACTCTATGTCTTGATTCTTGCGGCCACCTCGGTCGGCGCACTCCCAAATCCAGCCGAGGCTTTCGATAAGCGCCTAGCTTTGGCTGAAGCAGGTTTGTTACCCTTCCCTTGAGCCTTAATTTACTCAACCCCCTATGAAGCCCCATGGATATATGGTTATAAATCTAAGAGAGAACCAGTCACTAATCCCGTCGCAGAGGCATGCATTGGTCGCCCGGGTCAACCATGCTGGAAAGGAAAGAGAGAGGCCGTTGCAGAGGCTGACGCCTGTATTGGTCGCCCTGGTCAACCATGCTGGAAGGGAAAAAGAGAAGCTCTCGCTGAAGCCGAGGCTTGTATTGCCCGCCCAGGCCAGCCATGCTGGAAGCTCAAGCGCGAGGCTTGCATTGGTCGCCCAGGACAACCATGCCCATAAACTAGCAATTACCAACAACAAATATGAGATGAGCAACTTTTGATCATCTCACTGCCTTTATGCACGGAACTCATATTTCAACTTTCGATTCTTTTTTCACTTCTCATCTGCATATACATTTCAGCGAGATACAACCTCACTCTCGCCAGCAGCGGTCTTTTACAACATTTTCGATTCAAAACATCGCCATTCGCCATAGCATTTAAGAAATGCAATGAAATCACAACAATGACGCTTTTCAGATATTGTAGCAGTTACATAAGCTGCTCGTTCAACTTTACCTCGGTTCATTACAGGGTTATCTCTTGTCCCTTTGGATGGCAATGGGAATTTTCTTCCGGCTATAAGCGAAAGTTTTCCACTTTTTATAGCAATATATATTTCTCATTGCACAAGCTTTTCCTCATTGATGATTTTCACGTGACATTGTTGATGCTGACGAAAATCAGGCTCGCAGTAGGGGTGGTGGTGGCCTTAACCTAGCTTTTCCTATAAACAGTGTAAGAACCTGAAGCATACGATCTATATCATAATAATAGACTAAAAGAAACTAATCGTATATTGCCCCCTTCGTTAAAGTTGATGCATACTTCTTGAGGGCAGTAAGATGTCACTTGATGCCAAGCTGACAACGATAACGATGACTCCGTTTGCGTTGTTGCAGAGACTTACCTCCAATTTCGCTCCTAGCACTCGTTCGGAATAGTGGGCAAACATATATTGTAGATGAGGTAATTTCACTTGAAACTTGAATCAGCCAGAAGTAAATGGGGAATGTTACCGCACGCTTTGACTTTGGGATCACAGATATTTTAAATCTGCTTCTAAGAAATATCAAAATCTACGAAAAATCCTCAAGTTATACCTGCCTTGAATCAATGGAGTTGGTATGAGCTCGCAAGATAATGAGTTTACGAAGTCGAAGATGTGATTTCATGAATTGTACACTCAACAAGATTGCACGACAAATTGAACTTGACAAATTCAAAGGTCTGCACAGAACAGGAGTATGAATGATGGTTCAAAAAAGATTCTCTAGATTAGAGGAAATTTTATTTTAATTAAACGCAATGCTCAAGTGCGATAGATGCTGAAATTAGAGGGTTTATTCACTAGTTTACGCGAAGATTGTTTCAGTGCCTAGAACCACTGGTGAGTCCCCACTACAAAAATGTTTAGTGATTCCGATGAAAATCACCCAAAGTATTGGATAATGGTCATTTCAATACGTACACTGTCTGGTTTTCATACACTGTTTGTTTTGCATACACTTGATGGTGTACGCCTATTTGGTCCGTACGCATCACTGGTTTTGTATACGCAGTTTAGTTTATATATATTATATAGTGTATGCACACTGAACGATTGATTAAACTACTTTGATACTTAATCCTCTATACATTTGTTTAAGCTCCATTTTAACGCTTCTCTTTGTAACTTCACACGGAACCTAATGTGAAACCCACCAGTTTAATCACTATTTTATGTGATGATTGTTGCAGTTGACAATTTAGTCCCAGCACCGTCGGGGAGCATCAACTATACAAAGGATGTGCAAGTGATAATCTTATCTATGCTAGCTTGCCATATGGTAGTTTAAAGGGCACAGAATGTGAAATAGAACAGGTGTAATCCAGGGCGGAAAGGAAATCGTCGCCCTGTGGGGTAGAAAACCGAATTACCCAATTTGACAACGTGTGATAACGCGCATGCTACGGGAGGTCCATTAAGGATTCTAAGTGATATTATCACATGATGTTAAAATTTTCTATATTCGGCTTAGCGTCTGTCTCCCATGTACACATATCGCCCCATATGAGCTCTTTTTTCTGCTCCTCAGACAATACAATTATTACTTTCTACTTCTTGATCTATCTCTCCAGTGACGTTGTGATCTACTTTCCTACATCGTAGTGCAAGGATCAGTCGTGGTATCACGTGTTAGGTTTGCTTGTCAGAAAATTTGTGGCTTGTGGTTGAATAGATACATAGCGTAAGATAACACTTCCTGAGAAGGATAAAACCTTCAACCTAATAACCTTTTCACTTACCGATTTGAGTAGGCAGATGTCCTTAGAATATTCATAGTTCCTTGCACAAGCGTAAGAACCGCAATAGTGCTGCAACAGTGCTACACCTTAATATGGCGTCTCCAGTTCCCCCCGATGCCACCAATGCGTTCTCATACACTCCACTGGCCAATCCCAATTCTCAGATTCGGCTCCTAATGATCCCTTTGGATGTCAACCTCTATCTTGGCGGCTCCAGCCACGGTCCGCTCATGGGTAAGTTGGCAACTTACGATATTCCGGTAGGGACGCTATCACGAGCCAAACGCTTCTTTCTAGCTTCCCGCTTACCTCTGTTCTATGCGCTCTCTTACGTATGGGGTGATCAGACAAAGTGTCATGAAATTTGGATTGATGGCAAATGGTTAGCAATTACGAGGAATCTCTACCTGGCGCTACGATCAATGCAATCTGGCATAACAGGAAAGATCTATATTTGGGCCGATGCTATTTGTATGAACCAAGAAGACAACTCAGAGAAATCAGCTCAAATACAGCTTATGCGCGATATATATCATTCCGCTTCGGAAGTACGGATATGGCTTGGTGAGGGAACACCAGAGACAAAGAGGTGTTTGCATTTCGTGATCGACCTCACAGGAGCTCCAAACGCCGTATGTGATGAACCAACCGAGTCCATCCTTAATGAGGTAGAAGAGGCTTTGGTCCGAGCTCTGGTATCGCCGGTCACTGCATTTGGTCGAGGAGGGATTCGCTTCGGTCAGGGCGTTGTTGATTTTGAGGAGATTTTTGCTCCCCCTTCTGCTAGGGATGATGACGCAAAATTGATCAATCCAGATGAGGAGCTTTCTTTGAACCAAAGCTCTATCCATACACTAACAGAATGGAGGCCATCTAATTCAAAGCTAAAGGCTGTCGAAGAGAGAGAAGGAGACTTCATCGAAGTGGCGAAGTTGATCGATAAATTCTTCATTCAGCAACCTTGGTTTACTAGGATGTGGGTAGTGCAAGAATATTGTTGCGCCAGATCATGCCAGATGCAGATTGGAAGAACAACACTGGATTGGGAGTTCTTTGTTCGGGCTATACATTACCTTCATTTCCATAGAGAGATCCACTTTGACAACATTCGTAAGTATGTATCACTTATTTTATTTTTAATTACTTTCCAATTTTGTATTCATTTTATTGTAGCCTGCTCTTACTCAAAATTGCGATATCCTAACAAACTATTAGAGTAGTAGGGCTCGAAATAATCCGCCTTGGCTGGACTGAAAGAAAGCGACAATCGCTCAAAGATCTGATCCGAGAAACTCGTTATAGAGAAGCTACAGATCCAAAAGACAAGATTTATTCGCTGTATGGGTTGATGGGAGATCATACTAATGAGTATTTGAAGCCAAACTACTCCCTTTCTGTCGCTGAGGTATAGCATCCCCCGCAAAAAATTTACGTAAACAGTTGCGTTGGTATTAGACTGTCTTTTTCTGACTCTATGGAAGGTCTATTCGAATACATCTCGCCATTTTATAATGCAATCAAAATCTTTAGATTGCCTTCTTGGTTGGCAAAACGGTCTGCCTCCTTACGCAAATAGAGTTCTTGACTTGCCGTCCTGGGTCCCTGATTACAGTCTTCCCCAAACACGTACTCCATCACCACTCGTACCTATTGATGGGAGAGAGAGTATATATGCTGCATCTGGATATGATCATAGAGCAGAGTATAGGCTCCCCACCCCCTCCGAGTCATTAACATTTCCACACGGGATTTCTGGGTTCACGGATTGGTCAATCCTTAGAGCAAGAGGAATCGCTATTGACAATATCATCTCTATTTCCACTCCCTTAGTAGCAGCAAATTTACCATTAGAAGCAGAGTCAAACTTTGGGCTCGCAGAGAAATCCTGGCTTTCAGCTCTCCTAGAATCAGTGCCTCTTCAACAACAACTTACCCATGAAATCCGCGCACTCCTCTCGTATATTTCCGATATCATAAGCTTTTACTCATCAATACATTCTCAACAGCACGGTTACCATCCCCAGGGCAAATTCCTTGCAGTATCTAGCGGGAATTCCGTAACACCACTATTACCACTCAAGCAGAAACTTAGTCTCGATACATCCGAGTACCTTCCCATTCTCTTAGACCATCTCGATCAAGCAGAAGAAAACTCACTCCCAATCGCGTACCTTCAGGCCCTCCTTAGCGGCCGCATGTCTTCCCGTGAACGCACAACGACAGATGCCCTGCGCCGATTCATTACAAGTCCTTATACATCGTCTACACTGCAAGCCGAAACCCCACAAATGTTGGACGAAATAGCATTTCTACAAAAGTCCGCCCAAGCGCTTGCGTCGAGCCTCCTCTACCGGCGTTTAGCCATCACCCAGAAAGGTTATCTTGCAGTTGTACCTGCTTCCACCCAAATCGGCGATGTAACAGCTGCCCTGTTTGGAGCAAGTGTAGTTTGCATCCTGAGGAGGCGGGAAAGTGCACCTGATTCATGTCATTCCAGTTTTCATGATGAAGAAAAAACACCTGAGAAACAGTTGATGAGTATTGAAATAGGGTGCGGAGAGGAGAAAGGGAAGTTAGCGGAGGATATGAAAGGCGAGGAGTACACCCTGGTGGGAGAAGCGTACCTACACGGTTACATGGATGCAGAGGCCATCGCTATGTGTGTCAGAGGGCAATTTCATGAGAGCAATTTTATATTATGTTAAAAGAGGTGAAATATAGCTAGAGAATGGAGAATAAAAAGTCGCTGACTCGTTTTTGCACAGTAAAATGAGTTGATTAATTATGATAGCCTTAACTTATCCCTTAGCCCTCATGTAGCGGAGTCATTCATGGTACACTTCTTGTACATCTTCTTAATTATGACTCAGATGCCGATTTCCATTAAACATGCTCCGTCTATTGTACTAAGTTAATAGATATATTATTGCGGAGATGTTTAATGTGGTTACCAATGGGTGCCAGGTACTTTTGGGGTACAGGGAAGCGCCAGTGGGGAAAAGGCTCAGTGTGAAGTAAGACATTCCTTATTGTAACCATAGAGTTAGGACATTATGAACTATTGTCACAACATCACTAATATATTGCAGGGTAATACCACCCCGCTTCTTTGATTGCTTCTCTATCCTATACTCCTAAGTTAGAAGTCTTGTATTGGATGGCCAGAAGATTTAGAACGCCAAAATATTTGCGATTCCTAGCAGACAATAGTACCTAGTTTCTTGACCCCTCTGTTTTTAGACTATAGTAAAGTTCACAATCGGCTTCAGTTCCAAGTACTCAATGATTTTATTTGACCCATATGTTATGCGGTACTAACCTCTCTAGCTAGCCTAATTATAGACCCTACATTAGCTTGCTTCCTCTGCTAGACTTCCACCTGACGATTTAGAAATTTCCATACACCCCCCCGTTCTTTTCATTACCTCCTCAAACATTTTTCGTAGCCATTGATTCTGGTCCTTCAAATCCTCTACCTCCCGTACATGCTTTTCCTGCATTTGGCGATTCTCTTCTCTCAGCTCTTCTAACGTTCTTCGCAGGTGGTTTAATTCAGTGTCTGAGGATTCCTGTGCTTCGGAAGTAGTGCCCTCGAAGGAGGCGCGTCCTCTCTTGCAAGGTTGTATACACACCGCATCTCGTGTGTTAGGCTCGTGCTCTCCAGTTTCTTTGCCTGCATCGTGATGTGTCGTAGCACGTAATAGCTGCTGATGTCTGGACATGGACGCCAGATCTATATCGGGATGTACATTATTAATATGGTCCCTGAGCTTGTCTTTTCTTCTGAATGGGCCTCTTTGACCTTGCATTGAGAACTTGCAGCTAGGTTTGGGGCAGGGAAATCGTTGCCCTTCGCCGTGCACGGTCTTCTTGTGCCTATTCAACTCATATGCCCGAGTGAAGGATAGGTTGCACCCTTTCACGTTGCACAGGAAACGACGACTGTGATCTTTCACCTTTCTACGATTGGGAAAATAATTAATATCTAGAGAGAGCCTTTTGATGAAAGGAACTCACTGCTGAACTTTATTTCCTCTGGGCATCAGAGTATTGTGATCTAAAATGCCACATTCGACATTATCTTCGGTTGTAAAGACAATTTGGTTTGAAGGCTTTGTGCTTTCATTGCTGACCAGCTGCGCGGGGCTGACATTAGAGCATCCAGTAGATACTAATGATATTGCAGATTTGGCATAGATATCCTGCCTTACGTCAATCGAGAGACTTTGCAAATCCTCAGCTTCTAGATGCAGAAGGCCTGGGTTAAACTGGTGGTTGTTATTAGGTTCAACTCGATAATTTGCTTGCTGAAAGATCTCCGTGGCTTGCAAGGTGAGAGCAGAGTAGGTTGACCCAAGTTCTATGTCTGTCCATAATAAATCTAAGGGTGTATCTCCAATCATGAGCTGATCCTCTGCCCACGGTAATCTCCGTGGGCCTTCACTTGGACAACATAAGTGCTGAGAATGATCTTCGAAACCGTTAAACTGTTGTTGTACAGGTTGGTCGGTTCTAAAATTAGTCTGAATTGGGTCTGTCTCCCAGCTAAGCCAAAAATCTACCTCTTACTCATGTTAGCAACTTCTCAGAATAATAGTGAGCATCCTGGCAATAAGTATTTATCCTGAAACTCGAGACGACAGGAATCGTGGCACCCTTTGAAATTAGTCGATATTATGCCAGCCGTTGGGAAGGGTTATGACGGCTGCCGATTTTGTATATTAACATATAGGAAATTTTGTTCTCACCTTGTTGGTTGTCCCTAGTCTCGGAGCGAAGAGTTCTATTGTCTCCAGTTTGCATATCTGACTGTGAGGGATAGAACATCCAGCACACTCCCCAAAGCACTACTAGCGCTGGCCATATTGTCCAAGGCATCGTGGTGCATCGTGGCCTTACTGTACCTGGAAATACAGAGAAGTTTCGGAAAAGTAGTTGTACCAAAATGCATGTTAAGATATGAATAATGTGGGAAATATCGGCGAGGCTGGGCTCTGGACTTCCTAGTGTGTTGAAAAGAAGATCAGCAACATCAAGTTTCCGCAAATGGTCTCGCTTATGCATCGAACTTTGCTCAAAAGATATCATATCTTTGCAAACCCCAGGGGTATCTCCCCAGTAGTATGATAGCGCCACATAGCTTTCACGTTGGATCCGTAGGCGGCCGATGGCATGGATCAAAGTACTCTTTCCCCGCCCTGTAGCCCCCAATAGTACTATGAGCGATGACATGGGTCGTTTCGGAAGTGATATATCCCCCTCGACGCAGACACTATTGACTTCAGAAAATTCAGACTCTGGCAATGATTTCATGGAATAGTTTTTCAGTATCGCATAGATATAAAGCACAACTGAGAAAAGGCGCTGTCGGCTGAGTTGACTTCGTCTATCAGTAAAGCTGTCGTCGGAACCGTATATGAACTTCTTTGGGTGAACCTGAATATATATTTATGACGAGGTAGAGCGATGGAAGGGCGGTTAGTGCTGGTTCGATATACGAGACCGCCCGAGTAGGGCGAGAATATTAGTTTCGCCCTACAGTCTGAAATATTGGCGGCCCTTGCGCTTCGCTTGACTGAATTTGGCAAGGTGCTTGTGCGATCCTAGTTTGGCGGGCGAGGCTGAGGTTGAATTCAGCGATCTGGTTCCGTAAGTGAAGAGACTCTCTCCCAAAGGACCTCTCGACAAGTCATCTGCCCTCTCAGATAACCTATGCCAAGGCGGTACACCCCTGCTCTCATATTCTAAATCTACTTCTGCCCATACAAAGGTTTGGACTTTATTATTATAACATAGACACCCTAATTCCAATCAGCCCTCACTGGGATCGGGCTGCAGGAAAGAAGTCTTGTCATCCCCACAGAATAATATTAGAAGTGAATCATTATAACTTACAACGGTTATCTCGATGGTTCTCTCCATGCTAAGCTTGTTCCTTTCCATTGACTGTCGTCCAAATTCCAAAAATGCCGTTTTAATGTTGCGACCTCGGAACGTGGATATGCTGTGAGCAGTGAAGCCGCGCGACGAAAGTATTAGAAAATTTGCAGATGAGAAAACCCGAAGATATTGGTTCTTCTACTAGGCTGAGATATCAATGCAGCTTTATCTGGGTGAATTAATCGTTAGAAGAAGTGAAGGCTAGGAAAATCAAGAAACGAGTTAACAACGATATAGGAGCTTAGTAGGGTCTAAGGACCCTCTATATTTGCCACTCAGAAAGGACAAGGTTAGGTGCTGTAATGGTGTGAAGATTGGTGTATTTATGAACGGAAACGGCGGCTGCCACAGAACCATAAGAACTCAAATCAGAGGCTCAAGGAAATAAATCACAATAATAGATATTTCACAATGCGTTTTGATAAGGCCAATTCTATTGCACAACAAGATTGAGCAGTTGTTGGTACAGGGGTGGTCTCGCACCTATGAAAACTATTCCTCCATTTTGTCTTCCTTGTCATCATCCTTCGCGTCTTCGTCATCATCCTCTCCCTCCAAGTGCTTCTTCGCTAATTTCTCAGCCTCCTCCAGAATGTCCTTGGGAACTTCCTGGTGTCTTCCCTTCGTTGGTCCTTCGAGGTTGCTGATCCAAGTCATCTCCAGTTCGAACTCCTTATCTTTGTTATCGGCATGTGCAACATAGATAATTCGTGCAGCCTCCTTGACTCCTTCCTCAAGGCTTAGCTTTCCAGCGGCCAAATCTAGCTTCTCCAGCTCAGCCTTGGCAGTCTGTCGTCCCTTTCCGGTAGCTGCACCATAGTATCCCCAGAACATTCCACTTGGCTCGATCATGTACAGAGAGGGGCCACCATATTTCTTGCCTTCTACTTTACCTCCAGCTCCGCATGTTGGCCCACTACCGACTTGACCATCGACTGGTAACTCAAGCTCTGAATCCCAACCTGCCACAATTCCTGTGATGCCGAAAGGTCGTACGGAAGAGTATAGAGTATATGCTTGGAGGTACCCTCCCATTCGGCTTGCCAGATCCTTAACAGTGATAGGGGTCTTGTAGACTGCGCGCCAGCTTGCTGCTTCATCACGGGCACGAGATACGAAGTGTCGTCCATCAGGTACTAGACCAGATGATACCTAGAAATAGTCAAGAACCATTCACCCTCCAAGTCTCTGCATCGCATCGAAACTCACTGCACCAATATGTCTATCCACCGTCGCAATCCGCTTGTTGGCTCCAGGCTTTAACAGCTTGCTTGAAATGACTTTCTCAACCGCAAGCACTACACCATCTTTACACCGGATTCCAATTGAGGTTCCTCCATTTTCTACTGCTTTAACTGCATATTCGACCTGGAAATTTCTGCCGTCGGGCGAGAAGACTGAATTCGTGAGATCGTAACCCGTACCTATCGACGTCTAGAGAAGGTCAGCTTCTGGAGGTAGAATCTATCTTGAACGATAGTAAAATTGAACATGAAGCTTACCATGATGATTTATTTATGGTGGAGAGCTTAGAAGTTTGAAGAATGGAGGTTGGATGGAAATATGGGAGGATTGTTGAAGCTCTGTTGACTGGTACACATTTCAGAGCTCCAGGCACGATGAAGCGCGCGTTTGACTTTAGCGTAGAGCTATATTGTGGCCTTGAATTCCAGGCACGAAAATAATCAAGTAAGTTCGGGGGACTCAGCTACTGTCACATGACCAATATCAAAATTAAGCCTAAGAATGCCAAGAGCCGCCCTTGCACCTGCCAACAAGGATTTATGCAAGTTATGATCTTCTGCACAGCCGTTGTGTACAATTTTTTATTTATGGGAGAGAAAGATATCGGGTCTCAAGTACAGAGAGGCTCTCTCTCATGGGTGAAAATACCTCTAAGTGAATAAAAGAGACGGTGAAGTAAAGATGCCCAAGAGTCTCCTGTAGCTATTTCCTAAATGGGTCAGATGTTCCCTCGTGTCGATGAATCATTGGTGTTGCGACATCCATGGTGCAACGCTAACTAGCTAAATGTGTTTCATACCAGGGCTTTTTGCGTGGGTTGGGTCCGTCTCCCGTCATCGCTTCCTCTGCAGGTATTTGATGAGGGGTTGAACCTCATCACTCACCATATTTAACCTCCTCTCTCCCTTTCTTTGTACACTCTCCTCCACAACTCACGAATCATCTCGACTTTTGCAGTCTCCTTGCTTCTCAGTCACGACTTCAATATCGTGCTTCTAGTTCCTCTTTAACCCACCAGAATCCCCCTTGCCACGGACCTTCGGACCACCGCCCTTCCTTGGTTCTCCGGTTTCGTTCCTACCTCAAGTACATACTCATAGCATAGAGAATATAAACAAAACAAGCAATTTATTGCAGTTGTTCCTCAAAGTCTGCTCCACTCTTTTGAGTATTACCTTGCACCTTCACACTGTCTGACTCAAGTCCCTCCTTTCCTCAGACATTCACCTCCCCTTTCCTGGCTTTTACTTCAAGCAGCAGACAAGCTGGCTCTTTGCAAGGCCACACTTGAACATCTCCAAGTACTTCGCAGCAAGGTATGCTGCAACCCGTTGAAAAGAATAGCAAGCTAATCCCCACAGGACAGCTTTCTGCAAATTGCTTCGGATCTCCCAGCAGCGATGGCTACCCATGAAGAGCTCGCAGCTCTTTTCTCTCGCAACTTGACCCTCCACAATCAGCCTTACGAGGCACCCAAAGAAGAACCCGTCCCTCCGCCAGTACCAGAGCCAGAGCCATATACATACTCGATTTCCCAACATTACCACCACTCAGCTCATGTTGTTGCCCACCAACCCTCCAGACCTGCTTCCGAACCCCCTCAAACAGATCAACTCACTGCAGAGATAATTCTTGCTAGGCACGGTGTAGATGTTACTTCTCTCTTTCCCTCACAACTCGACCTTTTCAAGACGGCAGATGCAGGACAACAGATGCGTCTAGTCGAGCTCTGGCGCATCTGCCCACCCGACTATGGCGGACATGCATTGGCACAAGATATTGGAAACTGGTCTTCGACTTCCTTCCAGCAGGAGGAGGCCATGGCTAAGTTGCGATATGAACGACAAATGTTAGAGGAGCGAATGTCACGAACAGGCGACCAAAGCATGGACAGCGACACGATGAGTGACTCGAGCACCAATCAACCTCTAACACCCATTCAAGGTGGCGATGGACGATGGGTAGGCAATGTGCAAGGCGCAGAACCCTATATGACATCAGGGTATGAGGCCCTTGCAGCACGCGAGTACGAGCAGTCAGCCCATCCAGCAAAGGATGTATATTCTCATTTCGGAACAGCAGTTGGCGGACACGCATACAACCAGTCAACAGACCCAGTCTACAAGTCCGTAGAGGATATTCATAAGTTCCCTAACGTTGGTGGCAACTGGGATCAACTCGTTCAACAGCGACAGATGGCTATGGAGAATCAATACGGTGCTTTCCAGCATTTTCAGCATAATGCCAATAAGGTGGTAGAAATCGGAGGACATAATGGAGAAGACGAAGAGATGTTGTAGATACATTAGGTTACGCATAGGTAGATAGTATAGGGCAGGCAAAGTTCCAGCCGTAGATTTAGTTTTGCTTCGGCAAGGATAGCTCAGGGAGCTCAGGTACGTAGTCATTTTCAGGGGCGCTGGAGGCTATCAGATTGATACGTTTGGCATGTTTAGCATGGCTTGCTCGAGTCGATGGACTATGGCCTATTTTCTTAGGGATTATACTGGGGTGGGATCATAGGCATCTATTCTCTTCGTCTTGTCTTCTCTTCACTCATGTCTCTTCAACCATTCTTCATGTACTGGAGGATTTGAGGTCCAGTCCATACTTACACTTGGGTGAGGTACGTACTCCATAACCACAGCCCCATTCCCCAACCCAGCAGTGCCCATTTAGATCAACTATTCAGCAAATTTGGTATGACTGATGACCAACAACATACAATGTTAGGTACGTATGCCCCACAACCTCAGCAGCAGATCTCAATAAAACCACCCAGGAATTATTGTTTTCGTACGTATAGCACAACCCTAACTCCGCACCTTACATTCCCCCTCCCCTTTCCCACTCCAAATAAGAAGCTTCTTACTACTCACCCAACAGCAAGGACCTGGATCCTGGACTCGTCGGGCCACTTGACACCGGACCTGGATTGTAAATTACCCCCTTCCCCACTCCCTCTTCCCCAATTTTACATTATCTTAGTTCTTAACAATCAATACAAATTACTCTTCAACCAATGTTTCTATCTTATGACTGTGCAGTGATTTTGTCAATACTTTGATTTGATATTAGCGCTAGCACTTGACATCTGCAAATATGAGTGGGTTGATGAACACATTTATGTTCCGTTTTCTAAAAGGGTACGCATATCGAGGTGCTCCCTTACCACCTGGTCAGCTCTAGACTATGATCAACGCCTTGGTTCTTTAAGTTTCTTCTTGGATTAAGCTGATATAAGAAGAGGAAGACAGGATTGTTACTCGCTTTTCGAGTCTTGGTCCCTAACCCACTTTATCATCCAAGGATGTGTTAGAAAGGTAATTTAGGAGCTCTTGCTCGCCAAGCAGTCTTCAGATTCAATATTAAAAGTTCGTATGTCGCCTTACTATCCACCTTTAGAGGACTAGCCACCGCCTAGTATGATACTTGAATTCCAAGGTGCAGCTTCTTAACCTTTCCAAGAAGTCTATTTCTCATGAAAAATGAGCGGATCTGCTGCATCATTTGGATATTTGTTTTGCACTTGGCTGACCCTCTCTTCGTGTTTACTTTATTTCCGCACACTATTCAACTTGTTATTCGATACTAGATTTATTAATAGGCTTTCCAAGATACGTCCAAGCTACAGAAGCCGAATCCTCATCCGTCCCAGACGCCAACTCCCCACGAGCAATATCTGTATTGAAAAAATCGATCTACTTTTACAGCCGCGTTTAAGTCTCTCAAGAGGAATATCATTGAAATTACTTGCAATAATATTGCTAATTATAGATCGGGCACCTACACGGGATATCACACATGAACGGGAAACAGCCTCCAGAGAATAAGGGTAGCGATGTTGCTCTCAAACGGTGGACAGGAATCGATTATGGCTGGCCTTAACGATAATAGTCTCTACCTTTTTCATAAACTATCGAAAGAGTTACGTACGGGGTGAAGACACCATCTGCAGCCGACGAGAATATCAGAAAGTGGTTGGAGGTTACGCTGATGATAGCAGAGGCCGAGGTGTCACCGAGGTATGTGAACAACAAGGCGAATTTATAAATACCAATCACCAAAGATAGGGCAATGGTACTATCTAAGATATCAATTGCGCTTAGAAAGAGAGCCAAACTGGATAAGGAGTATATAAAGCGTGTGGAGTAAATGGAGGGAAATGAATTTCGAATTCGATTACACCATGCCCTTCAAATACGCTGCCGCATATGCTAAACCTCACGGTCCTGGAGATGACCGCCCAACTACCAAATCAATTATCCCCACAAATCGTACGGCGCCAGCAGGACAGCGAATGTATGGACTGCGGATCATTTTGAGCGGCTATACGGGCCCAAGGGTATCCACCCGTGGAGGCAATCCCAATTCGCTAAATTAACCTCTCTAGATCAAAATGTCTATGAATAACCATGTACAAAAACCATTTTGGCATCCAGCTAAACCCATTCATGATAGTAAGTAGCAAAAGGCAATCTTCTTGCGCAATGTTAATACGGGATTCCCAAGACAGATCCAACATGTGGTCAGCCTCATCTTTCCCTGGATAGATCGTATCGCATTTTTTTATAGCAACAAGCTCTTCGATATACAATACAAACTGATAAATCAAAATTACGGTGTACATGCCACCAGTAAACCCTTTCTGCTGAGAATTTCCCTTTTCGGAAACCTCGACACATTTAGAAATGAGGACTGTGTTTTTTAGCATTAGTATTGCTTAAAGTTAGACTAAAACTGTACTCTAAAGCTATTGCATCAACCCATCTCCCCATTATATTTTTTATCTGAAAATATAATTTCATCTAGAAAAGAAGGGATTTCTTAGAGTAGAAAAATCCCCCTTATTAAAAGATAAATTGAAAATTTTATAATTACTTATATTACTCCTGACAGGCTTATCTTTCTCTATGTTGCTCCTAGATATGCCGCAGCGCCCTGTACAGGCTTTGCTCTCCTTATATGACTCTCAGATATGACGTAGCGCTCTTTACAGGCTTCACTCTCTCTATAGCGCTCCTGGGTACGTTGCAGTCCCTGTATAGGCACCGCCCCCTCTATTGTATTATCAGATATACTATGATGTTCTATATAGGCTTTATTTTTTCTATAGTACTCTTAGATATACTATTTATTTATCTATCTTATATACTATTTTGACTCATGAGATATACAGCCAGCTGTATTATATGTCCCTACAAAACTAGTAACTAGAAAAAACCCCGAGTTCCTTTTTTATTTACTCCGGCGATAAGTCAACGCGCCGCCGATAGTACTGTAAAGGGGTAGCTGGTGTTTCCCTTTTCCTCACATGTTTTGAGCCTTATCATGATTCCTTACTATACAATAGAGTATTTTATGGCAATCTTTTGTTTTTGTTTCTTGCTGACTCATATTGACTAGCTACTGCCACTTACCTCCTGTATCCTAAGTGATACGCTTTCGTTTTGGTGTACTATGTAAGCCCTTCCTGCTCTCGGATAATATAAAAGCTTTATATTAAGAATAGGACCTTTATAAGAATTATTCGCGATAAGCACAGAGAAGTTGACAGATAGAATCGACTTATATTAGTTAAACTATATAGGAAGAGAAGTCTGTCGCTGCTGTCCCTTTCTCGACGTGAATTCGCTTAGCTAGGACATAATCATGTGTCCGATATTTGTATTATATTTCCTTAATACTTTATTTATTAATAATTATAAAATAAATGATCTCTAGCCTTAAATATAACAAAGTCTGTTACGTAACGTGGGGCAGTTGTACTAACAGAGTGAACTTCTGATAAGGCACTCAAGTGAGTGTAGCATATTAACAAATAAGACACTTGATTCCTGAGGAACTAAAAGAGCATGGCTGCTTATATATACAGGAGAGCGAAGTGATTAGCCATTCCTTAGTAACTATAGGAGAGCTTCTCTTGTTGTGCCTCAGGCGTGCCATTTTCCGTGACAAAGTCTTTTCTAAGCTATTTACTTCTTATAAATAATAGTCAAAGGATTAAAATTCTATAATAGTTTCAAGAAAGCTAGAATAGACCTAGTTGAACCTTAGGATTATCTCAAGTTACCTGGAATACCTGTGGAGAGTCAATAAAAGTCAAAAACTAGGCCCTGGATTTCTAAGCCTTAAAAGACTCTGATTCCCATACTCAAGGGCCTCTACTTAAGATTTCTAAGGGTTTTGAGGAGCAGGAGTCCTTAATAGTTTGACGAAATCTTCGAGTTAAGTCTCTAGAGACTAGATTAGAAGCTGCAAGGCCTGAAAACAGGAGGAAGGTACAGACTAGTCAAAATTCTCAGGTTTTCAATATTGAAGCAATAGAACAGGCACAGGTAGAGGCTAATAGGGATATCAGGGTTAGGGAAGTTGAAGAAGACCTATACGAAGCTAGCATAGCCTCTAGTATTTCTAATTATATAGTAGTTGATTTTTAATATAAGTATTTTGATGATGGTTGGGGTAGTGTATGGACCAGGTCAGGTGAGTGGAAAGGGGGGTAGGGACTTACTCCATGAAACCATGGTTTCCACAAACGACATTTTTGGTTCAACGCTGGCTGACCTGCAACTAGTTCTACGCAGACTCCGAGTCAGCGCGGGTCAAGGCATAAAAATTCGAGTAGTAGAAACAGAATGATGAACTAACCTAGCACCAAATTCAAAGCCTTTTACCTAAGCCTTACCCTGCCGTATGCCAATATTGCAATTGCAAGCTTAATTACCAATCCCATTTCTCAAGTCAACGTCCCTAGTGCAGGCAAATCTGACGCCAGGCTTCTGAATACTGCTTTAGTGCTCCATCACGTGTGATTCCATCCAAATAGCAGTGCGAGACCAACTTATAGCACCCACCCGCTGATCGCTGCAACGTGCTCTCGGTCTCTTGTGTCTTGAGCGACCGGAGGATGAAAGGGCATTGAGCGCTGTTCAGAATAAAGATTCGGTCCCCAGGGCACATTCCACCCGAGCTAATCCCCATAAGACCATTCTGTGTGATGAAGAATCCATTATATGCAGGAACAAACTGTAGTATGTAACCGGTTCCTAAGCTATCAGGCTCTGATGTATGCCCTAGGTCACCATCCCCATCGGGATGGACAATGTTCCAAGCGAGGTAGTGGGCTGCAGCGCAGATCATCACAGGAGTAAACTCATCCACATTTGTGAGCAGGTCAGGATCTCCAGTAGCCAATATCATCCGACAAAAATCACACCATTTTTGGATAATATTGATGGGCTCTGTTAATTGGTGCTGGCTGTCTTTCTGGGCGTTCGGCTTGTTCCTAACGCTCTCAATATACTCCAGGTCTTCCAACTGGTGAGTCCTAGAATACTCAGGGCCCAGTGAGGGAACATCAAGGCTACCCTGATCGTATCGTAGCGTTTTCCATTTCTCTATGGCCTTTCTTGAATGTTCAGTTAGGGTGTCTGTATTAAAATCCCCATTCGTGATAAGTCGCAGGATCCGATCCAATGCTAAAGTCAGCTTTGGAGCTTCCGCAAGGCCAGCAATTCCAAGCCACCCCCCAACCACAGCTATGGTGCGTGGTGTATATTTAAGTTTCGAGACTTCAGGAAGTATTTGTCCCACTTCAAGTATCTCGTCGGCGTGTGTTCCCCATAGCGTGAGGTTGGAACCTTCGCGCCCAACCGCGCGGGTTTCTGAGTCCTGGGGAATTGTTTTGCCAACCTCGATCACGTCGTTGACAAATTTGCCGCATAGAGCAAGGGCGGACTTTCTATATTTTGAGACGTCGCTAGGCCACCCACTAGTTTCAGTACACCAAAGGTAAATCAAACTGCGTGATGGAAGATTTATGTGCCAGTCTGGAACCCATGAGGGTAATTTTAGTGGATTTTCGCTTTTCTTAGACATCGTCAGCACTGAAAGTGATTTCTCGGCTAGGATTGCCTTATATGCTGTTTCGACATAGACATCAAGTACTTTGAGCGAATAGTCGGGTATCATTGGACTCTGGCCACCCCAGTCAGTAACAAGACCTAGCAAAGCAAAAACTTTATCACGAGGGTCTGAGGCATCCCGGTTGACAAAAGCCTCAAGTGCTCCAAGGAGAGTGGTGGTCCTGCTACGGTGTTCATCTCTTAGGTCCTGTAGAGCATGTATAGCCCAGAAATTGCCTGGCGATCGCCCAAAATTGTTTATGTAGAATGTGACACATTCAGCACATGAAATGCGGCTGGTATAGCGAGGAACATTGGCCAATGTCTGCCACGAGACGGCATTTTCTCCGAAGATAACAATGGCACTAGGGGCTAGAATGAATTCCTGGGCAGTCCAAATCCGGTCGAACCAGGCCGAATTGATCAGAAGCTTCCATCCGGGAGAGGCTCTATCCCAGTCTTGAGAGAGGTGTGGAGCAACGGATATTGTGCCTGGAGGTGTTGCGTGCTCCTTGGTGCCTAGGACCTGGGTCATGTTGAATGTGCTCTCGACTATATGGGCATTGGAAAGGTCTGTGTCCCCGAGCCAAATCAATACTTGTCGACAGCTTTTGTAGATGTGACCCATAAGGCCTACTTGGATTGTCTTTTCTTTGATGTTGGATTGATTAATGCATAGTGCATCCACCCATACCAAACGTGGTTCCATCTTGCTCCGCAAACGACGAAGAGCGTCGTGTAGGTTGGTCGTAACTTTGACAGTATGATTGTTCAGAGTAATCGGAAGGGTCTTCTTTGGATTTCCCCATACATACGAGAGGCTCTCATAGGAAGGGTGGCTGTCCAGCGATACCACCATCAATTCACAGCAGATTTGGTCACCATGACCAGGCAACAGACGAAGCAAGCGGATCATGCGAGATGGTTCGTCAAGCTCCTCGTATATCCCATGTCGAGTTGCAGCAAGTGTATTTACTATGTTGTGAAATCTGGCCTGGACCCAAGCGGACATCGTGCTAAGCTCATGTAACGATGAAATGCAATAAAGATGATCGATGGGAACAGGTCCGTGATGTTGCGGGAATGACGAAAGGGAAACAATGAGGGCTGAGTTGTCGACAGCGCCCTTGCCATGTATTTGAGCTCTGGGCGATATGCTAACCCGCGATCATGCGAATGCGGCCTGGAGCCTGACGTGTCAAAGCTCTGTATATAATTAGTGACATACTCACATACACGATTTTTGGCCTTGGTTGGCTTTTAAGCCCCGGAAATCACGAACCAACAAACCCTCAAAACAAACCCAAAACATTTCTAGGTAAATTAAGCTTCTATAAACTTACTCTTCAGACTTAGTTCTGTTGTATTCGAAAGAGAATATATTTGTCAATCTGTTTTAGCTGCACAGGGGGTGGCGTTTAATTGATTTTCAGCTGGCACGTTCAGTTCCGAGAGGCAGTTTATACTCATTGGCGATTGGGCCACATCCTATGAAACGGCCCCAAATATGCTTGATATCCCAACTGGTGATTACATGAAATGCAACCTGGAAGTCTGTCGTGTCTGTCTGGGGTGCGCCAACATTTGCGCCACCCCACCACATTGTATCTTCCAAAGCACCATTTACCGTCAGCAGACTGTTTTTCGCAGCTTCACTCACTCTCCACTACGTGGAGCAAACGAAACTCTTTTGCTTCCTATACTTCAACAAGACTAACTGACCCGAACATCAATGGAGGATTCATTTGGGTTCAAATACGCCGTGGGGCACGAGGCGACAATGAGGCTCCTACTCGAGAAAGGTGGTGAGCTAGAATCTAAGGCCGAAAAATATGGCCACACGCCGCTTTCGTGGGCCGCAGAGAAGGGGTACGAGGAGCTAGTAAAGGTGCTGCTTGAGAAGGACGCCAAACTAGACTCTAATGTTAGCTATGGTAGAGAGCTACTGGCATCGGCCGCACAGAACGGTCATGAGGCAGTGGTGACACTACTACTCGAGAAGATCGCTACACTACAATCTAAAGATGGAAAGCATTGCTACACGTCGCTTTCGTGGGCTGCAGAGGAGGGGCACGAGGTGCTAGTAAAGGCAGTGCTTGAGAAGGGCGCTGAACTAGAGCATAGAGATGACTATAGCCAAACGCCACTTGCATTGGCTGCAAAGAACGGACACGAGGAAGTGGTAAAATTACTGCTCGAAAATGGCGCTGAGATAGAGTCCGAATCCAGTAATAGTCAGACGCCGCTATCGTGGGCTGCACGGAAAGGGCATCAGACAGTAGTAAGACGACTACTAGATAGCAGCGCTGAGCTAGATTCCAAGGATAATGAGTATGGTCAGACGCCGCTGGCGTGGGCTTCACGGAACGGACACGATGTGGTGGTACAGCTGCTACTCCAGATGGGAGCCGATCTGGAGTCTGAATCCAGCAATGGCCGGACGCCGCTCTCTTGGGCCGCACGGAACGGACATGAGGCGGTTACCAGGTTGCTACTCGATAAGGGAGCTGCTCTGGAGTCTAAGTCTAATAATGGTCAGACACCACTATCGTGGGCTGCATTGAACGGGCATGTGGAGGTAGTGAAACTGCTACTTGGGAAGGGCGCTGAACTGGAGTCCAAATGCAGTGTTACTCGGACACCACTATCATGGGCTGCAGGGTATGGGCAAGATGCGGTAGTAAAGCTGCTGCTTGAAAAAGGCGCGAATCTCGAGTCCAAATCTAGCAGTGTTCGGACACAGCCATTGTGGACTGCTGGTCGGACGCCTCTATCGTGGGCTGCGGAGTACGGGCATGGAGCGGTTGCTAGTCTACTACTGGAGAATGGCGCTAAGCTAGAAGCCAGGTCTGCTTATGGCCAGACACCACTGTCATTCGCCGCAGAATATGGGAACGATGCCGTAGTTGAGTTGCTGCTTGAGAGAGGAGCTAACCCAAAGTCAAGATCGTGGACGGGCCAGACACCGCTATCATTGGCTACGGAGTATGGAAACCGAGCAGTGGTGAGCCTGTTGCTTAAGAAAAGCGCTAAGAAATCCTGATGATTTGATATTGTTTCCTGGAAGGTCCACGATGATAGTGAGACAGCGAGAGGCGTCAATTCCCTAGACCGATGCACGAGTTGTCCATAAATCGTCCCCTCCGGCCAAAATCACAATAACATCCCATGGGCCATTTGGATTTGGCATCGGGCATCTGTGGGAATGGATGGTCATTGACGATTATTGATGGTTGAGTTTCCAAGGCTAAGGCTTTCACCATGCCATACTATATGTAGTACTTAAAATAATATGCTATCTAAAAGCAAGGAAAGCGATGGGAGGGCGAAAATACTGCGTTGGTTAGAAGATCACCTCAAAAGAGCTTCTGGCAGCTCTTGAAGGAATTATAAGTGGAGGATGGTTCCTTTTACCTACAATATGTATCCAAGAATCTGTGTCCCTGGTCCGGATGGGGACACTTCTAGTCAGATATAAAGTATTAAGCACGCATTTGAGGTCAAAGCTGAATTTTATGTGCTTTAGAAATTATAGTTCGTGCTTTCCGCAAGTTACTGATCGTATGCATAATACAGATTCATGTTAGGGAGTTTTGACAACTAGAATTCTAATCGTAGCTGTTGGAAATCGAGAAAATTTCTAGAGAAAGCCACCATTCTAATGTGGAGAAGTTAATGTTTCCATATTTGTTCAGTTGTTTTAGTGTCGCTAGTGGGGGCTTGTATACTACTAAGTACTGCCAAAGAGAAATTGCGATGGAAATAGTGGAGTGTGGCACACTACGTAAGCGCGTATATCCTAGCTTGCTTGTCATCTGGTGTACTTTAAGGCTATTTTATGTACGGGGCCTTGTCAAAAACGCTGTTATACAATGAATGCCTGGTGTGGCAGTCTTTCCTGAATATACTCAAGTGAAAACTACTGTAGCCACTCACAAAATTTCTTCCCCCCTGGTTACGCTTAGCGCAGACTATTTCAGACAAATTTGACACCTACACTGGCTAATATTAGCACAAATTTCATTGATAATTGCCTAACCTCACAAATTTCGCAAACCTCCCTCACTTAGCTATCCATAAGGGGGGGAAAGGGGGGGGGGGAGCTTCGTTAAGCCTAAACTGTCTAGGGCATAGCGTTGCAAAAGCCTGTTAGCTAAGTCGTATTGGTAAGCATCTAAGTCTGTCATCAACTTCAAGCTAACTCTACTACGGCCATTGAACACGCAGGCGCTAAGCACCCTTGGCTCACCTGAGTAACCTGAACAGTCTTTAAGTAGCCCAAACAGTACCCACTACTCATTCACGCATTTGATCTTTATTTAGGCTCTATATAGACTAGAACCTTTTAATTCAATTTTTGTTTAGCTTAGCGATGATCCCTGGGAAGCCTAAACAGGCTTCTTAGGACCCTAAACTAGACTAGCCTCTTTTTCTTTTATATATAGATAATACCATACATTCCACACCACTTTTATTTCTCTTTTTTTATTTACACTTACTATTTTATGGCTCTTCACAATTCCAAAATACAAATTACTTGATTTTTTTCAGGAAAGTCCGCGATAATGGCTCTGAGAAGGATATAGATACTCTTGTCACCCTTTGCACGCGCTGCAATTCTTTTAAACCCCTGATATACAGGGACACTTTGTGTTATGCCCGGCCAATCGTTTATTGCTGGCTCCTGGCAGACCCGAGCCAGCCTTCCGGATGCTTGGCAGTCATGTGCACGAGCAACTGTGACTTTATTCCACCTGCCAGCCTAATGAAACGCCTATGCCTATACTTGCTCCCCCTTCCTAACTCGCTATAAAATATCGTACATGCGGTTTTTCTTCGCAGGAAGGCTACGAGTCCATTGAGGTTGGTGAATTAGGTTCATTTATACTCTTTAAACGAATCGCTCATTGCTAGTGCCAAGGATTGTTTCATCTCATAGATTCGATACCAAGCACTCGGGAAGCCTGCGCCTCGATTTGAGGGCGGAGCAGTTGTCACCTACGTCTTGTGTTCCAAAACGCGGATATCCTTTCAACTCCATCCACAGAAACCTTTGGCGTGCGTAACAGACGTCGTTGCCAAATATATACGTGTACACGCAAAAGTTCGGTGGGGCATGCAAATGGATTCCCCGACCTTAGCTCAGCTAGCCCGCCCAGTACATGGCTATACAGAGTTTCGCTCAATTGCGGAGACGAACATGCTCGGCTTGGTCGATCAGAGCGTGCAGACCTCGCTCCTATGTACACAATGTCAGCAGATCCGGACTTGGTTAGAATCGAACTTCTATCGCTTGAAGCGAGACCGATTCCTGCGAACTAGACGCAAGTTTGATCACCACGTATCTGGCCGCGAGCTTGAGAATTCATACCTACAAGGCTGTCACCTCTGCACCATCTTGTGGACTATCTTTCTACGCCACCAGGGAGCACAGCACTGTACCTATTTGGCAAATTCGTTGAGAGAAGCCAAACACTTAGTAGTCATCCTCAAACCTATCGAGAAGTCCTGGAACTCGCCCAGCTTTCTCGTGTATCTTGTCGCTTCCATGAGGAGTCCAAATCTCAAGGGCGACCCCCTATATTTGTGCCTGCGTCCATCTACCAATAGTTTGCAAACAAAAACCTTATTAAAACCCACACAGAAGATTCCTGCGAATGAGGTCAATGGGCAAATACTCACTCTCGATTCAGGGATCAGTGCGATACGATATTGGCTGCACCGAAAGGCGTGCGGTAATGCCGCATCCAGGTCACCCACAGTGCTAGACTTGGTCACCCCTATTCCAGTTCTAAATTCATCGCTACCACTCAAAACCTTATCCCATACGGTTTTGCAACAGGCCATGAACTGGATCAAAATTTGTGTTACTTCACATGCCAAGTGCAAGGTTTCAACAGATGGGGTCCTACCAGCCAGGCTGATCGACCTAAAGGACGTTCAACAGCTTCAGTTCATCCGTATTGTTCGGGTCTCTGTGCTATCTTCACTCGAATTAAAATATGCAACCTTGAGCTACTGTTGGGGTGGTAAAACCAAGCTGCAGCTGAAGAGGTCCAATGCCTCTACCCTCGAAACCGGAGTATCGGTGGGTACACTCCCCAAGACGATCCAAGATGCCGTTCACTTCACCGCCGCTTTAGGTCTTAGGTGGCTCTGGGTCGATTCCCTGTGCATCATCCAGGACTCAGCAGAGGATATGGCGCACGAGGTTCGATCAATGTACGGCATCTATCAGAACTGTTTCATCTCGATCGCCGCTTTGGATGCTAAGCACAGTGATGAAGGGCTATACGCTTGCAGGGACCCATTAATGTACGCTGAATGTGAACTAGCCCGAACCTCCAAAGAGCAGGTGATGGTCACCCATATGGGTTATTCTCGCGATATTCACAACAAAGTTCCCCCATTATACACGAGGGGTTGGGTAGTACAGGAGCGAATTCTACCACCAAGAACGATTATTCTTGGGCGCACTGTAGCCTGGGAGTGCCGGGAGACTACAAAGGCCGAGTTCAATGGCGCAGCACGTGCTACTCCGTTTAGCACAATTAAATCAGGCTTCTTTAATACAGTCACCGAGTCAAAAGGAAAATTAGCAGTGACTGATGATGAGCTGGCCAAAATCCGTAAAGCCTGGAGTAACATATTCAGCGTGTATGTCAAAACAAATCTAACATTCAAGTCCGACAGGCTCTCCGCAATATCTGCCGTTATCTCAGCGATACAAGCGCGAACCAACTGGCAGAACGTAGGTGGGCTCTGGGTGCCATTTCTATTCACGGAGCTTCTTTGGAGAAGAAAATCGCTACCGAGCGGTTCCTATCGGACCGGGATCTCACCAAGTTGGACATGGGCGTCTGTTGAATGTGAAAGTATGGGGTTCTTTGACCCAATCTTTAAGCGTCTCGTCGAGGTTGACGTGGAAGATGGGGACGTGGAATGCCTTAAAAATGGGAATGTTTCTTCCGACAAGAGACCAATCGCCATTCGAGTTTCTGGCACTCCAATGGAGCTCCATACAGTTGAGTATGACTATGGAGATTATGAATCTGGAGGCCACACGAAGTATTGCGCATTCAAAGTCTTCCCCCGAATCCATTTGAATGAACACCATTGGATACCTGACACAGGTCCCAATGACAATTATCCTTGGTATTTTCTACCCTTCGCACAACTGAAGTACGGTGACATTGTTGGGCTAGGTTTGTCGAGAAAAGATTCACTCTCACTAGTGTTCGAGCGAAAGGGCTACCTGACAATATCCTATCCAAAGAAAGAAGTCAAACAGATCCTTCATTTCTTGAAGGAACAAACAAAAATCACATGTTATATTGTATAGGTGTAGCATTAAATTATCACACTTATCTTTCAGTCCACCTGGCTATTTTTTTACGCAGTAGTTTGTGTGGAGGATGAATTGAACGCAAGTTGTCATATAACCCCTCATCCCGTAGAACTGTCCGCTTTTTGTTTATCTCACACCGAATAGCTTTGACCATAACAAGGCTCAAGGTCGTGTGTGATTTTAATGCCGGTAGTGAGCGTCTCTTTGTTAATAGAGCACAGCAAATATATAATAAACCTTATCTTCATCCTATCCTTTAAATATTTCGCTTCAGCCTAATTGGTCTTCTCACTCTCCCCGGCTATCCTACGATATTTGGTGTTGAGATTCCGAGCCATGTGCACCTGAATGGTGATATTTGTATTAACTTTGTGCAACTTTTGGCAGAGCTTGTGAGCAGTACTCTCACAAAAGCAGGCATTTGCCAGCTCTTGATCGTTATGTTGACAGCAGGCAGGTTGTGTTCGCTTAGCTTGCTATCTTCAAATTCCCGCTGTTTCGTCTCACGAAATCGATAGCGCTCCTCAACTTTAAGAGTTGTTAATA
Source organism: Tricladium varicosporioides (assembly GCA_021365295.1). Taxonomy (NCBI): domain Eukaryota; kingdom Fungi; phylum Ascomycota; class Leotiomycetes; order Helotiales; family Tricladiaceae; genus Tricladium; species Tricladium varicosporioides. The sequence continues at coordinate 731,370 of JAJTIW010000016.1, forward strand.
CCGCTATCTAGATGACCGGCGTCAACAAAATTCGATGTGTGCGCAGTACATGCACTAGAACCGTTCCCGCCAAGCTAAACCCCAATAAAAATATATCCACGTTTACCATAGGCTAATTCCCTACGATAGTAAAACATGAAGATCTTATCCAAGAAGAACTTAAGAATATCTTAGCGTCGTCAAGTGAAGTTGGAATGTGGGTAGAAAGGATATGCAACTATTGGGCGTCCTTTCTACCCAGCCATACAACATGAGTATCGCCATTTTCGTTCCACTACCCCTGGCCTCCCTTTTGATATATCTCAACTATTGCATTCCACGATTTCTGCATATCCGACATTGAGACGAATACCGGATTCTCTTGAGAGTCCTCAGCGGGCTTCCAGGGTGACTAGAATATTCCCAGTGTGTATAGTGGTATATTCTCCCACATTACGTATCCCCGCTGCTGGTATGGCCAGTTCATTTCTTCGTATATTGCCAGTGGCGCGTGCTGTTGCGAAAGCTTCATTATCTCCTCGGGCCTAGCATAACTATCATCCCAGAATGGAAGTCTCTGGTCGATGCTTTTTCGCTCATTTTCTTCTAGCTCCTCATCATCAATAGCGTTCATATCTTCAAGAGGGGATGACAGAAAGTTGTGTCTCGTTTCGGGTGGTAACTCTCTAATGCGTAGAGTCTTTTCTTTGTACACATATGACTGTGAAGTTGCTATCTTGTGAGTTTCTTTTACTCCAAGTGACAGAAGGTGCGGGATATACAGGGACGTCATGTCGCAATCGAAATCGAACGAGTTCCTTTCCTCTTAAAGTAGAGTTGGCGAAACAGTCAGACTAGCCAAGTAGAATCTCTTCCCATAACCTAATCAATTCTAGAAGCTCGAGCGAGTTCAGAGTATTTTAGAAGAAGTTGTCTCTCTTATTCGCAAACTACTGAACCCCTTCTCGTTCTACCTCTCATTACACTGGTAATCGACCTAACCGAAACGGATTCGTTCTGCATTATTATTGACTCTACTAATAACTAGTATAGCAAGCCCTGCTGAAAGGCCGCTACGATTGTTGCCTAGCATAACTCCCTTATATACTTGATCTAGTAGAGATTCAATTCTCGAAGTAGACTTGAACCGTTAGTTGAGACTATAGCTTTATACTTATCTTTGTTCTTCTATTATTCGTATTTAAGTATAATAATATCTACTGTTTTTACTACAAGATAAATAATATTCAATAAACGTAATAGTATATTATATTATTAACTTCCTAAAAGGCTTCTTATTTTAACATCTATTTATTAATTAACTCGACACTGAGCTAGATACTCGAGCTAGTCACAACTCCTCCTACACTAGTTGAAGCGGTGGTGCTAAGTGGAACGATCCATCTAGATTTTTTGGTTTGTACTGTTGGGATAGTGCGTTTCGGTCTAATCCTTTTTATTTTAATAGTATAGAGGGCTAAGTCAATTGAGAGATAAACGCTATTTATAAGGTTTTCCTTCAAGTTATTTTAGGACTTATAAGAACGATTAGAGAGATAGAATATTTTTTAAGCTAGTCTTAGGCGGGCTAGTATAATTCTGTTGAGTAGGAATAAGCTTATAATATAATACAATTAAAAGTTAATATTAACCTTAGCAATGCGAGTGCGATTCAGGCAATTCAGACTGGGGTAGCGGTAGGGGTGGGGGTGGTAAGATAGATGTATGTGGTGTGAAATAAAGGAATTAAGTAAAAGAAAAGAGGTTTGGGGGGATAAGATATGAGGTGGATGTAGTAATAGTTGGCAATTACTCTATTTCGAAGGTTGTTTCATATGAATTGCACGTAAAATATGAATCAAGATGTTTGTATGCTCTCCAAGGTTTAACTTTTGGGAGTCTTTCTTGACGTTGACCATGATGATTGTGAATCTGGAACCTTGTAGATCGGTCTGTATATGATGTTTTCCACCCCACTCTCGCTTGAACAGATAAGGGATATTCGCTTGCAGCTCGTGATGTCTGCCAGATGTGAAGTTTGTCCGAATCCGCCTTGAAGTTTGGGGGCTTTGGAACCAAAAAGAAAAGAAAATGAATGTTATGCTGTGCCGTGCATGGGATTTTCTCACGCTCAGGACATATCCCCCGAACGCCTCAGTTGATTCGTCATCTCCGTCATCGTTTCCTCCAAATATGGGTCGTCGATGCGTGAAACCAAACCCCTGAAGTTCTTTTCTATTGCCCAATATCATTAGCAAGCATACCTTTCAAAAAATAGACGAAAATTTGATTGGATAAAAATACTAACTGGCAAGACTGTCTTCAATCATCAACTTTCTCGGAAATCCGCTGATGGGAATATCATCAAACTTATTTGGGTCGTAATCAACATCCATCGAATAAGTACGTCTGAAGTCTCCTTCCTTCAAACAAAGCAGTATCATGGTCTCTGCATCTAGTCCTGAGGCTTTGATGTCGATATTGACGGCGTCGAAAGCACCGTATGTCCACATATTATTGATGATAGGTCGCGTAAGAGGAATCATTTTTGATGTCTCGAAGGAGTATTTCTTTGGTTCACAGACGAAGAAGTACGGTAAGAAATTTGGCTTCAGGAAGCCGTGTAGGTATTTGCCAAGTTCTTTCATTCTTTCGCTGCTATTGCTGAAGCGGCAGCAAATTCGTCCTAGGCGGATGTTAGCCCATGCGTGCGATCAAAGGGAGAGAGGATAATCAGTATATTACCTTTGCATGCAAATTGATCCTCTTCTTCTCTAATAGATACGTGGTCCTTTTCGAAAAAGAATGTGCTAGCCACAAGTCTATATGCCATGTCGCGTAACCACTCTTTGTTCTTCGGCCTCTTCATTATCTTTTGCACCTCCTGTCTTAGCTTTGGCACAGACTCAATGTCATCAAGGGCAGGAACTGGGAAGCTCAATTCAGGATTTGCGCGGATGTATTGTCTGGGAGTACCCTCCGACCCAGGTCGAATCATCACATCGCAGAACTGTTCCCATCTTCTATCGCAATTAAGCATATGTTTGATGGATGAATCAACGATACCCCAGATCTGCTCAGTGTAGGTTTTAGGATCTCGAGCTTTTGTAGGCCCTGATGGAACAGGGGAGGAAGTACAGCATCCTGTGCCCACGGAGAGTAATATATCTGGATGAAGAGAACCAACATCAGACCAGATTAGTTGGTGTTCACGAAAAGCGACCCAGATGGGATTGTTGTGGTAAAAGGCACCATCTAGGTAGCCCTGGTTGGTATGCGGATTCGTGAAATGCTTGAAATAAGGGGGCGCAGCTGATGTTGCTCTGGCTCTATAAGATATTAATCATAACTCATCGCAACTTTGAAATACTAAATACGTACGCTTCCCATATCTTTAGTTCCTTTCTAGGATGATCTGACCTCTCGAATCGATACTGGGCTGTATAATATCAGATATATGATTCTTGTGTGAGTGATAGAGATGTCTTACGCTTGTTAGGCTCTGGTCGGTTGTAGTTGGTTAAAATCAGTGGCTCTGATTCAACATTTGTAGTGGATGTAACAACAACTTTGATTTTGAATTGGTCTCGACGATTTTGCCCACCGAATAAACTCATTTCTTCCCCGAATTGATCCTGTAGTGCTTTTACGAAAGGCTTCGTTCGATATTTACCTTTGTGTACGAGAGTTGTTATGTAGCCCAAGCCCCAGACATTGAGGCCTCTTTGTGGAACGAAGGCTTTCTTACATAGCCTGACGAATTTCTCGATACAATCATCGACCGACCAATTTTGAACACCGAGTCCCAGAGCGATGATTCCACCAGTACTATACGTATTAGCAATGAAAGAACAAATTTTCGCCGTACTTACCTGGTACCAACGATAAGATCAAAGAACGCTCGGATATCGAGATTACCACCAAGTTCCATTTCAATTGCTTTGAGGACCTCAAGCTCAACGATACCTCTCACTCCCCCGCTGCTCGATCTTTAGCATCGACTCGTTTATAGTGAGGGAAGAGGAAATACCCGTCGAGACTAAGAATTCTTGCACCAGCATACTGTGGCTTAATGTTGATTTCCCAGGGCGTAACCCATGTCGTAGCAGTACTATGAAGGGGACAACTTTCTAGTAATATAGTAGATTTGCCCGAGCGTCTGCCACATGCTTCTACACAAGGCGTGCATAGGACATGGCCACATGGTAGAGGGTGCTCCGGAAGTTCCCTAAGGCAAGAGAAGCAAGCTAGATGACTAATGAAATTATCAACATTGCCAATATGATCAAAAAATGTTTTCATCTGCGAGTTGTGCAATTCTGAAACTGCTGCTTGTTCGTCTTCATCATCGTAGGGCTTGTCAAGGCCGGATTGGTGGAGCCTTTTTCGTTCTAGCTTCCGTTGCATATTTCCGATGGAGAGGATAAGATTGTCGTTCCAGTCTCGCACGCTCTTGGCGATATCAAAATTCGCTTCGAAGTACCCTGGTGCGAGAATTCTCCCGTCGGCCCTTTGGTGACCCTTTGGGCCGTGACCAGCCATCACTAGTGTGCATCGCTCGTTTTTGTGCTGAAAGCTGCAAGGCCAGTAGCTTTTAGAAAAGCTTTCTAATGCTTCTATGCATGGGGCCCGATAATAATTCTTGAACAATGTTACAGGAGTTCCTATTTGTCTAAGTATGTGGGTCTACTTGGAATTGGGTTGACTAACCGGGGAGTCCTTGGCGAATAGAGTCCAAAACGATGCAAGAACCTACCATGTGGCTCAGCTCTTGGAAGATTCTAGGTATATCAGCCCGCTCTTTGAAATGACTATAATCTTTGATTGCAATTGCAAGTTTGATGATATTACCACAAAAGTCACGAGGTAAGGGATTTATCTTGATAGCTTCCTTCACAAAGTCGAAAGGAGTATCTAGATCTTGCGAGAAGTGGTCGAAGGCAGACTGTAAATAGATCTGTAGCTTTTCACCATTCGCTAACATCCGAGCTTGCTTTTTTGTCTCGAGAGAATCCTGACAGCATCTAAGGATTTCTTTGCGTAGTTTCGTAACTTGGTCCTCAAGCAGCATGTAACGACCTTTGATCGGGATGCGAATGACGGTGATGGAAGAATAAAAACATCTCAATAAATCTTGGGTTGTTTGAATCCGTGCACCACGTTCTTTCCACTCACGAACATAAACTCGAATACGAGGATCTCGTTCAACGGCTAGAGCGACATCTGCCATCAAAGTCTTCGTTGCTTGTTCAACGTTCCATTGTGCTTCGTTGGGCACAACTTCCGATGCATTGAGGACAATGATAAGATGTGGGAGGGTGGGCTGATTTACAGATTTTTCAATTGACGCGGATGCCCATTTTAGCAGCTTTTCGAGTACTGCCGACTCAAATGCCCTGGGCATTTTTTGTCAGCCTCACTGCACATTACCAGCTTTCACACCCAAGACTCACTTTGAATTTTTCAAGACATATACTACTGTATCAGAGAAGGTGTAAAGAAGTCGAGGGTATAGCTGCGTAACTGCGAACTCTCGTCTTTGGGTATCGGCATCAACGGCCCATACTAGGTCTCTCACTGGGTTTCCATTCCTCTTGCGTATTTTCTTGCGATAATGTGAATTATGGGATGGGTTTTGATACAATGGTGAGGGTGTTGCGACTCCATCTTTTTGCTTGAACTTTGCCCCTTGCGGGACATTCTCGCCTCCCTCCAGCCCCTCACAGTCAGCGTACATAATAGGGCACTGCTCACCATATGTGGTAGGATCTGAGTAAAGGTGAACATCCCCAGAGGTTGGTAAATTGTTGTTCGCAAGACTGGTTATTGGTGATGAGAATGCAAGGCCATCTGGTCGAACTTTGGCGCCTTTCTCTTTATCGATGAGTATTTTGATAAGTGTACTTTTCCCAGCTCCTACACATGTCATTAAAGGCCTCACTAAGTTGCTGTCGGTACGTGTGGTTATGCATACCTGTTTGGCCAATGAAAGAAACAAGCTGTGGATATCTATTTCTTCTGTTTATGTCTTGAGGCTCGGCCAGGATAGCAGCATATCTTCCGTAGTCTTGAAAAATGGGCATGTTCGCTTCGTCTCGACCGATACCGAACCATGTCGTGTCTTCATCGTTCTTGTGTAACTTTTCCTGTTCTTCTGGTGTTCGATCTGGGTTATCGAGAGTGTCACGCAGTCTTTCGACAACTTCAGGATCTGTCTTTTCATGAGGCAAGCCATCTGCGCCTAGCTTTCCTGGTCTGTGAGGAAACTGCTTCGCCCAACACTCATCGCAGAATGCACCGTCACACTGTACGCAGTGATAAACCCTCTTGATTCCCTGGCAGCCCCCATCGCACAATTGCATTCCAGATGGGTTTTTGGTTGGCAGGGTTGTGCTCGTTGAGTCTTTTCTAGTCGCTGGTGTCTCAACCACCACTGAGCCTCCGAGATCCGTGGAGGAGTTTTGGTTGGTGGGAGATATAGTCGCAATGGAAGATGACATCGCTAAGAAATCTAGATCAAAACTCAACAGATCTTTGTTCCTATCATGAAAGGACTTTTATGGAGAGAGACGAAGAACAGAAAAGGCTCGTCGAAGAGAAGCTCCAGAGGAGGCTAGGCTGAAGAGCTACCAGCCGCTTCAATTTTCCTAATTTATACACCGAGAGCATCTGGATTGACTGGTGCTTGGATTGCAAGGCGTAAGCATAGTATTGTCCAATGCTGGTTGGTATTGCGGCATGGAAAGAGCCGCCTGCACGATGGAAACATTGACAAGCCGAAGTAGAGACTGGGATCCGCTTCAGAACGAATGGCATTTGCCATCGCAGGGTATATGCAGCTATGACGGTTTTGTGTGTGTGAAATCGTCGGGATGAGAACATCTAACTGGTTGAGAGTGCATTAATCCTTCCATAATTATGAGGCTGAGAGCTCAATCCAGAAGGTGTGGGTGAACAAATACTACTCAGGGCGGCTCGAGATGACAAGGGTCGATGTCGTCCAAAAGACTGGATTTTTGGATTGTGTCAGAATACTATAGCCACCGCGGAATGGGTGGAATGAAGATATGGATACTTTTGGGGCCGAAATTGCCTCGAAATGCGATATCAAAAATAGTGACAAAATCACGTGTGAATTGTATCTAGGCTAGTTCTATATGTATGTACCTTTTCGAGATTTTGCCATTTCACACCGCTAAATGAGGAGACCAACCCTCAACCTTCATCATCATATATCACATTCCTCCCAAAAGTCCCCTTTAGACACAGCCACTTCTCTGTAAATATGAAAAAAATCTTGTTCCACCCAAAGCAAGACCTATAGAACCTCCTGTCATATAGAGGGCACCACTAGCGTTATCGAGCTAGAAGGCCAAGCCTTGTCACATCCCATCGCATTCAGCATTTGGCGGAGATCATCGCAACTTGATCCTGGTGATGCGATTGCGTTCGACAAGCTGGCCAAAACCTTTAGATTCGAATAACCTCCGGAGCAGTTCGGATACTTCTACGAAGCGGATGCCGTGGCAATTGACACTGTAGCACAAACACCGAGAACCGCCATACTGCCGCAGGCGGAAGCGGAAACAGTAAGAGTTATGAAAATACTAGATGTGACCAGGAGGCAAGGTGGAGCAAATTTCCCATAGAATAATGAATAACTTCCCGAAATTCGTAGTTTTCTCTTAGAAAAGCATTCGGTTAGCTAAGGTCAAACAGGGTGTAGGTTGGTTTGTGGCTATGGCTGTATCTAAGTAGAAAGCGTGTTCAAACACTCCTGAATCCTATACAGTCTGTAGGTCTTTGCTTCGTTTAACAAAATCATCTGTTGGGAATGGGGAACATAAGGATTTGGATGATAGAGGTAGATGGTAAGCTTGCATTGCCTTGCTTCATCTCAATCTATCAACTTAGCCGCTTATTTATCTGAATACACCAAACAAATATTGCCTTTCTTCACGCCGATTTTTCGCTCGAATATACGACCTACATTTGCTCTGAAACTCTACCACCAGAGTTTCCGTTGCTTATATTGCCATGTGCTCCGGTTGCTCAGGTCGAGCTCAGGTCGGGTTCAGGCATGCTCTGCTCACGCCCAGAGACTAAAACGAGGCCAGCCAAAAAAAAAAAAAAAAACAGTTAAGTCTAACTTATCTAAGTCCGTGCACCCCCATTTCGACCACCCCCCCATTTCGACCACCTGATTTTTGACTTGTACAGACTTTCTAGGCGTACTCCAGGTAATCTAAGACAATTCCAAGGTCTGGCCTAGCCTATTCTGGCTTTCTGATGACTGTTATAGCGTCCTGGCGTTCTAATTATTATTTATAAAGAGAAGACGACTCATAAGAGGCTTGGCGACATACCCAGGTTAAAGACTAGTTGCCTTTTAGCCAGACTTGATATTGCTAGGAGATAAGGCCTTCTGACGAGCCTTCTAATAGCATATAAGGAAATTTTGCTTCCCTAGAGTATGCTGCGCACTTTTCGTCCCATGGGGCCCCCATGGGACGTGCACTTTTATCAAAACTCGCTTAAATTTTATGTAGATTTCTCAGATCGATAGTGCGAATGAGGTTATTTGCGAATTTCGCGAGTTTTTATAAAATTACCTTCTAGTTCAAGTAGAAGCAAGGGTGGCACGGGCCCATGGGATCCCAATGGGACGAAAAGTGCGCAGCATACCCTAGAGGGCTTGAATCAGTTAGAGCACCTAGATATCTGACTTCCTTGCGATACTAACTTTTGAGAGGGGGAAAAAATTATTAAATCAAGAGGTTAAAGGACGTAAGATATATATAATAACAAGTAGAGTAAATATATATTATTTCTTTAACAAGTATGTAGAAATTTATTAGTCTTGTAGCTTCTGTGTCTATCTATAACTAGTAGTCTAGACTCTATAATATAAGTCTAAAATAAAAAGATCTTCTAGAGCCATTCTAAGCTAATACTATCTGTTGTCTATTCTTTTGGAATACTAATAAATTGCTAGTCCTTGAATAAGCTAAGATCTTGTAAAAACTACTATTGTTAGACTATTATATCTCTAAAAATAACGAGTAAAGTCAGACAGACCCCTATCGCTAAGATATACTCAATAAAGCTCGTCCAAGCTCGAGATCTAGGCTATTTACTTTTAATTCCACGATATTCAGAGCTTCCTACGACTAGCCTATTAACTCCTAGACCCTTTATAAGATTAACCTCATCTATATTATATTAGTTCTCTAGCTTAATAGCCTGGACTACAGGAATATATAGTCGCTAGAACCAAGCTTTAATTATATTAAACATAGCTTTATTAATATATTGAGAGTCAATAATCTTTTGTCTTTTAGTCCTAAGAGCTAGATTTCGCTTTAAAAAGGCCTGCAGCCAGTGTTTTCCGACTGGAATAGTGTCTCCTTTAAGCTATAGTAGGCAAGAAACAAAGTCCTTGATTTGAGTATATATTAATAGATATCCTAGAGACTCCTGGGTTAATATCCAGTCTATTATATGATCTTCCTGAACCTTAGATAGCCTCTGTTGGCCCTGGGTACCTTGATTATAGGACTCCGTTCCAGATATCCTGCTTCTAATAGTATTATATAGTAGACCCCATTTTCGAGCAGCCGTATACATAGACAGGCCGTTTCCGACGTCTACTATCGCGGATTGCAAGTCATCTTCTGTATATCGACGCATATTTAGTATAAGTACTTCACATTAAAAAAATTTAATTAAAATAATTAGAATTAGATTTTATTCTTTAAGGTATTGTGGAAAGAGCGGTGTGGGCACGGGCCGCTTTCAGGCTAGAGATTTCTAGTAACTTGAAGACTCTGACTTATATACTCAAAGGCTCCTGTTTCGTAAGATTACCAAGGGTTTTGAAGAGCAGGAATTTATAATAGCTAGCAAGGAGCTTCAAATTAAGTCTCTACAGACTAGGCTAGAGGCTACATAGCCTAAAAAGCGAAGGAAGGTCGAGACTAGTCCAAATTCCAAGTTCGCGAATATACAGGCTATACAACAGGCACAGGAAGAAGCTAATAGGGTGTCTGGGGCTGAATAAGCCACAAACGACCTATATGAAGCTAGTATAGCTTCTACATGCTCAGATCTACTTGTGATTGATTTTTAGTTTTTAAGTGTTGGTGTTGGGTAGAGTAGCGCACGGGCGATTTTAGGTGGTCGAAATGAGGGTGCACGGACTTAGTAGTTACTGTGACGGACTTTACAAAGGATATATAAGCAAAATACTACATAGAATGCAGGCATACTCTGATTATCCTCCAAGTGAACAGTCTAGTTATGCTCATCTCTGTAGTAGAATAGCTATAAGGCGAACGGAACGAGAGAGTTCGAGCAAAATCCTGATTATACCCGAAGCTTGTCAACTTTCAACTCTATTCCGGTCTCAAATCCTTAGCCTTGGTTGAAGTACGCGCAATAACAACCACTCCTTAAAATTTTTACCGCTCCTTCTCTAATAGTAGTATTAGGAGCCTTGTGTTAGGTAGAGGCGAAAAAAGAGGTTAACATCACTCGCAAACCAAACTTTCTACTTTACAGCACCACGCCTTAAATCTACGATAGTAATAGATAGTGGCTGAAAGAGAGACATGGATCTTGGAAATAAATTAGTCAAGCTACTTTTTTGTCATTTCTAGAACTCTTGGTAGCAACATTTAATAGTATATAAAATTAGTGCCCCTAGGGCTCTCTTTTTAAAGTTATCATAATGAGTAGAATTTAATAAGAATCGTTCAGAGGAGGCTTCTCTGATGAAAAGTTTATTATCAAGACACAACCTGACGAGCAACCAATAGCGATAGTACCTGATGCGACGGCTGAATATGTTGACCGGTAGTCTGATGGTAGCCAAAGCACATTCTGACCATTCCACATGATCCACGATTGATCAGTATTGAAAGCGTAGCCGTGATGCTGAGGCTCTTCTAAAGTAGTTGAAGCCATTGATATATTTAAATTCGGCAATAGATCCCATGAAATAGTGCCTTTATCAGTTATAAGATATGAGCCAGTAGTATCGAATAGTATATTATAGACGAGCCCGCTAGAGTTGAGCGTTTTAAGGCAGGTGCCGCTCCTAGCATCCCAGATCTTGACTGTTCGATCATCTGACCCTGATACTACCTGGGTACTGTCATGCGAGAAGGAAACTGAGGAGATCCAACCACTATGGCCCTCGAGTGTCTTGAGGCAGGTGCCGCTCCTAGCATCCCAGATCTTGACTGTTCGATCATTTGACCCTGATAATATCTGGGTGCTGTCATGCGAGAAGGAGACGGAGGAGATCTGACTACCATGGCCCTCGAGCGTCCTGAGGCAGGCGCCGCTGCTAGTATTCCAGATTTTGACTTTTTGATTTTCTGACCCTGATACTATCTGGGTACTGTCATGTGAGAAGGAAACTGAGCAGACTATACTATTATGGCCCTCGAGCGTCCTGAGGCAGGTGCCGCTGCCGGTATTCCAGATCTTGACTGTTCTATCACCTGAACATGATACTACCTGGGTACTGTCATGCGAGAAGGCAACTGAATAGACCCAATCGCTATGACCCTCGAGCGTCCTGAGGCAGGTACCGCTCCTAGCATCCCAGATTTTGATTGTTCGATCGTTTGACCCTGACACTACCTGGGTAGTGTCATGCGAAAAGGAAACTGAGCAGACTATACTACTGTGGCCCTCCAGCGTCTTAAGACGAGTGCTACCACTAGTATCCCAGATCTTGACTGTTTTATCATCTGACCCTGATATTAACTGGGTACTGTCATGCGAGAAGATAACGGAGGAGACCCAATCGCTATGGCCCTCGAGCGTCTCGAGGCAGGTGCCGCTCCTAGTATCCCAGATCTTGACTGTTCGATCGCTTGACCCTGATACCACCTGGGTACTGTCATGCGAGAAGGCAACAGAAGAGGCCCAACGGCTGTGGCCCTCGAGTGTCATAAGGCAGATGCTGCTGCTAACATTCCAGATCTTGACTGTTCCATCACCTGACCCCGATACTATCTGGGTACTGTCATGCGAGAAGGAAACTGAGCAGACTACACTATTATGGCCCTCGAGCGTCTTGATGCAGGTGCCGCTGCCGGTATTCCAGATCTTGACTGTTCTATCACCTGAACCTGATACTACTTGACTAATGTCATGCGAGAAGATAACAGAGGAGACCCAATCGCTATGACCCTTGATCGTCTTGAGGCAGGTACCGCTCCTAGCATCCCAGATTTTGATTGTTCGATCGCCTGACCCCGATACTATCTGGGTACTGTCATGTGAGAAGGACACTGAGCAGACTATATTGCTATGGCCCTCAAGCGTCATAATGCAGGCGCCGCTGCTAGTATTCCAGATCTTGACTGTTTTGTCACCTGAACATGATACTATCTGGGTACTGTCATGCGAGAAGGCAACTGAATAGACCCAATCGCTATGGCCCTCGAGCGTCTTGAGGCAGGTACCGCTCCTAGCATCCCAGATTTTGATTGTTCGATCGTTTGACCCTGATACTACCTGTGTATCATCATGTGAGAGCGCGACTGAAGAGATCAAACTACTATGGCCGTAGAGCGTCTGTATGCAAGCACCCCAGTCTGCTTCCATGAACGGCTTTGTAGTAATCCAGTCTGGTTCTTCTTTCTGGAAAAGCCTTCGCGTCAAACTACGGACAGGGCTAAATAGAAGGGCTGACGAATATACTTGCAAAGGAGTATTTTCGATAACGTTTCTGTTTGACAAAACAAATCGATGCATATCTTGAACCAGACGGAGGAGCTGACACTCGGGTGAAAATCTCTGAATTAATTAGTATTCGCGAGTATTCTCCTTTGTTTGACTGATAACCGACCGTAAGCAAACTGATGAGTTTGGCTATTGCTAGTATACTATCTGATATCCCTTCTACGAGGCTCAGAGCCTCTAGCCAGTGAAGAAAGTGCTTCCTTAGAAAGTTATCTACCGTACCATTATCATTTAGGCCTATTTTATTGTAGCTGCTTTTCATCTCGCAAAGATGGTCAACCCAGTAGACACAGGCATATCTAATCGAAGCGAGTGGATCTAGATGAGGAGTCTTAACCTTCGCAATGGGAAATCCTGGGTGACTCAAATTGTAGACATCTTTTTGCAGTATTTTTTCCATAGCCTCAATTGACCGTGACACTACTGTAGTATGACCTGCTACATACCCAATGGGAAAGATCTCAGATAAAATCTTAGACTTTTCATGTTTAATAAGATAGTCTTTTGCTGACTGATGAACAAAATAAACGGTCTTATCATCTTCTCTAATAGAAATGAGTCCGCAAAGCCTTATAATAATGCGAGGAGGAGTCAATTTGGGTATTGCGGCTAGTGTTATCAATTCTGGTAGCCGGAGCGGGCGATAGGTATTGACCATGGCCAAGAGCACCTGTCTACAGTGTTGCGAATAGTCATCATTTCGGTTGATAATTTGATGCATCATCTGGTCGTAAATTTTGTCTAAACCGGGGGGTACCCTGCGGACAAATTCGAGAACCTTGTCAGCTCCACAGTGGATTTCTTCAATTTGCTTGAAAACAAGGGCCACCCATAGAAAGGTGCCGTTAGCCTTTCTGCGGAGCTCCCTGGCGACTTCGTCTTCGACTTTTTGAAGCTGTTCAAGGATAACAGGATCTTGGCTATCCGCGTAAATCGTTCTGTAGCTTTCAACAAGATCAGACATCTTGTGGTTTATGTAAGCTTCGACAGCGAGCGAGACTTGGTGCTCCACATTCTGTCCGAGATCTAGGTCTACTCTGCTCTTCGCACGACGTAGTCGTTCTTCAATCTCAACTCTATGACGGCTAGACACAAGCCATTTGACTCTAGGAGATAGGTCGGATAAACTTTGTACAATGAGATCAAGAAGTTGCTCTAATCCAGTTTGACATTCGTCGAGAGCGTCTACTATCAAGTACGTGCAACTTAGGCTAGAGCCCCGCAGCATATCAGTAAAGATACCAGACAGAGAAAAGAATACATTGCTACCCTCAAACAACTTTGGTCCTGACTTATCATACTTTTTACGTACGTATGAGATGAGGCAGGGTTGCTGGACAAGCATTTGGTAAAGCAGGCCTCTCAAGACTGCCGTGGCATTGTCCAGATTCGTATCGGTCCCCTGAAAAAAGAAAAACGATTGGAGGCTAGAATTAGGAAGTGATTTTAATAACTCCTTAATTATGCCTACCAAAAGCATTGTCTTTCCCTTTCCTGGGTCGCCCTTGATCCATAGTAGCTGGGTTGTCTCTCCATTGATCCAATCAATGAAGTTGGGATGGCTGAGGATCCACATGTACGAGTCAAACAATAAAGTACCTTTACTGCTTTCGATACGTTTCATGTCGGCCGCAGGGTCAGTAAGGAACAGGTCTTTCAAGCATTTATTGTCCTCCTCCTCCTGTCGGATGTCTTTCTCTAGCAATACCTGCGCTTGAAGGCTGCTGCGGATATCCTGAAGAAGTTTGGTATCCTGTTCATGATGGTCTATGATTCGCTGGGCATTGTACACATGAGAGTCCTGAAGAACGGCAGTCTCGGCGGCTTGCACATCTTTCAGGCTCCCATCCCAGTCATCAAGCCCAATCACCTCGCGGAGGATTACAAGGCCTCGATTTTGATAGTACGAGCAGACGCTCTTCATCTGGTAGGAGAGAAGCACTTTGTAAAGGTCAACAACCCGACCTTTTAACTCAGATCGGAGTCCGGTATAGGAGTCGTTGAGCCCGTCCTCGCTGAGAAGATGGCAAGACAAGTTCCAGTACCAGGTCATCTTTTTGATGGAATAGTCGATGCCGACACGGTTGGCTTCCGTTTCCTTCAGGGGATTCATGAACAACTCAGGACATGTTAGCGCCGTCGCTACAATTCTTAGACGAAAGACTCACCTGCAAAGCTAAAGTAACTCCGGTCCACGGGAGAGCGGCTTGTGGACAAAATTGTACAGCGAATTTTATTATGTCGTTTGCTGCAAGTGTGACTTGCATCCAATTTCCGATGCCCTGTTTGACTTTCGACTCTCTTTCCGTCTTCTTCAAGCCATTTTGGATAAGCTGGTTCATCTGGGATCGTCTTATTTCTACGTTTTTCTGCTCAATCACGTTTGATTGATCTTCGGATGTTTGGAAATTAGTGGAAATTCCGTTAAGCTCGCGGGATAGAATCTTTTCGTACGCCTTTACCAACGCAGGCTGGTCGTCTCTGAGGCCGTTGTACGCTTCGTCCCAGAGCAGCTCGGGTTTAACCAAGATGATGTGTTGCATCTTTGCTGAGACTTCCTGCGCAGAAGAATTCGTCGTGGAATTTTGCTCCGAAGAGGAGCCATTAGCGGAAGGCTCGAGTCTTTTGCCATCACCCTTATTTGATTTATCCTTTTTCAATAGTATAGAGCGGCGGGCTATCTGTTGCCACCAGGATTTTCCCCAGGACATACTGCTCGAGAAGGTGAAGGAATGGGAGCAACTTTGGTATAGGAGGGAGCAGAAAGAGATGACATGATGTCGTTGTTTTCAGCCCTATATGCCTGCTCGTGGTGGCCAATGGGATATCTCACTGGCGTCGAGACGAGCACTTGGGACGAAACCAACCAGAGAAACGCGCAGCCTTGTAGTGTTAGCACCAAAATTGGCCGATATAGTCATAACTTCCCCCCCCCCCCCTAAATGGTATTGTACAGTAGCAGGAGCAAACTAGGTTTGTAAGCAACTATAGATAGGGGGATAAAGAGCTATGGCGTGTTGAAGTGAGGCCTAGCAGCTTAAGGCATGTGTATTTCAGGCACGTCTCACTGGTTGCCTTCCATATGTAGCCTGAAGATTTTCGTAGTTTATTCTGTATAGTAGCAATACAGTAGCAGACAGCACACTGTAAACAATATACTTAATTTACCCTATTGAGTCCTGCTTCAAGACCTCAAGTTGTGTTGATGACATTAGTCATCCGATTGGCTGGAGTCGTTAGTTCCAACATGGTGCTAGCAATGAGAAGGATCAGGTGGTCTGTGCTCTCGCATTTTTGAGACGCAAGGGGCGGGAAGCAGATTTTGCAGGTGACTATGGGGGGGGCGAATGGGCAAGATAGCGGGGTAGATTGTTAATAATTATTTAAAAAAAATTAGTGACACACAATTCACTTTCTACTATACCAAGTTTTGTAAGTAAGACAAAAATTTCTCCAGAATATAGTTTATTTTATCTTATTTACTTCTTAACTTACTAGAGACCTTTATAATTATCCTTTATATCTTTGTTACTTATCAAGCAGATTCCCTATCTCGTGGGGCTTCTCATCTCTTCCTAGCGTGAGCTATTCTAAAATACCCTGCGTTTGCAATTCAGCGATAGAAGATTAGTGCTGTGGCTTCTGTCAAGTGGGTATATTTCTATTCCTCCTAGCGACTCGAGGCAAATTAAACCAATATTACCACTACCTGCTTCACTTAACCCACCCTCTGATTTCCCTTAACCCCCCAAATTGTCAATCCCTCCAACCCATCCCTTATGCCCTTAATTCTCTCTTCTCTCTCTTTCCTCCTATCTCTTGGCTTTGGCCGGATTTGAAAATACAGCTCTCGACAAGAATTATATAGCTCTTCCTTCACACTGGAATGTAAAATATACTGTGAAGCTATTAGGAAGAAACTACAAATCAAACCTTGAAAACCTACATTTTGCGCTGTTGGACAGCTCTTTGGTCCGGCAACGGTCCCCCAAGGAAGTATTTTTGGTGAGAGGAACCTTTGGAAATTCATCGATGGCGGGCGAGTTTTTCCCATGTTGTAGAAGTTGCTAGATGAGTTGTTCATGCAAAGTAGATTTCTGCAACTATTTAATAACGTAGAGTGCAAATGGCTGTGTTCGTGTGCGTGCGGTATTTATCTACGTGTCGTGGGGTGGAAACTAATACGGGAGAACCCGCATTTTGGATATGATGTCGGAAGAATTAACGTGGTCCTTAACTGTATTACCCCTTAGTCCCAAACTAATCAATTCGCCAAAGACAACCCACTCTTTGTTCTTTAAATCTTTGATTTCCACAAAATCAATTACTAACGCATGTACTTGCGCATACATCTATAAATCATTAGACAGATATATAAATGTAATGTCTAGCACACACAAGAGAGTCTGGAAGAGGGAAGTACAAGGCGAAAGAGAAACTAGAAGGATAAGGGGGGGGGGGGGGGGAGGGCTCAATACAATATCTTCTAGTTCCTAAATATATTTTATAGAAGCGTAAATTTGCTGCTCTTAGTATAGATGAAGCGCACCTCAAAATTTTCGAAAACTCATGTGTTCTTTTTTGATCCTTGGTTCTTTCGAGCAGGAAGCTTCAGGAAATAGGGATGAAGTGTGGCAATAACTTACAATCCATCGTTGTGGAAAACAGGAGAGATAAAATCACGGAATTTTTCTAAGGGTAGATGGTGTCTATCCTATCTCAGCTAGTATTTTTGTGGTGTTCAAAATATATCATTTTCAATCACAGGTTTCCGGGGATTAGAGCAACTTCCTGAACTATGATGTGGAGCGTTCTTTTGGTTCAAAGTAATAAACTTTGCTTAAAGTTCAATTTATGAACGCTTGTATACCAAAGAAGTTGGGTGAACACTAGTCTAGTGTGGAAGTGTATAGAGGACGATAATTTAGCAAAGAAACGTACTAAGAGGGCAGCATAAAGATTACGAATATTAGCCACGGCATAGTTGGGGAATATGAATCATGTCAATATAGGCTACAGAGTCTTTGATGCAAAGGTAGTCTTACAAGCAAAATGACTTCATTTAAACGTGTCTTCCTTGCTGGGCGAGGAGGTAAAGCATATATACTTACGGTTAAATTCCAACCTCAGCTGGTTCATCATAGTATTCAAACATGCCTGGATCCATGGTTTATAAACCAGAGCAATTACAAGTACACGTAGTATAACAATACGAGGAAAACTTACAGACATCAAGTTTACATAAAGAAGTTAGATGTTTGACTACAGCGTATTCCACCAGATCACGTGCTTTAAGCAGGCAAGCTTTGAAGTTCTCATAAGTGATTGGAGCTTCCTAGGTTAATAGTCTGAGAAAGATCTATACATGAAAGCAATGACTTTAGAGATTGGAATAATACTATTTCTAGAGGAGTGATTTTGGAAAAATTAACGCAAAGGGGGTTGCTTCCGGAGCTAGCAAGCGATCACAGCCCTTCTGAAACTTTTCACAAGGTGGGAACATTTCTATTTCAACTACATGAGGGAAAACCACTAACACATCACCGGACGCTTTTCCGTTGCCTGGACCTCGAAGCACAATGCACGTCACCTCCCGCATCTGCTTCCCGCAGTGCATATCGGCTAAGTAAGGGAACTCCCCACTATATCAAAACAAGCTTACCGCTACTAGAAGCGGCAGTCTCCGCTATAAGCCGTGTTTAGTATGAGTCGAGAAATCGACTGATTGACGAGGATAGTGAGCAAGTATTTGACAAGTGATTCGAAGTATCGTGGCCGTGACCGGTTCGCACCCTGCTTCATACTACCTTCCACGCTGAGTTCTGTAGGCAGTAGAAAGTGCAGCAAACGCACAAGAAGCGGTCAATGGAGAGCTATGATAGAAAGTGGAGGAGGTACGGCATTTGAATCCCTGTTAAGTAAAAGGGGAAGTCTGGAAAACAATCCGAATTCATGAGAAACAGGTAGTAACATGAATTCATAAGATTAATAGATCGAAAGCAAAGGTAGCTATGATCATGACCTAGAACCCTCTGTCACTGGACTTGAAGTACCTCATGTGGTTTTTGTGATTACATACTTGTGGTCCGTGTTAGTGTTCGTATCCTCACCCTGGTAATTAGCTTCCTTTGTCAGTACTAAACAAATTGACCACGAGACCTCACGACTTTCACGACGGTGGTTTCTACCTAGAAGAGATCATTCGATGTTGTTTCCTTTGATCATATAACGCAATTCAGGCGCGAGAAGTAGAAATGACGTGAATCAACAAAGAAACACACGACGCCAAGCGGAAGCAGGCCATATTTATCATCGGGTGATGGTTAGCTTGACATAGTTAAAATCTTCAACGCATAAATTGAAAGGGGTGAATGAACATAAAATCGAAGTCAGGTGGAAGTATAGACAGTTTGACTGGAAGCCGTAGCATCCATTGATCGGTGAGACCTAGCTAAACTACAGCTAAAGAAGTGAAGCTCCCAATTTGTGTCCCGGTCCGTGCGAATATCAGCACATCATCCGCACCATCGCAGGCATAAGCCGCGGAGGGTCGAATCCCTCATTCTTATCTCCATTCGCAGAATAAGCAAGAAATCGCAATCATGAATCGTAATCGCAAAGCCAATACATCGACTAAATAGTCGGAGTTATCAGAAGCGAAGCAACGCCGCCAAACTGTTTTCTCATCCCCTTGAGTAATTGTTTTTGGACCTGGGTCCACCCCAAAGGTATTCATCAACACAATAGCAAGAATGAAACGTCCAGCGTACACTCGTTTAACCCCCCTTTCATGTAACTTGATTCGGTTTGTGTGAAGATCCTGACCTGGGCGATTATCACTGCCCTTCATGGAACTCCTTCTAACGCCATCGTGGCACAGTAGCACTAAGGTGGTAAGGTGCTCTTTCCCAGGAACCAAGAGAAACAAAGGAAATAGTGCCCTAGTCCATGTAAAAGTCGCCCTTCAGAATTCTCTCCTGGAAGGCATCAGGTTGCTTCCGAGCTGGCCTCTGTGGTGGTGGGGCTGGGGCTGGAACTGCCATAGGGGGGGTAGGCATCTCGCTCACGCTCTTATGACGTTCATGCATTGGAACCTTCGTAGTAGATGGGGAGGTGGAGAAGCTAGGGCGATGGGATTGAGAGACGGAGCTCTCAGCGCGGGACCTAAGTTGCTCGGACCAGTTGAATCCACTTTCACCTGTACGAGCGGAAACGGGATAGTCAGATGTGGTTCTTGGCTTTGATTGACTGCTTGCCTGATATGCTTGATTTTGAGCTTTGGGAGGAGTGACAGTACCTGTCGCTCCTCCAGCAGCAGCCACTGCTGCCGCACTTCTTGGCCCCGATGGGATGGAGGGTAATGCAGAAGGTTTTGCAGTGGTATAAGAAGGAGATCTACCATTTGTACCTGGACTGCCACTGGGTTGTGCTCGCCGAAGAGCTTGTGCTCCGAATGACATGCGACGTGCGAAGGGGGTTGTCGGGGCGCTGTGGCCAGGGCTATCGTCATCATCGATGGCACTCTCATTGATCGAGTCTGAGTTGGCTGTGGAGACGCTTCCTCGTCGATTAGCAAATGGGAACGGGTGGGTTTGTGTAGGAGAGGTTCCGGATAAGCCGAGTGTCGAGATGGACATGCGTCGACGCTGGTCTTGTGCTGCAGCGGTTCCAGTCGAGATGGCGCTGGGGAACGGTGCAGTTGGGCCCGCTACGCTATTCGACCGCCCACCGAAGATATTGTTGAAGGTCTGCGAAGTGAACGAGCCTCTCCGATTTCGGGTGGCCGCATCGAAGGCGACATTGTTCTCATTGCTGTTGGCCATTCTGTGGTTATGTTCGGGGAATGCGGATTGATAGTGGGAGATGGAGGGAAGTGTTGATGGTAGGTATTGAGAGATTCGATCAATTGCCCTCTGCTGCTCTCTTCAGCTTTGGGAGCGGATATAACGTGGGATTGGTGGTGTTATGTGGTCTTTTGTTTGTCACTCGGGGATAATGCCCGCTGTTTGACGGAGTTGAGGTCTCGGATTCTTGTTGAGAGT
The DNA here is from genome assembly GCA_021365295.1 of Tricladium varicosporioides. Taxonomy (NCBI): domain Eukaryota; kingdom Fungi; phylum Ascomycota; class Leotiomycetes; order Helotiales; family Tricladiaceae; genus Tricladium; species Tricladium varicosporioides. The sequence goes on from JAJTIW010000016.1 coordinate 752,150, forward strand.
TCGTAAGATTCGTTCTGATGAGATTGTGTGCTGGAAGGTGAGTGGTTCTGCAAAACAAAAGGGAGAAGTGTGTTGAGGTAAGGGGAGGGGAAGAGGTTTCTGTTGTGAATTTGGGCTGGGTGAATATTGGAGGGTGTGAAGGTTGATATGTCGAGAGGGGAAGGCTAGGGTGACGAGGATGATAGACTGTACCACTAATTAAGGTTTCCTTTACTAGTGGACCGGGGTTGAGAGCTCAAGCCAATCAATAGTCCATGTCTTGTTCTTTTTGTGGAGAGCTTTCGACCAAGAAGCAAGAACCGCTGAATCATTCGTCCCATAGGCGAACACGTGATGTATACTATGTCATTCTGAGCGGTTCTAAGCAGGGATATGCACTTTGGCTGCAATGCAAGTGTGGGGTAGGCAGTCAATCAGAATCAGCCCAGCCCACATCGAGGAAAGGCCACAACCCACCTTGTCGCCCGGCTACGAAACCGAGCACGAAGGGGATGAAGTTATGGGACCGGGCTTCTGACACTTCGACGCCATAACCGTTCGTTTGAGCCTTAAGTCACTCCATCTCGAGGTATTGTATCAGGAGAGCTAGAGGGAACTGGCAAGGGGACGTGACAATATCCAGCGCTTATGACACCGAGGTGAGCCAGATCATGTTGTGTTGCACATGTCGATGGGAAATGGAAACATCGATGCAGTCTCCCGTCAGCATGAGAGGGGGAGAGGCCTTTGGGCAAACACTCCCCCCCCCAGCCAAGCTTCATAAGCAGACCCCTCGAGTGCCGGCGTCGAGGAATTGCTGCGATAGGTGCATCGTACCGCAACCCGGGAATATCCAGTGCACGCTTAAGCAGCCTACAGATGCATTGCAGCAGTTGGCGAGCCATCCCCAGATTCGAGTGGCAAATGAGCAATCTCTCGTGAGCCTGGATGGTTGAGAGGGTCGCTACCTTTCAATGTTGTTTCAGTACTCGAACTTTGTCTGTAGAGAATCTCTCCTCTTCACCGCTCTCTGGAATCCGCTCTGGTTCCCACCGATGCATGAGAACTTTCGGTAAGCCAAGATATGCAGAAGCGCCTTGACAAAGGTATGCGTCGTCCCCTACTTCTCGTTAATATGAGAGGACCCTGGAAAAACAATTTTGGGAAAGATAGTCCTGCGGGATGGGTCCCGGTTTCATCAAAAAAGGTGATAGGCAAAGCAGTCCGCCAAAAGAAGAAATTTGGACAGTTGTCACTTCCTGATATCCAGCCGAACCTATTTCAAGCCACTCGTGCTGTTTGACTCAAGCATGCTTGCAGAGGCCACGAGATGTCTGAAGATCATCTCCAATCATCATTGGCACATAACGCCTATCCTATGTCACATGACGATACACCTGCAGCCACATCCTGTCATCTCCAACGGTCCTTCATTTCTATGTCGGACAGGAGTGTGAGTGTTTGGTTGATGATTTGGCGAGTACGGAAGTTCCTTCGAAGTAAACTTCACTTGTTCTCATGGTGTTGGGATTACCAGGATTAACGTTTCTCTCGAACACAAAAGAAACTCTATTTCTGTCGTCCTTGCCACCCAAAGAAATACTATGATATCTTAGCATATCGCCCGACCGCGAGGAACCAAAAGAAATTATGAGATATCTTCCAAGGGTCATTGCGCTAGGATTGGGATTGGATGAAGTTCATTCTCTCTACGCCTTATCAATCCTTAGTCGCAACTTTGAAATATCCTCTGGTGTCGTTTTACAACATCCTCCCACAAACACTTCCTTCCACGAGCCTCTCTCTTTTGCTTTTAGGATGATATCAAACATCATTTCGTCCCACGGACTCTGTTTCGAAGTCAGCTCAGGTGTGATCGGAATCGAAGACGATCTCACCGAAATTTCGACAGTCTCTTTCTTTTCCCACTGCTTTGTCGCTGTATTGTACACTTCCCCTCGAGTTCCATCAGGATAAACTACTAAAGATGGCCACACCGCTACTTCCCCTTTTCCAATCATTTTTTTGATCGCATCTTCCATTTCGATAATCAAGCCTTCTACTTTTCCAACTCTCGTACAGTTTATTCCAATCGCCATAGGTGCTGCGCCTTTATCTTTGCCGAGCATGGCATCGACAACCGCCTCTACACTGGTCCCATCTGGCAGGGTATTCGCTTCCCCTGGAAAGACACAGCTAATCCAGAACGGCTTCTCTTCCCCGTCGGGCATTAACGACATGACTTGCCTAGCTGCCAAGATTTCGTTCCTGACGGGCAGAGTCTCAAAGGCCACGAAATCAATATTGTTCCAGCAATCTTTCAAGCCAGATGCTGGAGAGAAGACACTGAGTCGTGTTGCATGCCAAGCCTTTAGCTGGTCAATACTTTGATGCTCGGCATCGTATTTTCCGCTATACTCAGTTCCTGGCACCATACAAGCTCCATAAGCCCCAAGACTTAAAGCCACCTTCCCCTCCTTCCCCGCATATCGAGCGATACGGACAGCTTCCTGCATACACATCCGGGCTTCTACCTCTCCAAAGCCATTTTTTCCATGAATCTTTGTCGCAGCAAACCCCTCGAAGCTGGCTTGGTATGTCGCCGTCAGAATCACATCTGCACCTGCAGTTGCGAAGCTCTTCTGTGCATCTAACAGAGTCTTTCGTCCCGCTTCATCAATGAGAAGATGGGAAGACCACAACGGATGTGATTCGTTGAAAGCACAGTCGTACCGATCCGCAAGTAGCGTCCCAAGTCCACCATCGAGAAGATGGATCTTTGTATCGTGAGACATAGGGGACTAGGTAAGAAAGAAGTTGTAACGATTGGATAAATAATGTGAGCTGTCAAAACGGAGAAAGCAAAAGGTGGGGCAAGGCTGTTAAGTTTTCCTCGTTTTTAACTAGGATTTTCGTGCAAGGCTGAAGCGGGGGCTTGCTCTAGTGACCAACACCCTGAGTTTCTCATTTCAGTCGCCTAAAACTTCCCACATTTATACCTCGGCAATCTTGAAGGGTGTGAACCTTCCCTGATTTTTGGAACTTCTGAAATCAGATGCTTTCCTATAGGCTTGCATTATTCTCCGATATCACACCACTTCTCCAAGCTATGTCAGGATTGGAATAAAGAGTTGTCATTGAGGTTGTCCACATCTTCGGGCGGATGAATGAAGTCGATAATTCCATCCACTGATTCGTGACTCCGCTTTACTTTTTATTCTCTCTTCTCAACACACGGAAATCTCCTGATATGATCAAAGCTTTGATGCAATATATTGCTACAAAAAATTACCAAAGGTCAGGTGTGATTAAGCAGGAGGGGAATTTGACTACAAAGATTATAGTAGAGGAAAGCCACTGCTACTACTGTTGAGATCCCGAGCTCGGCGACTATAGGGAGGATCTTATAGATGATATTACCTTTTCTTTTAACGCTAGTGCTCAGGTTACGATTTAAATAGTGGTCAAATTGAAGAGATAAAATCATTTTAATCCAAGTTTTCTGTGTTACTTTAAAGTATGGGGTCAAGTACAAGGTCGGGTGTGAGGAAAAACCGCATCTTCTACTTCGTTACAAAGTAATACGAATCAACGCACATCGTTACTTTCACATACAATTGTTACATGGCAGACTTAAGACGTAAGGCGCTATACAATGTAGAACTTTTGAGCAGTTTCTATAAAGCGAGAATATGTAGACTTATTCAACATCTTTTACGTTAAACAATACACTATTTTCCCCTAAGGGTGTATAGCCTGTCACAATTTTACCTCTAACTGTTATTGACTATATTGTGAAGGTCAACTGTTTAATTCTTCTAGAAGTATTTCGGCTTCCTAGATTTGCTAATGTACTCACTATTATTTGGAAGTAAAGTGAGGCTGAGGCTGAATGACAATGGGAGGTGGTAGTGCGTGCAAGACCAAACAAATTTTCAAGCCAGACCTAGACGCAATGGAGGGCATTATGGCCATAACGGCTGCAGCAACGATATACAGAAGCGAAGTCATCATGCTATCGTAAATTATGCTGGATCATGACTGGGTGCTTAATAGCGCACTCAAAAATACCATTGAAACACACGAGCTTGCAAAAGAACTTGCATTAGCGAACTTTGTCTTCATATCTTTCAGTTGCCTCTAGTACACGTACGAGAGGCTCTCTTGTCATGCCTCAAACGAATCTCGATCAAGCCGGCCATCCATCATCATCCAACATCTCAAATTCCTTCATCGGCAAAGACGGAAGTTGAAGAACCCCTTCCCCATCAATCACGTTATCCTTCTTCGCCGTGAATCCCCATTTCTCGACGAAACCCCATGGATGTCGTTCCAAATACAAAGCAACGTAAGCAGAAGATGAGAATGGCACCCTCCATTCTTTCCACGATTTGATAGCCTTTTCATCAATCCACTCTCCATCCGGCACATCCGCGGGCATTTCATAAACCGAATGGTGCAGTGCACATGTTTTATCACGTGTGCTTCTTTCATCCAACACTACAAACGAATCATTAAGCAAGTTTGCCTCTTCCTCTGGGACGTTCTCCGTGAAGGCCCTCAAATCATCGATTGAAGAGTTCAAAAACCCACTCTCAATTGGGTCGAGTGGTCCCACGCATTCCTCAAATTCTGTTTGTGAGGGATCTCGGACTAGCGTCCAGATGTTGGTGGTACCTTCGGGTCTCTGGGATTCGACGACGAATTCTTTGATGAGCTGTTGAAATTCATGTATCAGCCCATTGTTCATAAGAAACCCACAGGGGCGTTAATTTGGGGTAGTACTTCGACAGTCACATCTTTGGAGGTGCAAAAGAAGACGACGGTTGTCATTTTGCCAAGACTCAGAGGTTGGAGAGCACAGTGGGTGTTTGTAGTTGAAAAAGTATGATCTCCGGTTGTCGTTTATCGAGAAAAGCTACAACGTGAACGATGAGGCTCTGGTGAGTATTAAAGTCGCGACACAGTGCAAATTGCATCCAAACCCATGCACTGCCACTCACGACGTCACGCAGATATTTATATCGCGGGTCTCTTGGCTATTGTGCTGTGTTGAAGGATTGAATCCCACTTGCCAGGATGGACCCCACAATGAGTCGCTTGTTGCGCCACTTGTTGCCCCTGGTCCAACCTTATCTGAGTAAGCGAGGATTTTGATACCCGCAGAAAGGAGCCGCATGCGCTGTGTCGCTCCTTCAGGCCATTTTAATCCTATTTCATTTAATTTAGGTTTTCTATGACGCAGGTATCTCTGGGAGTTTTTCCGGCATTAGTTGTAGCCTAGAAATATTACCACCCTTTAAATGTCCAACTGGGGTGCCAAAATTAGACCCCTTGGTCCCCCTATCATAACAAGATTATTGTCTACTCTTTGTCATATACGCTTTTTGGCATTCTAATACATAAAATGAAATTTATGAGAGTCACAATGTTGGAGATCTTCCTTTTAATGCTGTAAATTAACACAAAAGTTTAAAAGACTATAAAAATTGACCAGATTGCTACATGTTTATGTACAGCGCAGAGTGCAAAAGTAATATGAAATAAAACAATGCAAATATCACAGAATTAAGATAATTTTTATATTTGCAAAGGCATTCTAAAACAATAACCATAAAGTGTCTTTACTCAAGTCTCAAAAACCTGTTGGACTCCGAACTATGCACAACCCCAACCCAGACAACTAGAAAAACCCTCAAATGCAAGTACTCCACATCCAATGCAATGCTGACCCGAATACTATCCGCCACCCAGATTCTACTCTACCCATTCCGGCAGAAAAGAAAGATACAAAGAAAACCACAATCAAGCACTTAATCCTTGGCTGGAAGTGCATGGTAAGAAATCTTATCAGCACCAACTTGGTAAGAACCCCCCTTGGTATCCTTGTTGTTACTTCCATAACAGCTGCTCGATGTCTCGGCCATCTTCATCAAGTATTTGGTGCAGTCATCCTGGTTAGGAACATGATCTTTGCTATCCTTGTTATGGATTTCAACTACTCCAATTAGCACACTTCAAATATCACTCAATTTTAAGGAGATCACTTACACTCAATATGTCCGGCTACAAACCCCTTCAGGCCAATCCTGCGTCCATTCTGCTCAAGCTCGTATTGCCATCTTCTCGTAGTTGACAAAATCTTGCCAGGCGCAATGGTAAATGGATTACCGTCAAAATCGGCAGCGACACCGTTGCAGAAGCCGTGAACGGCGCTTTGGTATCCCCTATTTTCTTGTATTAGCTATTTATTCCAAAGGAGAAATTCTGAAAGGGAGTGATTGGGAAAGACATACCAGTACCAAGGCCCCTCCTTCTGGAATGGCCAAATACCCGTACTCGGGCCCTGCACATCGGCAATAGGTGTCCACCCGCTCTTCGGGCCACAAGAAGAGATGTAATCGGATGCGCGTTTCTCAATGACAGAGTCCTCTTCAGGCTCTTCAAATTCTTCTTCAACTTCATCACGCTTCTCGCTTCCGGCTGGAGCATCGGAGATGGTGATTGTCATGCCACTCTTGGTGGTGTAGGTTTTGACATCACGCTTTTCAGATCCGGCTGGCGCATCGTTGATGTTGATGACCATCCCATCTTTGGATTTATATTGCTTTCGGGCCTGGAGCTGCGATGCGGCGCTCTGGGGAGCTGCGAGGACTGAGACAGCCGAAGCGAGAAGGAGAATGTAGGATGAGTGCATGGTGAGATTTTTGAGTTTTTGAAGTGAAGTGTAGTAATAAATATGTGACTGATTGATTGCTGTGTAGCTGAGTGATGATTATGTAGGAGATGTGAAGATGGGATGATTAGAAAAGATACAGTACAGAGGAGATCCTTTATAGACCTTTTCAACTATACCAGAATCAATGAGGTCGTAAATTTTCAAAGATTGTCACCTCATGTTTCCATATTTTTACACAGCCTGTTTCTAATTCTGAATTGTAGAAGCCTTGAGATGGGAAGTTCGGAATCAGCACAGTAGATTTTGCTGCTTGGCTACACAACATTTGCGCTGGTAGGATCTAAGGATTTATGCTTGGCTGCACAAAATTTGTGTTGCGGATTTTCAGGATGGAAACAATCCTTTGAAACATTTGAGTGACCTATCACCCAAAAATCCTCCGGCCCCAATACCGGGAATTCTCCTTGGTATTTTACGTTTTTAACATTGTGCGGCTCTCTTGTTGGTCCCAGCATGGTATGCACTCCTCTGCGGCGCGCAAACGAAAGGATCCCGCTATGAGCCTTATACCCCCAACTTTCGCTTGGCGTCCGCGGGTGGCGGCCTACAATCGTATTTCTCCGAATTCGAATGGTCCATAAGCGCGTATTGTTTTGAAACACAAGAACCCCTGAGATCAATTTATCCTCTGGGCAAGCTGTGCCATGTGCAAGGCAATGCTCTTCAGCTTGTCAAGTTGATGTCGGCCAATTGTTGAAGCCTCCCCGCTAAGCGAAAGCAGGGGTAAAGAGGGAGCAGCAACCAGGTTAGCCGCCACCAACCACACCATAGGCTGCGCATCAAAGGCAGTCGTAAAAAACTTATGCTTAATTTTCGTCTCTTCTAATCACGTCGCTTGATGAGAAACTAGGCTGCGCCTATGCGAGAGACCTAAATCCTAAATTCTTACAAGGGGGATTGGTCGAGAACTCTGGAAGGATGAAGAAAATTACGCCCTGTTTGTGGAACGCTGTATCTCAAGTTGAAAGTCAACTGACTTTCGCCAATGCTTCCTTCTGAAGTTATCAAGTGAGATAGGATTCACCTAACGTTTTGCTTTCCGCTTTTAGAATTTTTGATTATGGAAGCCTATCTAAGGAGGCGGGACTTGACTGTGGCACTGCTCCATACTAGAACTGATCATACTTGTATCTTCAAACTCATATATACTTCTCTTGAGAACCTACCTTCATTTCAATTTTGCATTCTCACTCATCAATCAATCTCATATTTAACCACTTCTATCATTCCTCACCACACCTCACTACTTCATCACTAAGCTGTTTGTCTCTTTTCTACCCTCAAAATGCAGCTCCTTACATTAGCACAATGCACCGCTATATTATCTTTCTGCGCTCTCAATGTCAACGGATTGGCAGCGCCACTACCTGAGACGAATGCACTAGTCACACGAGCAGCAGGTACATACAATGACCCCCACATGGTTGATATGCCATGCACAGGAATGGAAGATGTCTGTGAGGCAGATTGCATTGCAATTCTCTGTCACGGCAAGGACCCAAAGATGTAAATCCATCAACCTCTTCCTACTGCAATGACTAAGTTGGAAACTAGGCAAAAGCTAGCAGGAACCAAAGACCAAAAGAAGCGACAGAAGGAAGCCAACTATAGAGCGAGCGGCGCATACTTTGTACCATTTGATGAAGATGCCGCTGTAATGGCAAAGCGTGGCATTGCTCGCCCTAGCCCCAGCGTCCCTAACGCACCAGTATTCAACAGTGCTGAGGAGACAACCTACGAATCAACGCAACAAGGAGGGGCAAATTGCATTATCTTCCCCGTTCCTCGTGACCAACAGACACGTGAGTCTCCCTAACATGTTGAAACCCATCTCTGCTGAGCTAACGAAAATATGATTAGTCCAAGGTGGTAACATGCAGAACCAATTCGGTCGTGTCGACGAGGCACTCAACAACATCCCAGATGGCGAATGGTTCCAACAAAGATTCTCTTTCCTAAACTCTGATACGTATGCTCACTCTTTCACTTCAAAGCCATAATACACAGTCGTGCTAACATCTAAGCAGTCCCCATTGCCTTGCATTGATGCAAACCCCTCCCGATACCTCGATCTGCAGAAAGGAGAAGAAGAACAAGTGGGGCTTCGACATGAAGAAATTCGCATATGTCATGAACCAGGCTGCCACAAACCCAAAGACTTTCAAGAATTTATTCCAAGGATATAAGAAGAAGCGCGATGACGGTAGCTGGGAGGATGAGGTCGAGGAACAGGTTGAGCCGACCCCAACACAGTAGGCTAGTTTGGCGATGATAGATTTTCTATGAATTTGGGTTTGGGAGGGGCATTACAAGGGTACAAATGGTTGCATTGGGTGGTTTGGCGGCGTTTATAAGGAAGCAGTGCCGCCTTTGTTTATTATTAGCATTATAGTTGTACAACTTTACACACTCTCAGTACTACTTCACGGGTTTTGAACACAAATAATTTCATCGATGGCTAACTCACAAGGTTTCTCTTCGAAGATCACCGAATTCTGGGTTTGAAATTTGTAATAAGCATATATTATAATCCGGATCACGCACTGTTGAAAGCACGCTGATTCAACGCACCTACCCCCCCCTCCCTCTCCCGGCTGAACCAGCTATTCCAAGAGCCGATGAGATGAAGGTAGGGTATTGTTAGCAAGATATAGAACAGTAAACGCGTATGACATCAGTGTCAACAGAGACTTTTATGTTACTACAGAACCTAATCATCTAACGGGATGCTTACGCACCTGATGAAACGAGCAAACAGAACCTAGCGAGGCACCTGTAGAAATGTGCCAAAGCCTTTCAGAAATCCTCTGCCAAGGGCACCACTATGATCCAGAGGAATTTGAAAGCCAAGTACTATCGCCGCAAGTATTTGGAAGCATGAAACGCGATCCTCCTCGTACAGTCTATCAGTCGGGGACATCTCACTTGAAAATATGCACAAGAGAAATCCAAGTCCGAGGCTGCTACCACAAGACAAAGACTACCTTGCGAATAATGTAGATTATAGATACCCGCGATAGAACAGCTGCGGTATTGATACGAAGGACGTGGTGCTGGAGGAGATGCATAAAGAGTTGGAGACAGCATAAGCGCAAGGTCGTTATTATACGAAACTTGTGGCGAGGTAAGTGTGCTCGCCGCAGCTACAAGAAGATGCGTCAAGCGGCGGCTTTATCAGACGTGGTGGATCAAGAACATCGTAGGAACGATCGGATGGCAGATTTACCTACACACCGGCAAACAGAGTTGCATGTGGAAAGCATGTAGCATCCTGGCCTGCTAACTGGGAGTCAACCCTATGAGTTCGACAAGACTGTGTGAAGCAAAAAGGGCCAGGGCTAAATCAAGTTATCTGCGATCTCACCCCTCCTGAAAATCTTCATGGCTTCCTTCTCCTCACTCTCATCTCACTCTCAATAATCGATTTGGATTTATCATATATCTTCCCAGCATCCTTTAGAGTATCCGTCGCAGAATAATCGCCCACGATCTTGATCAAATTGTCCTTGAAATCTGGCGAGCTTTCAAACTCCGAGAACATGGCTTTGGCAAGTCCGTCGGGGCTTAACATACCCTTTGCTATGTCATCTAAGATATTGCTAGTGATAGGCATGAAATTTTTCTCCATACTATCTCTAATGCTCTTCCCTAGCTTCTCTCCAAGCTCTCGGTCGAGTGTCACAATCTTGTACAACACGTAGACAGTGATAATGGCAACTGCTGCGTAATGGATACTGAGAGTGACAGACGAGAGTCCCACATGCGCTATCATTGTGTGTATAACAATTGCAGTAACTGTCATGGCGATGCTGTGTCCAACACTGGCTATAATTGCTTTGCTAAGAAGTGCGTGTCCAATGAGTTTACTGCTCACAACAGCTATTTGTTTGGCCAAGACCTTGACCATCAACTTGCTGATTGCCTTTCCAGCTGTTGCGCCAGCGGTAGTCCCGAATTTTGCAGATATTACATTGCTTGTGTGGGTGACCGTGTGTGCGACTCCATGTGCTATTTGAGAATGGACCGCGGCGTGGAGGGCCTGTGCGAGAGCATGGAGAATTGCTTTCCGGCTCTTTCTGACACCCGATTTGATGCATTGAGCTGCAATATGTTCCAGGACTGCATGTTGGACCATGTGGTTCTGGGTCATTTGCTTGTAGAAGAAGTCGTTGATGTCTGCAGAATTCTCTTCGATGAATTTCATGTAGCATTCGGTGATGATTTGCGTTATGCCTCCTGTCAAATATGAATCCAGCTCATGATTGAAGTATTTCTTTTTCCTAAGGAAGGCGATGAATACAGGTATCCACTCGTCCACACCGACTTTGTGCAATTCATCATGGCGAGGGAATGGCTTTCTTTCGATGACAGCAACGCAGCGGGTACCAGTACTACTGACATAACTTGAAACTTTGACTTGGACATTGTCTAAGAAGGAAGACTTCTTAGAGCCTAGAGTGTCAAGCAGCACCTTCATAGATATCGATGGGACTGGTGGTAAAGGGGCCATGTTTAAAAGAACTTCCTCAGTTTGAATGTTGTCTAACGACGAGGGAGTATCAAGGTGTGGCTTCTCTCGTTCTGGATCGCTTTGCACCAGTAGTATCTTTTCTGCAAGCGTGGGAGGTCCTTTTGTGTTGCGTTTTGTAATCACTATTCCTGGATCACTTCGCATCTGGTGTATCTCCTCTGCATTTGTGGGAAATGTTCTTGCTTCAAGTTGTGGCTCTTCACGCTCCGGACCACTTTGCATCTCAGGCATCTCTTTTGCAAATGTCTTTTGCGCGTCCGCTCCGCAACGTCCTTTACAAAAGCAACCGCGATTGTAAGTGTGGGTTCTGCTTTGAGATATCACTTCTCAAAAATGTCAGCACGTCACTAATGTTGAATGAGTCTTGTCTTACCACTGGTGTCGATTCTAGCAGTCCGACGAATCCATCGTGATCCCATATCCCGTACCCAGTACACTAGTACCGCAATCGCAAAGATGGGGCACAGAATAATCGCAGTGCTGGTTGCAAATGATGCCTCTCTCTGATTTCCAAGACGATCAACGTTCACTAGCACTCCAAGAGTCACAGCAATATGCCCTAGGATCGACAAGGTAGAGAGCGTCTCGGCCAAACCAACAACAAATCCCATCGCAGAAGAGGCGATTGTGCTGGAGAATAGCGAGAGGATAAAGAGGAATAGCATTTTTATTGCGTAAAGTAGAAAGGCAATAGCAATAAAGGTCCAGCAAAATTGCCATTGCCAGTTCTCTTCCTCGAACCTCTGGTGTAGAGGTACAGGTATAGAACCAAAGCTAATAGGGTTTCTTCGAACAGCATATTGGTCCTTCGGATTTACGAGATTACAGATGAGAAACTGTCCTGAAGGCAGGTGAAGAGGAGTGAATTCTGCGTGAGGAATGAGATGGGTGTGCTACGAATCTTGGTTGGGCTGAGCAATTGTCTCAGATGGAAGTTATAGGGTAACACAACACCTGACTTCCAGCTGGCTCAGCCTGGCTTTCAATAAGGACAACATCTTTTTAGTGCATCGAGGCTGATTCGACTCATCCTCAGACATATCTGGTTCAAGAATGAGCATCATTTGGCGTACCGCGCCCTAGCGAATCAACTACAAAAGGAACGTGCTAGTGGCACTTGCGTTCTCGAAGACAGAAATATGTATCGGTTGCGTGTGGTATGGTAGGTGGGGATTGGAAAAGAAGAGTGATCTTGGCTGCATAATTTGGGCATACATCTCAACAAGCAGGGCGAAGCATACCACGATGCCTACCATTCCAAGCCAAATAGAGCCAATAAAAACTGCAGAAAGGAGAAAGTTAAAAGACTCGATGAATTTACCTTCAGGAATAGCTACCACGGCTTGCGCGAGGTCCCCGCACACTTAATACTACGTGACTCTAACCACCGTTCTTAACTATTTGTTACGGGTGTTAATGAGTTGCTCCCGAATCTCATTTACGTACTCCTCCTTTTTTTGTTTGATCTTCAGTCGACCATCCTGCAGTCTTCTCAAACCTCTTCTGATAATATCAATCTGAATCTCCAGAGGAATCGTTTGGGACCTCGAAGCCATTCCTGGCATTGAAACCCGTTCTCGCAAATCTTCTAGGCCATCGCTGATAACTTTTAGACTTTCCAAGACACCGCTCACTTGCGCATAAGCAAGAGACCTCTGCTCTGTCAGTGCACGCAAAATGTTTGACTGCTCTTCCAGATCGCCAACTGCCTCAGAGTTGAGTCCGAAGACATATGCAAGCTTTTTCGTTTCTTTATGCTTTTGCATTCCTACTCCTTTGCCATCCCGTTCACTAATCCTATGTATGTTCCATAGCTGGGTCTCGAGATTTTCGAGGTTGATCGCAGAAATACCAGCTTCAGTAATCAAACTATCAACATCACCCTTGACTTGGGATATATGCTTCATGAATAACGTGGCTACAGCGTCTTCTGTTGATGGCTTTAGGCCGTGAAATGGTACCAGCGTGGTATCGAAGAACTTCGCCACCACACCTCTACTGTCTTCGACCGTGCTATCATAAGCAATCCCGTCGAGAGTCCGAGCAGTCCATTCGTTTATAGAAATGATGTCATCTATCGTCCGATCCATATGAGAGTTAAAGCGTCGAAGATCATTACCGGCAGTCTTAGCCTGCCTTTGAAAGACGTTTAGTTCTTTTCCCAGCTGTGCTCTAGGGGAGCTATTAGCTCATTGTAACATGGAGATCTCAACGCACGAGAAACATACTTTGAAGGAAGATTACTGAGTTCAACAGCTATTGCGACCTCCCTGATAGCAGCTTCACCACGCTTTATCAACAAAGGTAGAGTAACGCCTCCGGCGCTAATTTCCTGGACCTCTTCTAGTTTCAACTGTAGGTTCTGTAGGCTTTGAAACTGTGGCTGATTAGGTCCATTTTTGTTGCTAGGACAGAACGGTAAAACAAGCTTGAGTGTTGGGTTGGTGCACAATATTGAAGTGCACATCGTGGCCATGGCTCCGACCAAATAGATCACTAAGAGTACAGTGAAAAGGTAGGTCAGTGGGGTTTTGAGAGCTTTCAGGACTCCTCTTAGTATTTCAAATGCGTGCTTCATGGACACTGCGGTTATATCAACCAAAGCGAGTCCAGCATCTTGAAATTGGTGGTCGGAAGAGATGTTTAGAAGCTTAAGTGGCTCTTTGATTTCCTTCGATCCCATCCTTGACTCCTTTAATGGATCTGCAGTTGAATCTACTGCCAGGTCTACGACAGAATCTTCTGCTTGATCTGTTTCTGGCTCTGTCTTCACGACAGGTCCTTCCTCCTGCGGTGTGGCCGACGAGGCTATCCGTAGTGATTCGGGACCTGGTTCCCGTCGACGCCGAAGTTGTGGATATTCTTCCATGATGACTCAACTCGTGACTAGCTGTTTAAAGTATTGTTCTAGAGGAAGAAGAGTATATGTGCCAAATGAAATTGCAATAAAACGTAGTACTGAGAACTAGGGACCCTCTCCTGCTACAGAGCCTGATCCCGAGAGGAGTGGTACTGGTGTTCCCTCAACCCAGGAGAGTGCACCTGGTACGATGGCGCTTGAAGAACGCCAGCATCAAGAATGGAGCAAAATTGGGCTCCCCGGTGTATTTTGGTCAGAACATCATTAGCTCCATTTCTCAGGCTGAAGTTTTTTGTTTTTGGCGTTCATGGTCTGCCACTGGAGTCTCGATAGCCCATTGCGTCCTATTGTGTAACCCATGCTTATGCTGCGCACTTTTCGTCCCATTGGGATCCCATGGGCCCGTGCCACCCTTGCTTCTACTTGAACTAGAAGGTAATTTTATAAAAACTCGCGAAATTCGCAAATAACCTCATTCGCACTATCGATCTGAGAAATCTACATAAAATTTAAGCGAGTTTTGATAAAAGTGCACGTCCCATGGGGGCCCCATGGGACGAAAAGTGCGCAGCATACCCATGCTTGACGTATCAAAAGCCTTGCTGCCGAGCCGAGCCGATGGGCTCCCCATGTTTCTCTTGAGATAGGTTGCGAAGCGGCCCAAAGCGAAGAGATGGAGCCATATAAGCCAGCCTTGCATCATATCCAATTCCCATCATTGGTTGTTTATCCCGCTCATCCTACATGGCGTCCATACGTTCAAAAGCGTTCAAGACAGACAAGGTATTTCCCATCATGCGGTTTCAATCCGTTTCCTAGGCATCTTATGCAAATCGATAAAAGCTCTGGCATCAATCCGTAGATACTGTACCCAGCTCCAATTTCCTCTCACTCTAACCTCCTCATAGATCCCCATCGATACTGCTTCCGCGCCGTCAAACATATAATCCGGCCATCTCAGTATCCTTTCCCGGTAATTCAACACGCAACGAAAATCTGGGTCAAGCTTCTGCGCCAACTCAATCTTCAGACAAAGATCACGGGCAGAAGTCGGCTTGTCCTTCTGGGTTTGCGGGAGGTGTGGGAAGGACACGGTATCTAGAGCGAAGTTGAATAAGATAAATGGCGCGATATCGATGGGATCTTTCATATCGTCTTTAGAGTCAGTGATATTGCTGGTTTTGAAATTGAGAGGGAAACAATTTTGGGTTTGAGGCTTTTGGAGTAGAGGTGGTTGTGTTAAAGCTGTGGAGAGAGGGCAACGCTGGCTAGCAATTGCAGCCCGTGGCTTCGGGGTTTCGATTTCGTTAGGCATGCAGAACCTGAAATCTTTATGGCATAGCTACTAAGCTTTGTTCTAGTACAGTTGAAACTTGCATAGTCGTAACTCTCTTGTTCAGCCAAGGGCTATCGGTGCCTCAGTTTCAGGCAAAATTACTGACACCGTACGTCACAGCCTCCACAACCGTAACTGGTGATGCGTTTTCGCCGCAGTGTGTGGGCAAATTGTGAGCCTGGCGCTGTGCATGTCTTAGATCCGACCAAAGGGTGTAATGGGTTGCGGTTTGTTCTAAAAGAAGCTGTCATAGAAAACTCATCTGCTACCACAATTCTGGTAACTCAGACCACATATGTCGATAATGGTAGCTCAGATCCCACATAACAGGACGGGTTATGCAATTATTCCTAATAGCTCCATGGAAGGTGTTGAAAGTCTGTCTAACTGCTTCGATCCAAACTTTAGATGCTGGAGATTCCTTTGGGCACATAATACCATAGCAAATTGAGCAAAGCCCAGTTCGATATTGGGCGTTCATAGTGGAGACACGGGTACATTGAATCGTGAAGGTTAAAATAGTTATACTCACCTATCCATACAGATTGATCCATAGAAAGATAGAACTAACACTAGAGTAAGTTAGGAGGAGGGCATTTAGTGCCTTGTGCTTACAGTTGAGGATCATCACGTGCAAACAACCTTGAGGTTTGGTGTTGGGGTTAACAACTCTAGCCAATCAAATGAATAGTACGTCATAAGAAACGAGATCTTCAGGGCCTCAAGCTAGACTCAACAGTGAAGTCAAGTATATTGTCAGCTGTCTGCTCTGTATCCGTTACTGTTGCTGTGTAGAATAAGCTACGGTGGCATTTAGGCATTCATATCGCCTACCATTAGATGTGATTGAAACAATTACTATCCCCCTAGTTCACATACTCTTTCTCCATTTTTTACTAATAACAATACCACTAAATTATAGGGCGATTATATACTGATCACCTTTACTTAGAAACACTAAAAAGCAAGTATATAGTTTCTTGGGTTCAAATCCACCACGGGTGTCAATCATAACCTGGCACCGTCTTTACCGGCCGTTGGTTGTATAAAGTCTAAATATAAGATTCAAATGTAGCATTCTATCGAATAAGTGATGACTCCAAGTGCAGCTTTAGCTAGTCTAGCGCCCACAACCACCATTCCATTAACGCCTTTGTAGTTTCCTCTAGTATACCTGGTCAGGCATTATACACTCATTTTATATATGATTAGCTGCTGGGATAGGGATACGGCTTTGAAGATAGAGCGTTATGATCCATGTGATCCCATTGGATCCCATTGGATCCCATTGAACTTCACATCCAGCGTTCTATCTACTACCCCATGTCTTTCGCTGCAATAAGCGACATAATGATTACTAGTTATAGCAACAAAATTGTTTTTAAATCTAGTTTGGATGGATTAGCGATAAACTAAGGTTAATTATATAAGTTGGAACCTCGGCTTCACTTAATAAATAATAAAAAGGGAAAAAAAATAAACTGAGGTCTGAGGTATTGAACCACACCCGATTTGAACGGATACTGTTGAATATATTAGATAAATCTCAACACATTGTTGATTAATTGTACATACACCTTTCGATCTGGAGTCGAACGCGCTACCGTTGCGCCAGCGGTCCTTGTTTGTTAGATAGTAGCCGCTTATTTGTATATATTAGTAAATTATTAAGAGTGGACCCCTTTGTCTTTGCCGATTGGATGCAGCACCTGAAACCTGAAGTAACAATTTTTAGCACCCCACTTCATAGCTTTGATGACTAATCAGAATGACGAGGGGCACGAGACACAACTCATGTATTAAGGTGGAAATGGAAAACGCTGCCCACCCTGTTAATAAAATCTTATCAACAACCATTAAATTCAAACGAATACTCAAAAGGACTTATCATCCAGCTAGGAGTCCGAAGTTAGTCGCGACACATCTACAATTAGTTATCCTGTCTACTTATCCATACAAACTGTGAAATGCAACATGCCTACAGTATGTATAGGCTAGGAAATAAGATTTTATCATGTAAGATCATATAATATTGTACACGTGCCGCATTATATCATGTGTTATATTCATACTACTATAGAAGCAAGTATTCCGAATATAGTTTAATCACGGGTTTTAACTAGAGACTCAAGATATTACCGGAAATAGTACGCCTGAGGTGCAAAGGAGCCGTTCTCCTGTAGTTACTAAGTACCGACTCATTCATTCACGCTCTTCTACATATAAATAACTATTCTCCTTTAGTTCTTCTGGAACAAACATCCTTTTTATTAATATACTACTCTCACTTGAATGCCTGAGCAGAGGTTTACTTTGTTAGTGTTGAATATAGGCAGCAAGAATAGGCAAGGACAGACTGAAGCAAACTGGTGCCTTCAGTGAGCCATAGCAATAGGCAGTAGTAGGCAACCTTACATACTCCAGGCCTGTATATATAGCACTTCTCTCTGTAGAAATAAAGATCATCCTGAAAATATCCAACACAGCTTATTACTATAGTTACTACTATAAGTAGAATTATTCTCAAATCTATAAACGTTGACTTGATTCTATTATAGCAAAAAGATATATACTACTGCTCTTATTAGTCTCCTTACAGTCTATAATACAACCCCCGTTCCCCTATATAACTATACCTTCCCAATTAGCTCTACTAAGGAATTTTTCGAGTTAGCTAATATAATTACCTCAGTCAGCATCAGTGCAACTATTGGTCTTACTAAATATCTCGCGATCACAGATCTACTACTCATATAATCTATATTTTCGATACTTACAATTAAATCCCGCCACAACGTTTTCTTCCTACATCTCGAAGGGAAAGCATCTAGTCTAGCGCCTTTTGATATTGCAGTTAGTGAAATTTGAGTATACAACCTCGCCCTCTCGTTTGTTGCCTCCGGATCTTACTGTATTAAGATTCTATTAACTGTATTTCCTAGCCTCAATGTTTAAGACCCAATTATATCCAACTCTACTAAGTCATCCCTTCGAGAGTTTGAGTAGAGTCCAGCGCAAACGATGTTTGTTACAGGCTAGCAAGCAATTGTTAATTGTCTGAGTTAACCAACTCAATACGTCGGTACACTATATCGCAAATATAATTTGTTGCGGAAAATGGCGCGGCTGAGGCACACTAGAGAAGCTCTCCTGCAGTTACTAAGTACCAACTAATCACTTCGCAGTCCTGTACATATAAATAGCTATACTCTTATAGTTCTTCCAGAATCAAGCGTCCTATTTAAGACTCTTCTAGATAACGTATTACTATAATATAAATCTCTGCCTCTATTTAATACCTACCAATAGATCCTCTACTCCTTTCTTGTAAAGCTCCGGCTAATTCGATCTTGGCTTATAAAACTTTATATAAATGTCTGAGTACTATTAGATATTATTAGTAAGACTCCTTTCTAGAGACGAAAATGGAACCAGTAAATATGAGATTAGAGTCTGAATTTCCTAGTGGTTTTTGCTTCAGTAAGATTTACGTATACAGCATATATAACTAGGGGTGAAAGCCGATCTAGTCAGGGTCCTGCCACTAGATAGAGAAGAAACAAATAAGAGGAAGCTCATATAGCCTGTCGCTCCTGCGTCATTGTTTATTTTAGTGTGACAAGCTCATTATGACAAACACTTAACTTACTAGGTAAGAAAACACATCTACACTTTCTTTAACATTGATATAAACATGTGGAAGACAGTAAATTCTACCATACAGTGTTACGGTCTTGTTATTCAGAGGTAGGATATAATGCGATTTCGCTGCGACAATACAGTTAAATTGTTGATTATACTGGTAGGCCTATAGGCCATTGATGCTCAGTGAGACCAAGTAGTTTCTAAGACTACTTCAGGGGCATTTCTCTAAACTACGCCTTCAAATTCTTATTCAAGCCTGAATTTTATTCCTTTTCTTGTATATCTTGGAGATGCACACCCCTCAACAAGTCGCAATTGAATCCAAAACTCTCCTGTCTAAAGTGAGTCACAGAGAGTAAATTCCATCATATGGGCAGTTTCCCTTCGGATTCAATGCCTCGCATTGTAAGAGAATAATATTAAAATTCACGCACTATTGTGATTTGAAGATTCGTCAATAGCTCTAACAGGTATAACCCCTGCTTCAATAACTGCTCTCTTGATATTCTCTCAAACAGCAAGATATCCGTTAGAGTTTGATATTTCTTTTTAACTATCCTACTACAATAGCGCCCACCTAAGATATTCGCTAATTGCAGGAAGATTCTGAATGGTAATTCTTGGACTTCCTTCGATCAAAACTAAGCTAACCGTTCACTGAGATTCGCGGTCACCTAGTTTCAATCGCTGCCATGCCTCTTCCACAAACAATCATCGGTCACAGTCACACTTTCTCGCAGCCCGCTAACATGGTCAAATTTCTAGTCGGTCCAACCTCACAAGAATTTGTGATTCACAAAGAAGTCGTCTGCGTCACGTCACAAGCCTTAAAAGCCGCCTTTAGCGTTTATTTCACTGAAGGCCAAAGCCAACAATACCGCCTCGAACATGTTGATGAGACAACCTTTCAGCTCCTTATGCAATGGATGTACCAGAACTACGTCCCATTGTTGACTGAAAAACGAGGACAAAATCAGCGGTTCCTCGAGTTATGTAAGCTATGGGTCCTAGCTGAGAGATTCATCATGCTAAAGCTACAGAACTACATCATTGAGATCTTGTTTGAGTTACATGGCGAGACATACGATGAATTGACTTATGACTACCAACCGCACTGCCTGAAGTACATTTATGGTAAAGACAACGAGGGTACGCCATTTACGAAAAAGGGAAGCCAATTACGGAAACTTTTCTTTTTTTTTTTTGCTGATATGGAGGTTAATGAAGTGGAGGTATTTGCTAAACAGGAGGATTTACCGGGGGAGTTCATTGAGGAGTTTCATATGTACATACATCTAACAAGTTTAGGAGATCGACGCTCTGGCATAGAAGAGTTGAAGGATATCCTGGTTTAAACAGGCCACCATTGGATGAGTTAGAGAAGGGGGGGGGGGGGGAGATATTGGTATTGTACTGCCCTCGGTTTCGAGATAATTTCGTGGTTACATTATTTTAAGTGCCAATCGTCCTACCTAGTTGAATAAAGGTGAAGCCATTTCATTACGGACTTATACACCCACAGAGATTTTATGCGGGTCAAAAAATGGGTCAATTTTAGTCCCGTAGGTCAGAGCCGTAAATCTGGCTCTAAAATTTTTGATTTTGTAGTTTCGACGTGATTGTACAGCTCACTCATAATGGCTAAACGTATATAATCTACGTGGAGAGTCCTCAGGGCAAGTGCAAGTGGTTTTCAAGGATTTCATTGGTTGTCCCGCATCCCCGTGAGGAGCCACAATATCATATAGTATAGAATACCATCTTGAGAATTTAATTCCGCGAATTATCTAGACCGGATATCATAAATTCTACCGTACGCCATGCAATGCTAAAAGTGTCGACCGAAACTCAGAAAGTAATCTTCCTCTTCCTCCCCGTATACTTCGAGGAATTTTTTACTACTTTTCCTTTCCTCTCCATTTGCTCCTTTTTACTTAAAATCCATGCCTTGCTTCCCTTCTTGATATCTCTTCTCCCTTTCTCCTTGTGTTTCCTCCTCGCATCTAAGACATCTACGCCCTCCATCCCTTCCACGACACCAGTAATGTCACCCCCCGACCCCTCTTCAGCACTTCCACCCACCGTCAACACCAAATACAACTTCGCATTCTTCGTTCCCGGATCATCCTCAAGGATACCGGCACCAAACCCAGCCTTAATGGCAGCACTACTAATCATCGTCCTCTGCTGATCATTCTTCGGATAAAACTGACACACCGCTCTTCCACCTCTCTTCAAACTCGCATAAAGCCCGTTGAAAAACCGTGATAGTCTTCCCGTGCTCGAGACCTCACTACTTTCCGCATTACATAACCACTGTATAGCACTTATGCTAACAGCAGCATCAAAGCTTCCCGCCCGAAATGGAACACCTTGTCCAATATCTGCGAGCATCAGGTCGCCCTCTACATCTCTTTGCAGCGCTATATCGAGCATTGACGCTGATATATCCATTCCTACCCACATATGTGGCCCACCATCTGATTCTGGTATCGAAGAGAGGATCTCGCCGGAAAGACCAGAACCGCAGCCGATGTCTAGAATAAGTGATGGTTCGTGGAGGTCGAGAAGTTCAAGGGCGCGATGGGTCATAGAGGCTTGAATATTTTGTATTCGGGAGGAAGTAGTATATTTGCGTGCTTCAGTGTCATTGTAGTGGAGATCTGGGGGCCTGTTGCGGTGTTAGATGGTGGTGTGTGCGGGGTGGAGGAGGGGCGTACAAAGTATCTTCTGGACGCGACATGGTTGGTGAGAGTGTCCACTTCTGTAGGTGGGTCCAATTATCTCATGTAATCAGTGTCAGTTCGTGACTGAAAATATGCGGTTTGAAGGTATTTGTTGTGCAACAATTTCGAATCCTTCATACACTCATGTTGTCGCAAAGTCCCATTTTCAGCACGAACTTTTTTGTGGGGTTAATTCTGCCTCTCAACACCGCCTTCGAGCTCCTTCGGTGTTTGAACACGAATCCAAGAGCCCCCCTTTTTGGAATGTCAACAGCTTCTCAAATACCATGCAAACCTCATAGCGGATCACTCTTCAAGTATGTGGATTCTACCACTTGTTGGATACCTTGGCCTAGGCCTTGGATTCGCATTCCTTACGCTCGCGATAGGTAGGTTCTTCAAGATGCGACTCGGTCCTACAGGCAGCTAATGAGGGGACGAACACAGCGTCTGGTCTCTATTACCTTTCCGAATTAGTAGAAGAGCACACCGTGATCGCAAAGAAACTCCTTACGCGCATGATATACTTTGTCATTGGGATACAAACTCTCCTCTGGCTCATTGATGGCTTCCCGTTCAAACTATCCCTTTTAAGCATCATTTCGCATGTTGTATATCTGGGTAATATGAGGAGGTTTCCAGTGGTCAAGCTTTCGGATCCGTTGTTCCTGACTTCTTGTGGTATGTGAATCTTGTTTCATGGCCTGGATATGGTAAATTAATGTTGACATTTGATAGTTTTGGTCCTCCTTAACCATTACGTCTGGTTCACGCACTTCTCGAATCCTGCCCTTGCTGCCCCAGCATCTCGATATGATATGAGCAATATGCCAACTTTCACTGAAATCGCCTCATATTTTGGACTCTGCGTCTGGCTTGTCCCATTCTCGCTGTTCGTATCCCTGAGCGCAAGTGATAATGTATTACCTACGATGGGCAGTGAAGAGCCTGGCAGTAGTGATGGGAAGAACAAAAGACAGGGCATGATCAAGGTATTGGTTGATACAGTTCTGGACTGGATAGGGCAGCTCACGAAATTGGCGGGGTGGAATAGTAGGCCGGAGAGAGGCTTCTAATGTGTATATTTAAGAATGTATATCTGGGCGTTGGCAAGGTTATAGGTTATGGAAAAGGCAATGGGATGAAATTCATGATCATGAGAGAATGCATATTCCTTGCGGAGTCTTGTGAGTGATTGTATTGGATGGTTAATCAAATGAAATGAGAGTGTAGCTAATGGGTATCTTCCTGCTCGAATCCAGCAACGCTGGTGTATTAGTGGTACATGGGTAAGTGCATAGCAAATAGGTATAGCAAAAATTTCTTCTTGATATCTTTATCTGTTCCTGATATTTTTCTTCCACGAGTTAGAGCAGTCCAAGAACGTTGTACCAAGAAGGCATACCTCATTTGGGAATTTGTGGTATTGGTGTTAAGGTGTCCTCTTCGAGATCTTCTAGTCGACCGGAAAACATGGCGTCCAATTCAGTCGCCATCATCTTGGTTTGTGATTCGATGTGCATCATGCTGGTAAGAATCTGCTTCTCAAGGCTTTCTCTTCGGCTATTCAAAGCTTCAAGCTTCCCGCAGACATTATTTTGCATCTTAGTGCTATTGAACTCTTAGCTTGCGGTCCATCAACTCTGCTTTGTTTCACTCCATGGTGAGTGAGAAGACAGTGAGGCTCCCACAGGAGACCACAAACGCTTTGGGCCGTTCAATCCAGGATTACTGAAGAGAATGGTAGCTTTTGGAAAGTTGCAATGAGCAACACCGAGAAAGTTCAGACTCACATTCTTGTATATCTAGTTGAGTGCAGGCTTTCAATCTTGGCTCTGACCTCTTTGATGCGTTGCTCGTGGTCTGCCTCAATTGCCTTCCGCCTGATCTCTCGACGCTTGTTGCCCTATATCATGGGGTGAGGATATATATATAAGAAATCATGCTAGAAATCTAGACCTGAACGCACATTGACCACAACATTACTCGCTTTCTTCAAAACTTCCATGGAGTCGTTCTCTTGAGAGTTATGCTCATGCTCGTCCTCTTCCTCATAGAGAACTGGGGCGCCTGCAGGAGCGTGTTTCTTGGATTTTTGTGGAGCCATCGTGAGATTGACAATTCTGCGTTTAGGCTCAGGTTGAAACTAGAACAAGAATATGGTTGTTTGTAAAGATTATGATTTATGAAACTTTGTGAAGTGTTGAAATTCATAAAGTGTGGGGAACCTAAAAGTATGGGACAGGGTCAACCAATTAAATCCTAGTGCATTTTTGAGAACTCCACCAAAATTTTGGCATTGAAACCACAATCTTTTTCATGATAACGAAACCCCAGAGTAAAACTTCGAATCTCGTTCGCCACCGCCATGGGTCTTGCAGCCCCCAAAAAGTGAGAGATTCTGCATTTGATACTCTCAGAGTGTGTACTAAAAATTGTCCAGCAAAATAAAACTCTCGAATGACCCAAATAATACAGCATGGACGAACAACACCAACAGCTTTGGCCACAGGATCATGAAATCCCAAGGTTGGCAACCTGGGCAGTATCTCGGAGCTAAGGATGCGCCGCACGCTGAGTTCCATACCGCCGCCAATGCATCGCATATTCGAGTATCGATCAAGGACGACAATCTCGGACTAGGAGCAAAAGTTGGAAGCGGGGTCGGCCATGGTGAATGCACTGGCTTGGATGCATTCAAGAACATACTAGGGCGACTGAATGGAAAAGATGAAGCTGAAATAGCGAAAGAGCAACAATCAAGGGATGATCTAAAGAGAGCGATCTATACTGAGCGGAGGTGGGGTAGCATCCGATTCGTGCCAGGAGGTTTCTTAATTGGAGACAAGATCGAGAATTTAATAGAGGCAGAGGCAGAGCGGATACGGAATCTTCGCATTGGTTCATCGAGTAACTCGAGCAGCCCTAGCTCCTCGGAGTCTGAAGAAGAAGCAGAACCACCTACGGAGAAGCCAAGAAAATCAAAAAAGCGGAAGATAGAACATGTCGATGAGGAGATGTTGGATGTTGTCGCCATAAAGGTCAAGAAATCCAAAAAGAAAAACAAGACTGTGGCAGAGGAGCAGCCAGGGATGAAAGAAGAAATTGTTGATGTTGAAGTCAAGAAGTCAAAGAAATCGAAGAAGGATCGTAGGGTTGAAGAAGGACAAGAGGTAACGACAGAGGAATCCGAGAAAAAAAAGCGAAAGGAAGCAAGGAAGCAAAAAAGATTAGAAAAAGAGGCTAGACGGGAACAGAGGAGGTCTGAAAATTCACAGGAGGGTGGAAAAGATCACAAAAAATCGAAACGGGATAAAAGCAAATCTGAGGGCAATTCTCCATTTAGTTCTTCAGAATCTTCAGCGACGACTACGAAAGAGAGTACACCTTCGTTACCAATTACTACACAATCGAGCGGGCGGTCGACCCCAATGATGCAAGGAAGGCACGCAGTACGTTCACGAAACATTGCTCAAAAGCGAATGGCGCACATGGATATAGCAGCACTGAACCAGGTAATTATCCTCTCTCCGCTCTGCTAAAACTCGACGCTGATATTCCACAGATTTTCATGATCAAGTCATAGATAGACATAGACATGCACGTAGAGTCTTGTATTGATGTGCAAAATCAAGTTCCATTTTGTAAAGTTGTATCAATTCCAGTATCCCATTCCTCGTGAAAGGTCCTATTACTATCCTCCCACTCCACGGAGTGAACGCCAACCCGCCTTCCAATCCGATATCGCCAAAGCCAAATACCCAACCGAAAATGCCCTCGCGGAGATGATCCTTTTCCCAATTTCTCCTGTCAAATACCGTGCCCATCCACCCAAGCCCAAAATTCCTATCCATGCCACCATGATCGTCACTTTCTTTATGCTTCTCGATTCTTCTCGATACTGACGGGGTCTAGATATTGAAGCTTACAACCAAGCTGGCAGGAACAGCCTTGGGAGCCACTGGATTTGCCGCATCCCCAACATACGCAGCATTACTGTCCACATCATACCAGAAGCCCTTTCCCTTCCACTCAACACTAAGTCCGCTCGCGCTCTGTACCACATCGACCGTCTTTGTATCACAGGCTCCGGTACAAGCTTTGATCACTGAACTTGATGAGCCAGTTGGAATACCGACAGGAGTGGCAAGGTAACCGAAGTTCTTGGCGCAGAAAAGCTCGTTGGCGTAGGATACCCAGCATGCTGCTGCGCTGTATGGATCGGTGGTTATAGTGCCAGCTGGGGTTAGGTAGAGGGAGCTGCTGGTGGAAGAGTCTTGGGGGACGATCTTCATGCGGAAAGGTATGGGCATTGAGGCGGCGGATGCAAGAGAGCTGTGCTCGCGTTAGGTTTATATGCCTGCTATTGAGAACTCATGAAGCCTTGGGATCGAAACTTACAGGAGTGTGAGGGTGCTAAGAAGCATTGCGGAGAAAGACAATTTGGCCATCTTGAATTTGTATTCTAGTGGTTGTGAATCGGTAATTCCTTGCTTGTGGTTGAGATCAATCCTGGGTCGAGGATCAGGTGCAGTTAATGTTCAAGTTGAAGTAGAGTCCCAGTTAAGCACCAGGAGGTATTTTTGATTTGAAGTTTCTTTATTCACGACAGATCAGTCCAATCTAACCTGCCACTTTCTCATCTGAACAAGACAAAATATTTTGAGTCTCAATCGTACCTGCGTCACCAACCTATATACCTCTCCACATCCAGGATTCAGCTCCTTCCCCACCAACACACCACAACATTCCCATCATCGATTTCTCATCATGTCACACTCATTACCCCTCCAAGGATGAACTACAAATCATTCCCTCCATACACCATCCAACAACCCCCTCCACCGAAGCACAACCGAACAATCGCAATCACAAGCAAC
Source organism: Tricladium varicosporioides (assembly GCA_021365295.1). Classification (NCBI taxonomy): domain Eukaryota; kingdom Fungi; phylum Ascomycota; class Leotiomycetes; order Helotiales; family Tricladiaceae; genus Tricladium; species Tricladium varicosporioides. The sequence goes on from JAJTIW010000016.1 coordinate 778,846, forward strand.
TAAAATTTTAATTTCAACCTGCAGCCCAATAATCAGTCAGCCTTTACTGCACCCTAACCTTATCTGTCTTATTCCCCGGAATATCTGCCGGTGCCACATCATCGAGCCACACATAACCTGGCTTCTCGGTACATTACCCGGGTGATAAACAGCCTGTATCTTGGCGGCACAAACCACTTCTCGGTACGTTCCGTCATTGGACAGCATTTGTTGCACAACCTGGATTTTAAGGAATAAGAGCGGGGATAGAGCTCCGATGTATAGATTGCGGAATTTGGAATTTCTAGGGAATGGGAATATCGATCAAATTGGTTTGGGAAGGTGGGCTGGCTTTCACTCTAGGAAGGAGGAGAAAGAAAGCTTGATTGGGGGCTTCGAAGCGAGTTAGATAGGGGCTCAGGGGTTGTTTTCTGCGACTGTTGAATGGAGTCAGGAGGTCCGAACGCTGACAGATTTATAAGGATTGATAATGGAGAGTGAAATGAGTTTGTTGGCCTCATTCCACTTTCGACAAGGATGAAACTGCGTGCCTCGCCAACGTAGTCTTCATGAAACTAGGAAGTGTCATACCTATTGTAGGCTCAAGAGCAGATCTGTTGATGATGCTCATCGCATATACTTCAAGAAGTAGTAGCTTCGCGATCTTAAGCCAACTCCAACTATCATTTTCGGTCTCTCTAGGATCAGGGTGGGTAGGTTAGAATACCGACACCTCAACGCCAGCTCCTCTCGAGATCGGTTATGTCAAACATATTTCCTTTTTGGACTTCACTTTACATCTCCGAGCTCCTCGTAGCAGTATCAATACTCGCAGAAGCTCCAGCAGGTTTTCTCTCAAGACCCTCATCAACTCAATCCAAACCCAACCTTTTCTATACGTCCATCGCTTCTTTTCTTCTCCTCTTTCGATAAATATTTGAAAATCGATAAGTTGTAACAAATTAAAATGTTTCATGTGCTTTGCGTAGTGATCACGAGAAGAGCGAATCCCGAAGAATCGAAAATTATTAGTTTGATATCGGTTGAGGCATGCTAAAAAGAGCTCGCTCGATTCTCACTCAAAACATGAGTAAGAAATGCTAGCTGCTAGTGTGATTTTATATCCGGCATGAGTATTCCAACAACCCGATTCTATGTCTTCATACATCCACCTCTCAAACATGATGGTCATTGAACAATCACTACTTTTGGGCTCTGTGATGGCTTAATCGCCATTAGGTATCAGAATCTGATTAACGTTATCAATTTCCCCACTCTTGAAAGGGTTCTCGAAGGAGTTCCTAAAATCCACGAGTTCCCCAAGATATCCGGCTTCGAAATGAAGTTCAGAAATTGGGAACCTCGAGTTCGGGTATTACTGCTATGGTCAATATCATAAATCACAGGAGCAGTTATTAGTAACAAGTTGGAACCATAGTCCATATAAATAGAAAGTAGCATAATGAGGTAATAATACTCATACACTACGACGATCTTTTTAGTAACGATATATCAAGAGCATATCTTATTATATTTATGCCGCAAAGTAAATAAATAATAACATTGAATTTCTACTTTAAGTTCTTAACTAGATATCTTCGTAAAAACATCCTTCTTGTTGGAATTAACGACTCCAGCCAATCGGATGACTAAGGGTCATCAACGCAACGCGATTTAGGAGGGCCTGAATCAGGGTAAATCAAGTATATTGGCAACAGCGTATCGTATCCTGCTGTCTTCTCTTGTCTTGTTATTGTACAGAATTAACTACGAAAAGTCTTCAGGCCACATATATATGACAACTAGTGAGACGTGCCTGAAACGCACGTGCTGGAGCAAGCACTTGCCTGAGGCCTCCAGGCCTTACATCAACAGCCCCCTCACGTCGAACTGTAGGCCTCCATCAACTCGCAATCTATCCTATTCTTCCTATAACCCTATCCACAGCCTCCTTAAGGACTGACAAGCCTTTGAATGCATGCATGGAACGCCCGAAACCCAAGTGGCTTCGTCAGGACGTCCGCTAGCATTCCCTCTGTTGGACAGTAATCCAGCTTGATTTTTCTATATTCTACTAGTTGCCTAGTATAATAGTACTGAACGTCGATATGCTTGGATCGTGCGTGGTTCTCAGGGTTTTCAGCTAGGGCAATACAGCCCTGGTTGTCGCTGAATATCTGGATTTCCCTTGAGTCGCCTAGGAACTGTATAAACCCAAGCTCCTTAAGCAAGTCGCGAATCCACATTCCTTCCTTGCATCCTTGACACAATGCGACGTATTCTGCTTCTGTGGTCGAGGTAGATACAGATCGCTGCTTTCTAGAGAACCAAGACAGCGGACCACCTAGGAGCATAAATATGGATCCGTAAGTCGACCTACGATCCGTACGATCTCCCGCATAGTCTGAATCGACGTACCCCTCGACCCTCCTTCCCTTCTCACTAGCAGAGAAAGATATTCCAAATTTGCGGGTGCCCTTGATATATCTAATCACCTGCATTGCGCCATTCCAGTGCTTTCTAGCAGGCCTGGTCGTATAGCGACTTAGTCGCGTGATCGCAAAACAAATATCTGGCCGCGATCCACGTATCAGGAACATCAGCTTGCCTACGACCCTCCTATACTGGTCGATGTCAGCTAACTTATCCTTTTCAGACGTGGGCTCAAGTAGCTCGAAGCTGGCTGGCGGTGTCCTGGCTTCGCGGGCATCCGCGAGACCGTATTCTGCAACCAGATCGTCTATATACATCGTCTGGGCGATTTTAATCGTCCGCTTGGCCCTATCCCTTGTAATTTCAAGCCCGAGGATCCTCTTGACTTCTCCCAAGTCCTTGATCTCCCAGCGCTTGGCTATTCCAGCCTTGAAGCCTTGAATAGTCTTCAGGTCATTCTCTAGAACAACTATGTCGTCGACATATAAGCCTACGATCAACTTGCGATCGCGATTGGCGAAAATGCAGGTGTCTGCGAAGATGGGATATAAGCTAAGCTCTTCCAGGCCCTTGCAGGCCTCCAGATACTACTCGCGACCTGACTGCTTCAAGCCGTACAGCGATTTCTTTACTTGCAAGACCTTCCCTGCAGGCGCCTGCAGCCCCTTCGGTGGCCTTATATATATTTCCGCATGTAGTACCGATCGCGCGTACGTATTCGCGATATCTGTCTGGTGGATTTCCTAGTCCAGATAGGCTCCAATAGCCAGAAGTGTCCGTAAGGACTCGAATCGCACTGTCGGCGAGAACGTTTCTGTGAAGTCGTCACCAGGAATCTGTGTGAATCCCTGGGCCACCAGCCGTGCCTTGAATCTGTCAAGTAGGCCTGTGGGGTGTACTTGACTGTAAATACCCACTTGGATCCTACAGGTCGCTTGCCACGCGGCAAATCGACAAATTCCCAGGTATCCAGCGCCTGGAGCTTAAGCAACTCGTCCTCGATTGTATCCCTCCAATATAGCCCGTACAGCCTGTCGCTGACAGTATCCTCGTACGTGCCAGGGATATTAGGTCTATCCTGGACAGCTAACACTTGCTCAAAGAATCTTCTTGGACGTCTCTCGCGCCTGCTCCGTCTGGCTAGTGCTTTAGCCCCCTCGCTTTGTGGGGAAACACTTCTTTCCTGATCGCTACTGGCTTCAGTAGCCTGCGGTCCGACGTCGACTATAATCGTGTCTCCGTCCGCGGGATCGCCTTCGCTGGCCCCCTGGAACTGTGCTCTATCGCCAATTCCTTCCTGGGGCTCCAAATTATCGTCAGCCCCTTCCTGGGGCTCCAAATTATCGCCAGCTCCCTCCTGGGGCTGTACGACATCTACTATCGCCTCTGGCGATTGTTCCTGGCCTTGGATTTCCTCTGGCCTAGCTACTGGGCTGTCTGTCTGATCCACGGGCGCTCTAAGCAGGTCATTCAAGTCAAAATCGACTGGTTCCATGGGATCCAGGATATCCACGTCGACGCCTGGCGCTTCAGGCTCGTCTGACTATATCCAAAACTCGTTTTTAGCAAACTTGGGAGCTGTAGAGACAATAATCTCCTTGGCCACAGGGTCGTACAGCTTGTACTGTTTCGACGTCGCTAAATATCCTACGAAGATTGTCTTCCTCGCAGTCGGCTCAAGCTTGCCACGGGTCTTCTTGGGTACGTCGGCATATGCGATATAGCCGAAGGTCCTGACATGATTGATAGACACTTTACGACCTGTAAATGCCTCCTCTGGGCACTTCCCAGTGGGCCCAATCGGTATACGATTCCGCAAATAACAAGCTGTCTCGACTGCAAATCCCCAGAACCTTAGTGGAAGCTTCGCGTGCTGTAATATCGACTTGGCTATTGTAACCAGTGTTTTATTTAGCCGCTTAGCTACTCTATTCTGCCAAGGGGAATAAACAGTAGTTAGCTCTAGCGTAATCCCTTCTGGCGCAAGTACAGGTCTTTTCATGGCCTTATATTCCGCCGCGTTGTCGCATCGAATAGCCTTGACCTTGAAGCCACTTTGCAACTCGATATATGCTTTTTAGTGGGTATATATAGACGGCAATATAGAGCGTGCCTTGGTCAGCGTGACTCACGACTTCCTCGTATAGTCGTCTATGAATGTCAATATATATATGTCGCCTGTGAGCGCTGGTTCCCTGTATGGGCTTTAGAAGTCCGAAAATACTCGTGCCAGGGGCTTTACGCTTCTTTCAGGGCTTGACCTGTTGATTACCCGTACCTTCTTCGTCAAGGCGCAGACGTCGTATATTGTCTGGTCCTGCGCTGGCTTAGCTAGCTGCGGCAGGCCGCCGACGACCTTATATGCTTCCCCAATAAGATGTGGGCCAAGGTGGCCCAATCTTTGATGTTAGCGGGTATATTCAGACCTCTGTCGATCTGTCAACCCCTCCTGTTGGTCTGTAGATCCCTTCTGGTTGTCTGTAACAAGCTCTGCAGGTATCGCGATCTCTGCTAGTATATCCAACATATACGATTGTTCTACTCTGCTTGCGACATTTACCTTGCGACCTCGATCTTTAATAATCAAAGCCTTCCTCTCGGGTAGAGCAGTGGTCTCTACTATTAGTCTTTTGTCCTGTAGCCTTGCCACTGAGATCAAGTTCCTTTTAATTTGCGGAACGTGTAATATGTCTGTCAGGACTATGCTCCTCGTATGCCCATTAATACAAATAGGTATTCTAACCCTTCCGCGCCCAATCCCGGGCAATGTTGATCTATTTGCAGCTAGTACTGGCTGCCTTATATTCAAAGTCGTGTATTCAATGAATGCCGTACGATCTGGCGTCATATGACTAGTCGCTCTTGAGTCGACTTGCTATTCCTGGCTATTGCAGGCGTCTTCAGACGTCTGCCAACAGGCCTCGCCAGTGTACTCGCCTGTGACTTGGACTTTTTCTCTTGGAGAGAGGTTTCCTTTGGCTCCTGGGGTTGGAAGTGGTCCTGTCCTAGCTCCCTTGGTCGCTGGATGCTCAGTGGCATATTTACGGCCTTCTTCCGTATCCCTAAGCTAGCTGAAGCACTTGACCTTTATATGCCCCTTCTTGTCGCAATACCAACACCTCCCCCCTTCCTGACCTTTTCCCTTGTCCTTCTTTCTGTCTATAGCTTGTAAAGCTGTCTCAAGCGACGGAGCTTGAGCAGCTAGCCTTCGCTCTGCTTCTTCCAAGTGTCCGACGATCATATCTAGATCGCGAATATCCTGAAGCTCGAGCTGAAGCGTGATTGGCCTATATGCAGGATCAATCGTCCGTAGTGAGTTAAATAGAATGACAGTAGTCGCTTCGTCTGTCGGCTTCTGTAGGGGGTCAATATTGAAGATGTCTATTCGCGTCTCTCGTAGACTTGTGACGATTGAATTCACAGTCGCGTCTGGTTTTGGTACGAATCTATAAAACCTCTGTAGAGTAGTAGACAGCTGCTGCCTGCCTGTGGGCAGATACGCACGCCTAAGCGCATTCCACTGCTCTCTCGCGGTCCGTAAATGAAGTATTCTTGATAATGCTTCTTGCCCACAGTATTCCATGATAACTGTCCTGGCTTTTGCATCCTTCAGCCGATCTACTATTACCCTTGTCGTAGTAGGCCTACCCAGGTCCGCTGCTTTCTCCTCTGCTATTCCATCGCCTATATCCTTTATAGACGTTTCGGCATTTTGATCCAGTGGCTCTATGGCCTCCCAGGCATCCTTCGCCTCAATCACAGCTTGAGTTATCGCAGCCCAAGACCGGTAGTTCGTGCCAGTCAGCTTGGCGATTCCAACTCCCTTGATAGTTGAATCGTCCTTCATTTTGTAACTTCAGACCCTTGACAATAACAGCCTGATTCGGGAACTCCTTTGCACAGTGAAGTGCTTCCGGGCTCATAACCTGTTGGAATTAACGACTCCAGCCAATCGGATGACTAAGGGTCATCAACGCAACGCGATTTAGGAGGGCCTGAATCAGAGTAAATCAAGTATATTGGCAACAGCATATCGTATCCTGCTGTCTTCTCTTGTCTTGTTATTGTACAGAATTAACTACGAAAAGTCTTCAGGCCACATATATATAACAACTAGTGAGACGTGCCTGAAACGCACGTGCTGGAGCAAGCACTTGCCTGAGGCCTCCAGGCCTTACATCAACACTTCTTATAGGCAAGATGAAGAGGAAGATCTCTTTGTTTTACTTCTTATTTGTAGTTCCAACTCTTGATAATACTATACTAGGAGGTGACAACAAGGCTTTCTTGACAAAGACATTTGGTTCCCTTTGTTTTCACTAAATTTTAGTGCTCTTCTTTTTCAAGAAGCAATTCTAAGAGTGAAGCAATAACTTATGGTCATGTTCAGGATCCTTAAGGGCCTCTTTAGGCTCTCGGGATTAGTTGTCAGCAAACCTCACGAAAGTAACATAATACGCGCCCTAAATCGATATCTAGCCTCATTACTGTTCAGAAAGCTTATTCAAGCTGGCCGACTCGAGGGTGGGCCAAATGACAGTGATATCTATCACATCTACAGAACTAATAGGGATATAGTTTAGCTTTCGGAACTACGTCCTTAGAAACCCAAATAAACTGGCAACGGCTCCACGAGCGCCTATTATCGCCACCCAATCTCATTCTAAGAGATATAGTCATCTGCGTCGTCTATGACTAGCAATTTATGATACATCACCTTCGGCCTTCAAGTGTTGGTGCTCGCCCCCCATCACCATACTCTAGCCAGTGAACTGTGCTGGGATGCATGTCCGTAAGAACGACAGGGTTCTCACGACCGCTAAATTTCATGTCAATAACATAAGCTAACACGTTCTCCCCGCCTTCTGACTAGATCTTGAGACCTTCGTTGATGTGTAGGTGTCGCCGTTTATTTCCCCTAGCAGCATCTCACCTGACGACCCCTATGACTGGCAATTGCCAATCAGCTTAGGAGAAACTAGTAGTACCGTGGAGGAGCATTCTTTTAACTAGTCGTGCGAGTGTAGGGTAGGTTGCAGAGTAGTTTAATCACCTGGTCGGTTCCCCAAAACACCGCTAGAGTTTTAGCGTAATAGTAGTGAGGCCAACCCCTTCTAGCAGCTAGAAATCACCAGACTCGTCTAGGCATAATTCGATGATAAAACTACAGTAGTCGCGTACAGCACGCATCGTTGCGTCGCGATAGGAGCTGATTTTGCTGAGCTCTGGTATATTCAAGTGCTATATTGGTTTTCGGTATCGTCGTATTAGTGGAGAAGCGATGCTTGTGTAGAAAGCTTTACATCCAAGGAAAACGACAACTTTGTAATTACGTGAAACGAGCTAAGTGTTTTGTTAACTGGGTAAATTAAGCGAAGTGTTTGAGCCCTCTTTACCCCTTTCCTCGAAATTCGCTTAATTAAGTGGGGCAAGCTCGTACTGTGACAAACCTCAGGACCACAAGAAGAACTATTGTCTATCTAATTAAGCGCTTTAACTCTATCTTATGGGGAGGAATTCCTTAATAATGTATATTTTAGATTAATATTAATCAAATATTCAGTAGATATTCATTCTCTTACAAGAGATTCTAGTTGGAAATCTGGGAATTTGATAGATCATATCTTAGAAAGTGGCGCAGTCCTTTGGTAATGAATTCCACAGCTTCCGAAATGCTCAAAATAGAAATGTTATCTCAGTTAGAAAGGGCATCGTATTAACCAGGACACTGGTGTTTCGATCATGGTAATGCCATGCGCGCTAATTTTTATTTAAACACGAAATCGAATTTTGACAAGTAAATATATTCATCATCATCCTCTAATAATAAATGGAAAAATAGTCGACTCCCTTTAATTTATCAATCACAAGATATATCTGAAATTAATAGCCTTATCCGCAAGTCCGGTCATTTGAATTACCTGTGCTTTCTCCGGCTTCCCATAAATACGGTCTCTTCGGTGATTTTCAAGCTTCAGCAGCAATATCATCAATAAGGCCGCAACTGCTGCAAAAAAACATAAGGAGCCAGATATGATATAGCCTATCAAGTATCGCGGCGCTTGATGCTTTGGGAAAATATTCGAGGCTGCAACACCAACCGCATGTGTGACTGCAATCACCACTCCGACGCCAACTCCGCTTTTTGTGTCTGCAGCAAATGCACTCATGATCCAAGCCAAAACGATGGGGAAAGCTATGTAAGTGCCCTGAGAAGGTCAGCTATGGGTTGTTTGTAAATAAGAAGCATCTATGCTCACTGTCACAACCAGGAAAGTACTAGCGAATCGAGCCTTATCACTGGTTAATATTCCAAGCAAAATATAACCTATACCTGAGAGAGCACCACCAATCATAATAGGGATTCCCCTCATTCGGGTTCTATCCGAAGCCCAAGCCGTAGTGAGAAGACAGCCATAGGCCGTGGCATATACTGGAACTGTCATGAGGTTTGCGTAGATAGCTTTGTATCCGAGATCACCAACGATTGTTAGAAGGAAGATCGAAATGACAGCCAAAGATAGAGATAGGCCGGAGTAGATCAAGACAAATAGATAGAGGCGATAGTCTAGGAAAGCACTGTAGATTATTATTAGTGCAATGTTGATGCTCTGAAATGTTGTGTAATACTTACCTTTTCATTTGAGCAAGGTCGATCTCATTATCCAAGTTTTGCGTGAATCGAGTTCTGCGATGCAATAATATTTTCTGCTCCTCGTCTGTAAACCAATGACTTTTCCCCACCTCGGGCCTGTCTGGCAAGTACTAGAAAGTAAGGATTCCAAACAAAACCGTTGGGAGACCCTCAATAATGAACACTGATTTCCATGCAGCAATTTTCAGGGCGGAAGCACTTCCAAAGCCGTAAGCGATCAAGCCGCCAGCGACGCCACTCAAAGCACTGGTACCAGCGTATGCAGCAATGCGGAGAGATAGCCCGGATTTCAGGTACCAGAAGCTTGAGTAAAGAGCACAACCTGGGGCAAATGAAGCCTCAAACACACCAAGAAGAAAGCGAACTCCTGCAAGTGATGGGCCGTCGGTACATAACGCTTGAAAAGTGCTTATTGCACCCCAGCCTATCATGCACACTGCTAACCATGTATAAGGCTTTATGACCTTGAGCATCAGACCGCCAATGGTGCCAAAGCAAAATGTTCCGATATAAAAGGATGAGGAGGCGATAGAGTACTGGGTATCAGTTAGATGAAGGTCTTTGGAAAGGCCGATGTTTCGGGCATTGCCGATGTTGCTTCTGCCTACCTGTTAGCAACAGTTTATTTTGTAGGGTCTTATTCTGATTTTGGAAAAACTCACCGATCCATGTAAGAAAGGGAGTACATCAGCATGATCCAAGGGAGAATTGTCGTGTCTAGTTTTCGAAGAAGTTGCTTCTCGTCCTCCACGCTTGAGGTGCTCGGGATGATTGTCATAACCTTTTTTCTGGATTCTTCGTTATTGCACTTTTGCTCAGTTGATTGGACACTAGTGTCTTCAAGATATTCAACAACATTCTCAGTCTTCGGAATTTCAGGATAAAGGGTTGCCATGGTAAAATAAAGTCTGATGCGAGTCGATGATTTGGTTGTCGGAGAGGGAGATCCACGCTCAATATATGCCTGATAGAGATCCAAATCGGGAAATAACAAAATATTACACGACCGCACTGTGGAGCAGGATAAATCATGATTTCGGATTCGCTTGTTGTGTCTGGAGCGTTTTGGAAGAAACGGAGACCCCGTACCCCATGCATTCACCTGTGGAAATCCCGCAGACGGAAGATGCAAATCACTTTGGCTTCTGGCGATGGGCTTATTATCTTCCTCACTCATTTCACTTTGCATAAAAAAGAGCGATGGTCGACAGCTACCAGGCACCGTCAAGCAACTGTTTCCTTTTAAGCTGAAAACCACTTAGTAATAGTCGCTCTGTTTTCTCCCAAAGTCGCGGCGAACTTCGAAGCCCCCTCTAAAACGTTTTATATTCGACTCTGTCAGCACCTAATTTGAAAATATTAGGATGGCTGGCTGGCCGTCGGACATACCTCTAAGGATACTTTTAGCAAATAGATATACCTCTATCCAGGCAGAGTCCCGAAAACTTGGCACTTTGGAGCATTCTAAGAATCAGAAATGTGGGCGTCTGCTCGATTCTTTCATTGAAGGCCCAATCAATGTCAAGGAAACAAATTCCCTCTATATTGTAGATATTTCTTATAGTAGGATCTTTGCGATTGACCAAACGACGAAGGACTGGTCACTCATTATCGAGTATGACGGGGAACCCAATGGGCTGGCTCGGCACCCACAGCGGAAGGAAATTATCATTGCGGACTTCAAAGGCGGCATTCTTGCGCTGGACCCCACTACGAGGACAATCAAACCAGTAATAACTCGTTTCAATGGTGGACACTTGAAGGGGCCCAACGATGTCATTGTTGATAGCAGTGGAGCAATCATCTTTACTGACCAGGGTATGACTGGTCTGCAAGATCCAGCAGGTCGCGTCTATCGTCTCCATCAAGACGGGCGTATGGATGTTTTATTACACAATTGCCCATCTCCAAATGGTCTCGTTCTCAACAAGTATGAAACTATTCTGTTATTGCAATGACTCGGGATAACAGCGTCTGGCACGTGCCCTTGTACCCTGACTCTTCCGCGCAGCGTACGGGGCGGTTCTCCAGTTACTATGGGCTCGGAGGACCAAATGGGATGACTACAGATATGGGAGGGAACATCTTTGTTGCACATTCAACTTTAGGCGTTGTGTATGTGCACAGAGATACTGGCGAGCCACTGGCGAAGATTATTAGTACCGAGGGGAAAGGGACGACAAATGTAAGTTGGGGCGGGCCAACTCAGAAAGTACTTTTTATCACCGAAAGCGAGTCGGGTACAGTTCTGGCTATTGATTGGCATTGTTCTGGTTGGTTACGAGGTATTTCTGAGGGCATATAATGACGAAGAAAAAACAAAACATAATATTCCATTTGCCACGTCAGCAGTTGCGGGTTACCGTTGTCCACCCATAATTTGATCTATTTCAAAATCTTGCCCAAAATCATAGATGGGCTGGAAGTCTGTGAATACTCCGTGCATGATAGCATTAACTGCTGCAGGGTTGGTGAAATCGATTTGATCTATTAGATTGTCGTCACCAAACAATTGTATATAGGGGTGTGAACCGAAGTCTTGGTTGTCCTGGTTCAGTTCAAGTCCTTGGGGCTGGTTTAACTCGATCTCTTGATTCTGTTCGTAGTTCCCGAGAGGCTGACTATCAGTATACTGCACAGGCTGGTCTTGAAGTTGACCTGCATTGGCACTGACGTTGCTGCCTGAAGATCCTGCTGCTCTTCGCACATGTTCAGTGGCAGGTGGGGTTTCCACGCCTCGTGCCCTTGATTCTATGATCCAGCGTATGGTGGTCCCAGAGAGCTCATCTAAGACATCCCTGCTTCGTTTTGCCTCTGACCAATGCTCACCTGTTGCACTAAGTACATTCGACCCCGCTTTCAAATCCGCCACTAGTACATCTAACTTGACTTGTGTAGATACCTCCGGGACGGTCCAGATACAGTGCAGCATAGTGATTGTGCTTAGAAATATAGAATGTATGGTGACCCAACTGTAAACCAAGAGATCATCCTTATAAAGCTGGTCATAGAGTCGAATACTTGCAACAGCGCTTTCGTAGCACGACGTAAGCGAATCGATTGATGGATTCGGAATTGCTGGGCTCGGACGCAAAAGAAGCATCATAATGCTGTGATACTTAATCTCACAAATTTTAATCATGTAGGTCCCATCGCCAGTGAACTGGGGTATTTGATCAAACCATTCTCTAAGCCGAGTAGCGATACCTCTTTGCCATTGGAGAACATCCGGAATACTTGGGTACGTATAGGGCGGCGCCTCATGGGAGATGCTGTGCAGCACGTACTTCATTTCTGAATTGAGTTGCGCAAGCTTGAAAAGATGAATGGCGCTACTCATATGGGTTGGTTGCTCGGTTTCTAGGCGAGGTTGAATACTAGTTGTAGACAATTTACTGTCTTCCACATCTGCTGGGAGCTTGAAACGTCAGAAAAGCTGTGCTGCAATTCGAGGATATGTCTTACACGTAACTCGCAGGCCTCATCCCTCAGCCCAATTGGCCTACCCATCATCGTTGCAACGGATCTATCAAGGCTATAGATGACCCAGAAAGCTCGCGTCCTCAGCTCTTGATCAAGCACTGATATCGTCTTCCCAGATCTCACATCCCGTTGGAGGCCAAGATCAAGCAGTGCCGCAATACACTGATAATTCAGATACCACACATTTAGGCCCATGGAAGAGCTATTCAGTGTATACATGAGCAGTAATAGGAGGCTTTGTAGCCCCTTTAGAGAATTTTCAATGCAAAATTTGTCGAAATATCTCATAGCACTAGCACAAAACCCGTCACCCGAGAGGGAAATTTTCAGGCGTCTAGAGAGAACTGTTGCTCCAATGGCCAGGACCATATAAACCTGGAATGCTGCGATTGGCCTAGGTTCAGATTCAGTATAGAGATGTTCGATGAGCTTCATGTGCGACGGCCGATGAAGGAAAGGATACTGTAGATGGATTGTTTCAAAGTATGCCTCTGAAATTTTGACCGTATAGTCTATACTTTCTGGCAACGGCGTAGGAGGGACAGACAAAGTGCCTTGGGGAAATAAACGTGCTGAGCGATTCTCTGCACTCTGCCCGAGTTCTTGTAGCGGTACGTTGCGTTGACTTTGTCGTGCACAGGCGAGAACTAGCTTCGCGAAGAAGTAGCCACTTGAAGGTCCGATGTACTTAGGGTCTGTTCCAGCTGATAGGGAAACTAGACCAATCTCATGCGCAAGACCTGTCTGCTTATCCGAGTTGCTTGAGACTTCTTGTGTCGGCGGTACGCCCGTACTTACTATAGATGGATCCAAACAGGGAGGAGTATTACCCTCTCCCCGTGGCTGTACTAGGCTCTGAGGGTTAGCTAACGATATATTGTTCTGAGTAGGTTCTCTTATATCTGCTACATCATTCTGGCCTGACTCATTAAGAAGTCTAGGTCCTTGCGCAAGATCAATATCTGGACAGTTTGTCTGAATAATGGACTCCAGCCACTGGATACGACTTTTAAGACTTGCAATATACCTGGATAGGTCCGTTAGAACTAAATGAGAGAAGGCGATAGAAATGAAAGTTACGCTCGCGGTGAGTCGATTCCATCTAACTTTCCTCCATCGATACATTCTACTCCTCCCTTCGAGCATGATCCGCATGACGGGATGACTCCATCGCACTAGTCAAAACCCCGTCAGCGGATATCAATAAACGGACACTCCGATAGAGCACAGTTGGAACAGTTTATAGATACCCTGATTTTGCGGCGCTGGCAACGTAGGCAAGCAACCCGAACACGAAGTGTTCTACGGGTTCTGTTATGTGAATTTGAGGCGGTTCGCGTGGGGCTAGAAGGACTCCTCATGGAGGAATCCGGCAACAAATCCATGGCTCATTTAATTTGAGGCCCTTAGCGCTGTGGAGTGTTCCGGCCAAAGAGGGGAGAGAAAAAAGAAAGAGCAAAGACGGGGAACAGATAGTCAACGAAGTTGCGTTATGTAGACTAATGTAAACCTGTCAGGTCGGAATCTCCGTTACGCAAATTCATTCCCCGCTTGCTACCAGTACTAGTTCGGCAAGCCCGCTTCTGTCACGTGGCACACCAAAGAGGAGCAAGTGCTGGCTGCACAAGGAAAACGGTGGACCATTGGAAATGGAGCTGGGAAATATGCTGAAGTTATTTAACCTAAATTTAAAGTATAAAGGGTTTAATTTTTCCCTTGGTGAGATTCACGTCCCTCATTTGTCGTAACGGCTCTTAAGTGCTTGAACCAATCTCTTTCAAACTCTTCAAAACGTCAAATTTTACCTCTTTAGAATGACTGTTATTCATATTGGTGAGTTTCTAGTTGCCATTTCATTTGAGTTCCCCATCCTGACTAACAATTACTTATTTACAGTTCTCTTTAAATTCCGCTCCGATGTCTCTCCTGCACACAAATCTCTCTTCGTCTCTGAACTCAAAACCCTTAAAACACTTCCCTGCGTCCTAGATAATCGACTAGTAGTTGGAGGGCCTTCGATTACAGACCCTATCGAAAGGAGTAAGGGCTTTGAGTTTGCGCTACTCAGCTATCATCGCGATCGAGACGCATTGGCAGAGTACCAAGCGAGTAAGGAACATCATAGGTACATTCATATGGCTGTCGATGGGGACGGGGAAAAGGCTAATTAGAACCAGAGTAACTAGTACATATATGTTTCCTTTTAAGGAGGATCTGTTTAGATTTGATTTTGAGGTTGATAGTGAGGATGAATATATATGTCGAAGAGTTGGCGATGGGATTGTGAAGGGGGCGATGACACCGCTAGAGGAGCCAGTGGATATGAGATGGAAAGGGACCATCAATAAAACATAGACAATCCAGATGTTCTCTATCTAAATGAAGTGCTTTGAGACGAGTTATACACCGTTGTGCTTTATTCCATAGTGTTGTCAAGTTCTTCATTCTAGTTGATAAATATCAGCACACCTGTAAAACCTACAGGTGCGTCCTACTTCCTGTCTCGTGTTTAAGCCTCTAATTTTGAGCACATGGCGCTCTCGGAATCCGGAAGGCAAAATCAGGAACAGATCAAGCTTCCAATTCTCCCTCACGGCTGTATACATATACTGTACGCTTGTTAACCCATATAAATTTTCACATTATGGTAATCAACTTTGCATCAACGCGTCCAGCTTCAGCATTCAGCGCTTCAATCTCCGCATCTACAAGTGGTATCCCATCACGCAATCTCTCCTCCTGCTTTAACTGCTCAATCTCGCCTGGAAAATAAATCCTATCGACACCATACATCTTGTCCGAACCAACTACTCGTTGGTACAAGTAATCCATGCGTTGCTTGAAGTCGTCTAAGCTCATAAACAGGTCAGGTTTGATTGCGATAAGGAAGTGCCCGACATTTGCTGGTTTCGATGGGTCGTAGGGGTTGGTTACGTGTCCAGCAAAGGCAGATCCAGACAGGACACCCGAGAAGACGTCCATCATCACGGCAAGAGCCGACCCCTTAGGCCCTCCCATTGGTAACATAACACCCTCAAGAGCTGCATCAGGATCATCTGTTGGCTTCCCTTCTCTATCTAGTGCCCAATCCATCGGGATCTTTTCGCCTCGTCGTTTGGCTTTGTAAATTTTGCCACGTGCTGCTATCGATGGGGCCATATCCAAGATAAATGGCGGCTCTTTTCCACCTGGGGCTCCACAGGCAATTGGAGAGACTCCCATAAGCTTCGATTTTCCTCCCCACGCTGGAAGAGCAGGAGAAGAGTTGGTAAATACCAAGCTCATCATTCCCTCGTCAAGGGCTTGTTGCACGACCCACGCAGACATGCCAAAGTGATTTGAGTGTTTGATGGATACCATGCCGATACCAAATTCTTTTGCCATCTCAATCGCGCATGCCATGCCTTGATGGCCTGCGAGGAACCCAAATCCATTGTGCCCATCTACCTGGAAAAACTATCAGTCGCTAGATATGCTCCGAGAGTGATCAAGCCACTTACTTGCGCAACAACGGGAGTGGATTTAGTCAGAGAAGGTATAGCTTTTGGATCAAGCACACCTTCTCGCACTCGAGCCATGTACGATGGGATGCGATTAATGCCATGTGTATCCACGCCACGTAAATCAGCTTGCACGAGACATTTAGCAATGACTGTCGCGTTTTCTTTCAGAACACCATTCCCAACGAGGATGCCCTCAACAAACGATTGCGCGTTTGAGGCGCTGACTCTCATGTATTTAGTATCACTCTGAGGAGAGTCCATTAGATGAATATGTCAAAGGGAAGGTTTGAAGTTCCTTGAGGCGCCAAAAGTACAGAGATGGAGAAAAAGATCTGCTTGATCTATTGCTACTATCACAACTTGAACTCTGCAACTGCTTTCATGTATCATTTAAACCCATAAAAGTTGTTATAAAGGCTAGGAGCTGCCGTTACATTGTTAGTTGTTGCGGAAAGGATGATTGCGGAGTCTCCGTCAACGCCACAGTTTTAGTTGCTACACGGAATTAACTCGGCTTGATGGCGGGAATCCTCCGTTTTAGATTAAGCAGGCAAAATAGGATAGAACATAGCATGTACCTTGATCCAAGTAAATTGAGTTTGATAATGATTGAGTTATAGTAGTACGAAAAGTGCTCGATTGGCAACCAAGTGAAAGAGAAGGATACGAAAAAGGTGAGTTCTATATGAATTAGGATAGGTGTCACTTGCGACACCTTAGAAATTTGGCTTTTTGAGATATTTTAATGTCTAGTTCAATGATGTGTCTGAATTTATGGTGATTTTATTCTGCAGATGTGTCTAGAACTCCATTGTACACAACACAATGAACTCTTAGGCTCTGCCTGTGGAAGATGTGATCCCGCCGTCTACGACGATTTTCTGTCCTGTGATATATTTTGCTTCATCTGAAACCAGAAACAGAACTGTGTTTGCAACATCCCAAGCATCTCCCATCCTCCCAGTTGGAACCTGAGCGTTCCTCATTTTCATATACTCTTCGTATCCTCCATCTTTAAGGAACTTGCTCACCAAGCCTTTTGTGTAAGGTGTATCCATCAGGCCCGGAACCACTGCATTCAGCCTTACTCCTTTTGGCGCGTAAATGACAGCTGTCACCTTCATAAACTGCATGATTGCAGCTTTAGTTGCCGAGTATCCAACTTGAGGTTTGCCAATATATCGCAGACCAGCAATGCTCGCAACACTGACTACGGCTCCTGCTCCCTGTTTCTCCATGATCGGTAGGACATGATGGCAAGTCAAAAAAACACTCTTAAGATTGATCTCAACTTGCGAGTCCCAAACCTCTTCAGACATCGTCGCTGGACACCCTGGCTCTGAACGGCCAACGTTGTTTATAAGAATATCGATACGGCCATGCTTTGCCATGCAAGAGTCTACTAGAACTTTGACAGACTCCGATGAGGTGACATCGACTTGAAGGATGTCGCAAACACCTCCTTCCTCTTCGATAGTCTTCTTCGTTGAGATTGTCGATGAGAGAGTGCGGTTGCCGCCGAATATTTTGGCTCCTTGCCTAGCGAGGAGAACGGCTATTGCAGCGCCAATGCCCCAGCCTCCGGGTTGACTTTGACCAAGGCCAGTGATGAGAACGATCTTCCCTTCAAGACTCAACATGTTTTTTTCACTGATTTAAGAATGGTGCATGAAGTTGTTTTTTTTAAAAAAATAAATAAACAAATAAATAAATTTTACGTCCCAAGTCACTTTACACTTCATCTTATTTAAGTAATTATAGAATTATTACGGACAATTCCCGTTCATGTGCTGTGAGATTCGGGAGTAGCGGAACCTCCGCCTCCCTTCCCCCGCACCTCCTATTTATTCCATAGGGGGTATCTCCGGCTTCGTAATAAATACTGAGCCCATCATTTGATTATCATGTTTGTATTAAAACTGTCTTTTGCTTCAGGATGGCTCAATCATGCAACACAACAACCAAATTATCGCTCAATGACGACTTCGATCTGTCAAAACCTATCAGTTCTACCTCCGGTCTCCGCCAAGCGCTAACATCTTACGGCGATGCCCACTTTTCTCTCTTTCTCCGGAAGGTGTTTATCAAGGCACTTGGCTACAGTGAGGATGCTCTTTCTAGGCCTATAATAGGCATCACTAATACTTACTCTGCTCTTAATCCATGTCATGCAAATATTCCACAACTTGTCGAAGCAGTCAAACGAGGCATCCATCTTAATGGGGGACTTGCTATTGAGTTCCCTACTATTTCAATTGCTGAGGCCTTTTCTTCGCCCACCAGCATGTTTCTCAGAAATCTGATGAGCATGGACACCGAGGAAATGATCAAAGCACAACCTCTGGACGCATGTGTTATGATTGGAGGTATGTTTTTAGTCAAAAGTGCATAAATTACACATCCTAAGCAGTATCACAGGCTGTGACAAAACTGTACCTGCTCAGTTGATGGGTGGGATCTCTGCAAACAAGCCTGTTTTACCATTGGTAACTGGGCCTATGATGCCCGGGAGCTACAGGGGAAAACGCCTTGGAGCATGCACTGATTGTCGCAACAATTGGGCAGCTTATAGGTCAGGTGCTATCGACATAGAAGACATCAGCATGCTTAACGAAGAATTAGCACCAACAGTAAGCGTGCTATCTCCACGTGTTACATGACCACATACCTAATACTTCATAGGCTGGAACCTGTGGTGTAATGGGAACAGCGAGCACTATGACGTGCGTTACCGCGGCGTTGGGGTTGATGCCACTAAGAGGAGCTACAGCACCAGCAGTATCCTCAACACGCCTCAGGATCGCTGAAGAGACGGGAGCAAATGCAGTTGCAGTTGCAGCAGCTAAACGTGCCCCGCAAGAAATACTTTCGAAAGAGTCCTTCCTTAATGCTATTACTGTTCTCCAAGCAATCGGAGGGTCTACAAACGCTGTGGTTCACCTCATGGCAATTGTGAATAGGCATCCTAAACTCCATGGTATGATTACATTAGAGACATTTAACGAAGTAGGGGAGAATGTTCCTCTGTTGATTGATTTGAAGCCTAGTGGGGATAATTATATGATCGATTTTCACAATGCGGGTGGCATGGCGGCCTTACTGCATACACTACGGCCCTTGTTATATCTTCAAGCCATGACAATCACGGGTCAGACATTGGGTGAAGTGCTCGATGCCTCACCATTTCGCGCCTTCTCCTTCTCCACTGAGATCATCCGCCCACTTTCTATACCTCTCTACCCACGTTCATCACTCGTGATTCTACGCGGAAATCTCGCTCCAAAAGGGGCTGTCATAAAAGCTTCCGCATCAAAGGACCGTCGTCTTCTCCAGCACTCCGGTCCCGCAGTGGTCTTTAAGAACTCCACGGACCTCGCACAGCGCATCGATGATCCAGATCTCCATGTCACTAAAGATTCTGTCCTGGTTCTTCAGGGAATTGGACCAATTGGCAACCCGGGCATGCCAGAAGCAGGGCTTATCCCTATACCAAGGAAACTGGCTGCTGGTGGTGTGACCGATATGCTACGACTTTCTGATGGGAGAATGTCGGGGACTGCGGGGGGCACAATTGTCCTGCATATTTCGCCTGAGTCAGAGGTGCCAAATTCCGTTTTCGGCATAGTAATGAATGGTGATATAATTACCTGTGATGTTGAGAAACGTTGTCTTAAGCTCGAGGTCAGCTCCGAAGAAATTGAACGACGGATAGCTGAGGGGCGGACAGTCACATCAGTGGGAGAAGGGATAGAGAAGCAGCGGAAGGCAAGACGTGGGTATCAAGGCTTGTATGAACGTTGTGTGAATCAAGCAGAGGAAGGAGCAGATTTTGACTTTTTGACTGCCTCCGGTCCAGGAAATATAGATTAGAGCTAGTTTAAGCTTCTTTCTTAACTACACCACCTGGGCTGAGGATCATGATAACGGGCCCAAGAATATCGAGTACGAGGGAGTTAGTGGCCAGGATAACAGCAGACAAAAGAATATAAACAAGTGGTGAGAAGATAATCTTAATAGGCTTTCAAAGATATTAGGCGTGAATCCATTCATAGCTTCGTATCAATCCACAATTTATCAATCCCACTACGCTAGCAGACATCGCTGCTCCCATCTACTCTAACCCCAACTCCTATGTGATAACGTTCGATGCAGTATTTTTGTCCATATTGATCTTTTGCATCATTAAATCAACTTACCTCACGATCCTGCCCTAATATCTTTCATATGTGACATAAAGGAGAAGGTAATTTAATGTCGCTACTATGACTAGGTACCTACGTGGAAATGCACTATCCCACAATGGAGATAAATGTTGGTGATGGGATAAAGGGCAATAAAAATGACAAGGAAAAGGGGTTCCGAATGAGGGTTTCATGGAGAGTAGTTTGCATGCCAGTCACCGGTATGCGGGGCAGTTGGGTTAGAAACTAAATGTGGAAGTGAGGGAGGAGTTGAGAAATTTAGCATTGCGTGGAAATGAACATTAAGGTGGTAGATATGCCTCTTTTATACGATGTTTGTTAAATTCAAGGTTAAGCAATGGGTATTGAGATTTTAATATTAAGCTAGATCTTACTAAAGTGGTTGTTTATTGAAAGTAGGTGTATAGCGCTATATATGCAATATTTTCTCTTGTTTAACCTCAGAAATAAAATACATCAAATTTAGATCAATTAACTTGTCATGTTACTCGGCACCCTTGATTTCCCGGCTTTATCTAACAGCTTAGGCTCACTGGCTAGCCAGCGAAAGTAATATTATCTGACTCAACTTGAGAGCGGACTCAGGATAGAATCGAACCCCTAGCATTGCGTTGCTTCTTGATGGGAGGTGTTCGCGCCACGGCCTTGCAACTGTAACCTTCTAGTACGGAGAAGAAACTATGTCATTCAACCATACCTATCTCTCCTGCCAATTTCCTCCTACACTGCCATGTTTGATACCATTCTGTAAATATACACCACTTTCCTCACCGCCAGGGCACCATCGCCTTTGAGCAGAGCATTGATCTCACTGGGGTGTACCACCGCGGATATGACCATCGTACCCCACATTAGGACCGAGTCGAAGATATACAAAAAGATTTCATGTGACATCAATGATCCATCTCTTCCTTGTGCATACTCGACCAATCTAAATAAACAACGTATCAAAATCAAGAAGCTGCTGCCATACAGAGCAAACATGTACTTCTGCCAGGGGATCGTCGGTTCACTTAAGAGCTTCTGCGTCGGTCTAGTGTGTATTCGCAGGTGGAAGATGGCGGCCGTGGCAATGAAGAGGAAGAAGAAGAGGATCTGGGCTACTAGTCCGCAGATAATGATAGTTTGGCCAGTATGTACTGCAGATTGGCTGTGACCCGCCATGCTGCCTGCGCCTATCACCAAGAAACTAATTAGTATGTTCAACTTATTTATATAGAGCAATTAACTCACCAATAGCTTGCGCCAAAAATGATCCAATATCACCGCCGACGAAGATTTTCGTCAGCCATTTCCTCGAAATGATAGACTGCTTCTCGCCGTGTACAAGGAGAATAATACGGCCAAGTTCCATATAAATACTCGCAGCAAAAAGAGCTGGAGCAACAAGTATGAGCAGATGTTGGATTATGAATGGCCCAATCGTCCAGTTTGGGGTTTCTTGAGCTGATAAGGTTCTCTATGATTGAATCTACTTTAGCTTTTAAACTTTGGTGCCTTTTGGTCCGTCAAAGCATAGAACTTGGAAAAAACCTACAGCTATATAGCCAGCCAATTCAACTAGAAGCCATAGGTAATTAGCATAGGTCTGAAAGCAAGGCTTTCCTTGGTGCGAAAAAGCTTTAGTTGCAAGTTAGTGTGCTACTCACAATAACCACCCACTAATAAGGGGATCAAGAACCATGTTCGTGTTCGTATGAGCTGGTATGTGTGGATGGATGTAATAATGCCAAAGAGAATTGCAAAGAAAATTGCAGCACCCACTGAAGGATAGTAGTTGTAAAGGTTGGTAGTTACGGCCATTGCGAAGTATGTTCCCGCTTTGTACAGAAGGTGAAAGAAACTTGGGAAATTGAAGAGGTATAAAATAATAAGATCCAGTATGGAAGACAGACTAGAAGGCTGAGACCTTAAAAATTTCTTGTGCACTACCGTTGGATTCTATAACTACAATCAATATCGTTCTCGCTCTCGTTTTCTTGTCATTACGTTGGTAGTTTTTGCTGTCAGGGGTAAGTCGTTTGGTGTTGCCATTAGCAGATCGTTCTCGTTCTCGTATCGCCATACACTGGAATTGTACGCGTCGGTGAGAACAAGAATAGGAAGCTTCTTAACCGTCTTCCCTCAACTGCGGTACTAGCCAACTTTAGATAGGTATAATTCTACCTCCCTTGCCCTCCCCTGCTCTCTATTTTTCGTCATCCACTTTCCTTGTATCATCTCACAAACCCTGAATTGGATATAAATTGTATGCAGTTATGATAGCATCGGTCAAAACAAGGAAAATGAGATATAAGCTTGTAAACCATGTTGCTTCTGTGTGGGATACTGACTATGGAGAGCCACTTGACACCAATGGCGAGGGAAAGGGTATATTCAAATAACTACCCCAAGGGAGACTTTCAGGTCACGGCAGATCCGAAATTAAGCACAACGAGAAGGCAGAGGCTGGATTTTGATCAAACGAGGAGCTATATGACAGATTCCGGTGTAATTCCTAGGACTGACTCGTGTTAACAGACCTGTAAAGAAATGGTCTAATAGCGGTATTATTATTGAAGCATATGTTATATCTCAGCATATCCACTCAAAGGTCGTATCCTATCTCATTTTTCATTGAACGTACCAAGACTCATTTCTCAGACGAACTGCCTTCGCTCCCGTTCCGTTCCCGTTCGCGTTCCCGTTTTCGTTCCCGTTCCCGTTTTCGTTTTCGTTTTCGTTTAAGGTTTCTTTTTAGGCTTCAGTTAGTCTCTAGTCCAGTTTCAAGCTCGTGGGCGCACAGTCTACTCTTTTACTTTCCCCCAATTTGCGGAAAGGAAACTTCTCTTCATTATTCTTAGCCATTCCGTTCATCTGTCAGAGTGTTTCAGCACTCCTGAATATGGCACCACGACGGAACCATAGGAAGTCCCGGAATGGCTGTGATCCCTGCAAGAAAAGACGTGTCAAGGTGGGTTGAATTGTTGCCAACTTTACGCCATCTAGGCAAAGGACTTCGGTGTTTGAAATCATTACATTTATAATTCTTTCATTGCCAAGCCACATGTCTCGATGCGGGTGGCTCAGGACTGACCTTATACATAGTGCGATGAACACGGTCCACCGTGCGGGAATTGTTCCACACGAGAGATAGACTGCCATTTTTCGAGGCCAAGATCCTTGCCAACAAATTCTAACAGCCAGTCACCAGCTCAGGTTGTGAGCACGAACGAGGAAAAACAGATTGTGGAACGCGCTTCGGCCGATCCTGCTCCATCTTCCCCAACCAGACTGCTTGAATTGGAGCTCCTTCATTACTATACATCAAAGACATATCTGGGCTTTTCATTCGGCTCAAACGACAAAGAGCTCTGGCAGGAGGTAGTGGTACAAGAGGCTTTGAAGTCAGAGTTTCTCTTGAAAGAAATTTTCGCATTAGCTGCACTGCATATGTCAACAGAGATACTGGATCCAGACATCAACTATGTTGCATGTGCTTTAGAATATCAGAATGAAGCCTCAGCCCTCTTCCGCACAGCACTGGAAAACGTTACTAAGACGAATTGCTTCGCCATATTCGCGTTTTCGATTATGACAATGATTTTTGCGATCGTCCCATCTGAGTTAACTCCTGGCATAAATAGTAAATCCCCGCTGGAGAACATTCTGCTTCTCTTTGAGTTCCAGAAAGGTACTTCTTCAGTCGCTGGTATGTTCTTACCCATCATGTTTTCTACCAGGAGCTTCTCTTCTGAGGCATCTTCGTTGATACTGCAGTATCCTAGCATCCATTCCTTGTTTAAAGTAGCGTGGTCCTAGCTAACACATTGTTACGGAAGATGTTGGATTGCAATGGCTCAAATCAAGCCCGTTCGGGTTTGCGTTTAGCTCAGAAGGCCGGGTCATTGCCTCCAACTTAGACGAAAGCTACAGAGTAGCTATCTCACGCTTGAGAGACATGAACAACAGCTCAACTCCTTTACTCAATATCAATAACAGGAGGCGTGAAATAGACCTGCAGGCTATCAACAGCCTAGAGTCTTGCTATCTGGGCAGTAATGGCAAGGTTATTGCATGGCTTGCTATGGCAGGACAAGAATTCATCAATGAGCTAAAACACGGCGAACCTATGGCGTTACTTATCCTTATGCATTGGGGTATTTTGCTGGACAGATTGGGGGACCTATGGTGGGCTAGGGACTCCGGTAAGAGACTGGTAAAAGAACTTTCTGGGATTCTTGCTGGGCTTGGGCCTTACTGGGATAGTGCTACGTATTGGGCGAGGGAACAAGCCGGGCTTATTGAAGCAGGCTACGACGATGGGATTGTTGAGGGGTATGCATGACCACATTCAGCTTTAAACCTGATAAATTATCTATATGGTAATCAAAGGAGAAATTTGCAGTAATTAGCTGTATATTCAAAGGAAACGAAGCCATATATACCTCCGGCAAACGTCCCAATTTCTGACACACGGGCCTCATTCAGCGCTCTTTACCCTTGTTGTACTACGCAAACCAAGAAACCCAAGAAGTGTGGAAAAGAACTCTCATTGCCAATGGCTCGTTCTCGACTACTTCCAGGTATAGTGGTCCACCTGATCAACTATAACAAGACAGGGGAATGAAGTACCACGTGATAACCGAAATGGGCTAGTTTGTGTTGGAGGAAACAATAGACGACCTGTCCTAAAGGGAGCATTTGGTAAATGTTGCACTTTTGAGAGAGGTTGACGACTTGATTTGACGCACAAGTGAGGTGAGCCCCATATATATATATACATCCAGTATACAAGCTACAGCTGAACAGCGTATACTGTATCACAAATTCCAACAGTAAATGTGTAAACAGTAGTCATGTGACTGTATAGTAAAGCGAACTCTGTGAACTTATCACTATATCATAGAGAGTAAACATATATTCAAGATAATAGCTACGATTTGAGCACGGAGCTCCTAACTAAGGATAAATACAGTCTCATTTATAACCTCCAATATTAAATGGTAGTGGCTAGGCTGTTTTAGTAGCTGACGGTCATTGGTGGAATTATTTATCAGTGGTTCGTTACGCATCTAAACCCTAACAACTTTGCAAGTACTCAAAAGTTACCAAAATCTGTTTAGTGGATTTTGTGACATTGGTAACCATGAATTTAGGAGAAATTGCTGCGCAGTCTTTGAAATATTCTATGCACTAAGGCCATGTATGGGTTTTCTTCCTGTAAGGCTCGGCCGGACTAGGCTCAGCACATGCTCTGTTTCCTATCCCAGTACACAGCCACCTCCCTAGCTCCTTTACTATGACATCATAGGAGCTATCTTAACAATAATTGCCCACAGATCTCCTTCTATGACCTCCACTGTAAATATATGCCCACTCATTTCAACTTGGTTGCAAGTTGTTATTGAATCTTTTGATCGATGAAACCAACTAGGCTCTCTCTGAGCTGTCTCGGCCAAAGACCGAAATCCGGATGCCTTACCCTTCCGTACTTCATCAGCCCGAATTACCCCAGTCCGAATGCTAGACGGTTTTACATGCTTCAATTCCTTCTCTGGGCCATCTATTATTATCCCCTTAAAGTCAATCATGAGTATCACATGTTCAGTCTCCGAACTCGGTGCATGCTTTGGCGCAAACTTTAATAGGAATCTCTGGTTGAGAGAGGATCCCACGTGTGTTGTAAAACCTCCTCGACTCGGGACCCAGGGGCTGGGTGGATGAACTTCGTATAGCTGAATTGGGCAGTCATTTTGGTGGATCTCACGAATCTCAAAACCCAATGAAGGCTTCTGCTTCTCGTAGAAGCTCGCCGGAGGTTTTTTCTTGAAGAAATCCGTGTATTCTTCCCAATTACCTGGTCTGGCCCAACCATGCGCTTCCATAGCGACGGGGGCTCCACCAGGTAATCGCCATACCTCCACATCGTCTGCAAGCCCTGATTCACAATCAATTGCAAAGACCAACCAGGCTCCCTTAGGCCCACAGTCATTCAGCATCGCGAAATAGGTATTTTTAGCATAATTGTTTGTCCAGAACATCATTCGAACTCGAAGTCCCTGACTTGTCATCTGAGCTACTTCTTTTCGGCGGGTATGAATCACATCACCACACCTAGCAAAATCAGCTGGCGACTGGGCAAAGAGGGCATCAAATTCATGTATCAAAGGGATCTGAAAGCCCCAAGCTAGGTATGAACGGTCCTCAAACTGCCTGACAATCTCCTCCTGTAACCTAAAAAAGGCCTTGTCGCCCTCTCCATACAGGAGGGGCATATTGACATCGAAAATACCGAGGAGACAGTAAGCCACATCCTCCTTTCTCGTCGTCTGCCTCTTTGATGCCCAAGACATTCTTTGGGCTACACTTGCTCCACCGACCTTCTCCGTCCCCTCAATATAGGTCGACTTGATTCCAGTTAGGGAACTGAGAAGTTGGATAAGATCGGGTTTGAACAAGATAAAACTCCAATCTGAATTAAAAAAATGCAAGGTTATTCGGGGCGAGAAATTCCTGGAGAGTCCATCCTCTCGTAAACCACCGGCTGTTGCGAATAGCCGAGCTGCCATCACTGTCTACCATGGTAGTGCTTACATCTGAGAGATACACGTAGCAAATCTTAGACGATTTGTACCACTCAAACATAGAATTGATGGCTTCAGAAAGCTCGGCGCTACTCGTCTTGTCTATGCAACAAGTGTCGATCCAAACATAGTTCAAACCATCGCGCTTCGCTTGCTCGCAACAACCAATGATTTTCTGATAGCCGAGCTTCTGTTTAATATCGTCAGGAGGTAACAGGTTAAGTAGCTGCAAGATTGTAACTTCGAAGTCGGATATTTTCGAGTGTTGAACTTTGTGGGATTGTGTGAGCATCGTCCACTCCTGGAAGGAGATCTCGTCATGTCCCCATGTGTGCGATAAAATTGCATACTCTGGAGTATTGTCACCAAAATACTCTTCCATGTCAAGCGTCCTAACGTTGATGAGCCTCATTGTAAGGCACGTGTTTGGTCGTAGAGGCGTGAGTGTTAGTGTAGGCGTGTTGCTACGGATTAACTTAATAGTAGCGAGCACAGTCACTTTGTTTGACTGTCTGGGGCTGAACATTCATACGTGATTATAAAGGTTCTGAGTTCTATTCGCTCGGGACCTACCATAGGCGGCCTGCATGCTCGGCAAGCGCCCCAGGGGTTGCCTGTCATTCGATATAATTATTTTGTTGTTTCAATGCGCGAATCGTGATTGGTCTTTGTGACACAAGATTGTACAACCTAGGCTTCAGGCGCCTGAAGGAATGCTTACTCACAGCATTTTATTCGTGCCTCCAGAAAGGGGCTGAGGGTGAGAAAAGGCTGAAGTCGAAATGCTAGATGAAAAGGGGAAGCTTGATGGGAGAAACAAGCATATGTAAGACATTTCAAAAACTTCCAACTGAGTTTAGATGGTTATCAATTGGAACTTGATGCAGTGCGCCGGATTAGCACTCCTCGGCTCCAAACTCTAGCATCGCGAATATACTCTCCTCAATCTCCAGGGTGCGTCTCCTTAGTTAACCTTCGTTCCACCGCGCTGCATCTTGGGCCACTTTGTAAAGCATAATTTCTGCATTCATTGGTGGATATGTCACTACCAGCCCCCAGTATTACGTCTACCGATAACAACGCTGTTGTAGATCGAAAATTAAAGAGAAGAGTAGGAATATTCCACACATAAAGGGCCTAGCTTACAAGTAAATTAACTGATAATCTACCTAGGATTTAACCCATCCACAGCTCCGTGCACATTTTTGGGATCAGATTCACCCGAGGACGGGGAGGTTCCGACCGACTTACTATCAGAGCTCCGAACCATGGCAGATATTGAGCGAGACTTTGATTGCCGAGCCTTCTTTCCTTAACTGGGTGGCAGGGACTTACTACATTGACACTAAAATCGTTGACGGGGATGGCAACGAAGAAGGATGTCCCATTTTCATCGTTCGATTAGGGTTGGAAGTAGACTTTAGAAAAGACGAGGAATGTGTACAGTGGATGATAGACACTCGCGCCCCACATAGTCAGAAGCAAGCAGCATATTCTGGTATTCACCGTGGATATTTCAATATCAGCAACCTCGGGGGGTTTAACTGCTTCTCCAGGATGAAATGGCAGACAATCATTCTGTCTCCGTATACTAAAATTGAAACACCATATCGGGGGTGCGATAAGGAGGACTTTGGCGCTATCAATATGACAAGCAACCCGATGGGATGGAGTAGCGATATATATGGAGTTGCCGGACATAGAGAAAAAGTAGTCTTTGCTGACAGTGGAGAAATCAGTGTTGTTGTCTTGCAGGTGGTTCTAAAAGATCTTGCAAGACTCCTAGTATTCGGGCCAAGGTATTCGGATATGCAGTTGGCTCCTGGGCCTAAGTATGAAGAGGTGAATCACGCCTATAAAAGGTCTGGGGAGACGGAAAGGTTGTATGAAAGCGCAGAGTTTCCTGATGTTGCGGCATTTTTTAGTCGAGCCTTCTGCCAAGCTGGTATAAGCAGAGAACAAGAGTTACCTGTCCCCGAAGGCTACTGTCTTAAAACCATTACGGTTATCGAGGGGTTGTTTGAGCTATATAAGATTATACAAGAACCGCGGTGGGTCACTGCAAGCAGGCAGGATTGGGTTGATAATTTGAGGGAGGAAGGAAAGGCCGTAAGAACAATTGGTGAATGGAGGAAGTTCGAGACGCGGTGGGCGACTATTACGAGTTACGCGTGCGGACTGAACCTCCATGAAGGACCATGGGCAGGCGAAGACTGGCGAGAGTATCTTGAATGACACGTTTTGTAGTGATAATACTGTAACAGATAGGCCGCTTGTCGTTAGTCACTCTATCTCCTCTTTCCTTTGTTAATTTAATATGATCTAATTTTATGCTTACAACAATTCCTTGCGTGCGGATTTTCGTCTAGAATATTTATTCATTTGCGCTTACCGGAGTACGTTGTTGACCGAATCACTAATTCGGCACCACGGAATAGTGAGCAACCTAAAATATAAACACTCGCTAATATGTTCAGCCAGTTCATATATCTTAGACTATGTTGTTTACCAATAAAGCTCAAGTATCAAGTTGAGTTATACGGACTAGGTGCAAGATCCCATATATTCTTTTCCAGCAAGCCGACAGAATGCCCTCAAACTCGGGGCTAATTTTTCCTTTCTGGTTCTGTTTTCGCCTGCGGACATAGGTAGCTGCTCTTTTAACCTGAGCTGAAGGTGAGCTTGCCTGAGCCAAGGGTGAGTCTACCAGAGCTAAGCATGAGCACAACCTGAGCATCCTGGGCAGGCTGACTCGTAGCCTGCCCACCATTGTGGAGCCCATTTTGGCTTCCTTATGTGCCCCGGCTATAGTTTCCTTACAGATCTTTGTCCGGGAGTCCGTTTTCGCTACTTTGCTGGGCCTCTGCTGGAGCTGGTTTTGGATCCCACTTGTCAAATAACACATGGCCTGTAATTCCGCTTCACAGTTTACCAAGTGGTCCTAACAGATGAAGCCGCTTTACTACTCCATCGTGCCCGTTTTCTGCCGCCCATAACAGCGGAGTCCTACCGCTACTGTCGTTGGGGTTAGGGTGAATGCCGTCTTCCGCGAGCAATAGCATCACCATTGCCTCGTTCCCGTTCTGAGCGGCCCACAACAATGGAGTCCTACCGCTATTATCCTTAGAATCAAGGTCAGCGTCATCACTCTTGAGCAGCAGCTTCACAACCTCCTCGTACCCGTTCTTTGTGGCCAAGAATAGAGGTGTTTGACAATATATCTTGTCCCGTTTTTTTAATATTAACTACCTCCCCATCTTTACGCACCTCCCTTAATAATAACTCTAACCTTATTTCGTCTCCGCACCCAGTCACTATTACTAATTCTTAGTTTCTATCGCTCTGACTTTTTCTAGGGTTTTCAATGCATGATCTGCTTCCAAACCATATATTCGCATAGAACTCTGGCATAGTTCGTTGACCGCAAGCAGAGCTGGAGAAAAGGATGATTACGGTGAGCTCTTCTGAGGATGTGTAAGCATTTATCTGAGACGGCAACGCCTTCGACTTTATTACTGTTGTTGGTAAGAGTTGGGTACCAGCAATGGGCGGATTTCTGAATGGATTCATGTCTCCCCTTCACAATCATACTCTTGAACATAGAGTATAAGCTGCAACACCAACGAAAATAACTACCAACGACCACGACAACTTGGAAACTCTGACTCCAGGTCGTTCATCCATCGTTGTGTTGTAGGTTGTTTGAGTGAAGAGTCAGCTCCATGTTGGCTGCCGAGCTGATGAAGAATGCAAGCCATTCTCAATACTCAGTGAAGGCGGTTGCTGGAATTGAGTCATAGACAGTATCACCATCCCTACTATTTTTCTCAGCATCGCCGTAAAAACTCATATTCGTCCAACATAGCCAAAATTCATGAATCTATGTGAAGTATCTCAAAATGAAGTACAGCCAGAAATTTGCTGATGGCACGTTATAGATCTCAAAACCGCCCTACCAAAAAGCGGAAAGGCAAGGGCAGGGCGCATTAGGATTCCATGATCCCAACTTTAGCAAATTTGCTATTGCGAGAAGAATAATAGCCAAAGCAAGTAGTTGTGAAAATAGCCCCTGTCGAACTAACTAACACGTAGCCAAATATTCTTTCATGGAGAACGTAATAAAAACCATAGAAATGTAGGCATCGAGCATTATAATCCCATTAAGCCCATTCACTGCTGATAACTTCATACTCTCCGTACTTCGGAACCATATGAAGGCCTTAAGAGGATTAAGGGAGTAATAAGATGAAGCAAAAGGT
Organism: Tricladium varicosporioides; assembly: GCA_021365295.1. Lineage (NCBI taxonomy): Eukaryota > Fungi > Ascomycota > Leotiomycetes > Helotiales > Tricladiaceae > Tricladium > Tricladium varicosporioides. The sequence continues at coordinate 809,926 of JAJTIW010000016.1, forward strand.
AAAGTGTGGCTAATACCCTTCACGCCAGTTACCTTACTGTGCCAGTGGCCAAGAATAGCCGTGGTCGAAGTCATGGCTCCACAGATATATAAAGAAATTCGGACTCCCGCTCTAGCAATGTCAGGATTAATAGGCAACGAGGTACAAGGATCTGCTGAGGGCGGTAAGGAGGTCTGAACGGCAGAGTATGTACCAATGGAGATGTCAACTATGGATCCAGTTATACATAGAAATTGAAGAGTTAAAGGATATGTCCCACCAGGGCACGTCAATATGTTTAATAGGTCGTAATACGATTGGCCGGTTGGTTGGGGTTATTATCACCTCACCAACACTTGGCCTCTCTCTTTCCCTTCTTTAGTGATCGCCGCTTCGGCTGTACCCCTTTGCTTAATCGCGACCATTAAAGTCTGTTTAAATTCGGAGAACTTGAGAAAAGGTTCTACAACAAAAGAATATGACTCTAAATTTTGAAGACAGTCAAAGACGAAAATAGTATAGTCCGGTGGTTACTCCGGTGTGAAAAGATGGGAATAAACACCACATGTTTTAGCTTCAGTATTTAGTGCCTTCTAATTTGCATTATCTTGGCTACGGCATGCTGTATAAATCTGGGCTTGCTATATTTTATTCAGCCACTATTCTTAGGCCTGGTCAGATGTGTGGCGTATTATATTACGTGTGGCGTAGAAGCACGCTTTTCGACCTTTCCTGGGTGCGCGGCAGCACACTAGTGCCTAGGCCCGGGTGCACTCTCCCGTCTCCTTCCACATTACTATCGCGACGATAACATGGACAGAGCCAGTTAAGTATTGGCCGGCTTCCTATATTGTATCCCCTATCAACTATTTAAAGTCTATTTAATTCAAGGTCAAAAGCAGCATGGAGGCTCACAAGCACGAAAATCTACCGTCACTAGTCAGGGGCCCATTCCAACAATTCCAGCCACTAGATAAGAATCGCGATCAAATCAGAATCTTGTGCTTATGCCGAGGTTTTTGGTCAGACCCTATATCTTGCACGTCTTTTAATGCACATCTGGAAGAAAATCCACCTTACATAGCTCTATCTTATGTCTGGGGTAACTTGTCCAATACTTGCTTAATCAGCCTCAACGGCTGGCAGACCCACGTCACCACCAACCTATTTGCTGCTCTTCGACGCCTACGCCGTCGAGATGAGGATATCAACTTGTGGGTCGATTCACCTTGTATCAACCAGAAGGATGAACTCGAGAAGTCACACCAGGTGGCATTAATGGGGAAGATATATTCAACTACAACCCAGGGCATCATGTGGCTTGGAGACTATAGCGAAGGAAGCCTGATGTCATTATTGGAACCGATCACCTCAAGAACCAGCGAGATCATTCCTCGGGCTTGTGCAATTGAAGCATTCAATTTCCTTGAACGCTTAGCAAGCGATTGCCACTTTGAAGACAATGAAATCGATCCAATCATAACGACGAGACCTGGAGCGCCAGATGCTGTATCATCTTTAACGATGTTGATGAGTCTGTCATGGTGGCGGAGGATCTGGACGGTACAAGAAGTCGTTTTGCCACAGAAGATTATGTTCCAGTGCGGTTACTTACAGCTTTCACTAGAAACATTTGACAAGGCAGGGCAAAACTTCAACAAACACTTTGGCAATGGCTGTTGCCCTATTGATGAAGAAAATAGCTGGTGTCTAGCTGAACTAGTCATAAGGATGAATACCATAACCACCTTGCGAGAGGGCCCAAATGATTGGGATGATCTAGTTTTCGCATTGAATGCGTTCAGTAACCGGTTCGCATCCGACAAACGAGACAAGGTCTACGGCCTTCTAGGACTTTTTCCTACTTTATTTTCTTCCTTGTCTATCGACTACTCTTTACCTTATGCGTATGTCTACACAAAAACTCTAATCGAGCTTATAAAACTATCAGGCAGCCTTTTACCACTTTTGAGATCCCGGGAGACAAATCCAGATCTTTCTTTGCCCTCGTGGGTACCCAATTGGGACACAAAAACCGAGGATGTGGCCCCTGGAATTTGGGACATTAACTTTTATAATGACTGGGACGCAGCCGGAGGCCGCCTTGCTACCCTCGGAGTCACTTCTTACACAACGTTGTCCCTTCTTGGCTGCTTGGTGGATAGTGTTGTATGCAGTAAGGATGAAGAATTTACGGACCCAACGACTGGCTTGTCTAGCCTAATAAGGTGTTTTCCCGAGAGTTTGCCACTGATATACCCTTCCGGTGGAACATATGTAGACGCTTTCCTACGGAGCACTGAGATATCCCATGGTGCAACATTTAAGCGACCGTGTTATTTCTTAACAAAAAAAGGGCTACTCGGGGTTAGTGACAACAACCTGGAAACTGGGGATGAAGTTTATATTCTTTTCGGCGGTAATGTGCCATTTATACTACGATCGGCTCCTAACACACGGTCTCTTGACCGGTTTTATACATATGTTGGTCATTCTTATGTTTCTGGAATAATGGAAGGAGAGGTATTTGAAGAGAATACCAGAGAACAATGGGTCTACTTGTTATAAATTCATATATTGGGCCAAAGTAGCTAATCACGCTTAGCTTTACTTTTTGATCAAGTGGCGATCTAGGCCTATAATTCAGAGTTTTCTCGCACCGCTCTTTTTGGCCTCACTCTTTGTAATTTTAGGCGAATTTGATAGAGTATAGCCAGGGCACCACAAACTTTTCTATATTGTGTAATTAGCATGTATCCTGCAAAAAGCATCGTTAACCATGTCCTTAAACACAAACTACTTCCTATCGTTGATATGCTTAATGGGTGCATGTTGCGACTCTGCAAGATTTGGCACCATTCTGAAGAGTAAATTTGAAGCATGCCATTTTTGCTGACCAAGGATCGACGAAAGTCTATAGCAGTTCGACTTTTTAAACAGCCTCTTTCTCAATATTCCACGAGATTACACAATCATTAAAACTTTACACGTCTAACCAGCTTCGCAGGAATCTTATGCAAAAAGATAACCTCATGATCTGCATTTCCCCCAACATAATCCGGAATCTCCTCCTCTAGCTCCTCCATGACCTCCGTCATCTTCTTCCAATATATCCCTCCACAAGCATGCTTATCCTTCACCCTAATAACAACCTCATAAATTACCACACCTTTTTTCCCAATTCGGTCTCGTCGGCGGCGGGCTTCGTTAACAGCACAGTTGCGGTTGTTGTATACAGAGATAAAGGGGGTGGGTTTCAGATTCTCCCAGTCGAGATGGAGGCGTATATATCTGACGAGTAAAAGATATTCGGCTACGGTGTTAGGATAGAAGGGTACGTAGACATTTGTGCCGGCGAGGATGCCTTTGCCTTGCTCGAAGTGCGCTCTAGAGGACCTGTCTTCAACACGCCAGCCCCGAAAGATAACTCGGTTTCGAGTCATTAGTGCAACAATATAAATATGGTAAAATCAGATAAAGAAGATCTGGTGAGAATAAAAAATAATATCCAGAGCGAACGGACGGGGGAAGAACTTTTCCAAAATATATTTAGCGGGAGAAACTCTATTATCGAACTGAATGCCAACGCAACCTTTTGCCAGTTGTTTTCATTCCAAAGAGGTGTATGAGAAACAATCCAGATTGGCTGTCGGAAAGCCCCACAATGCATCCCATGACTGAATGAGTCGCATCTACAGATGTTACACACAGCCTCACCATTATATTTTGTTTCCCCCCTCTCGTTCAATCTGGTGTGATCTCCATCGCAATAAATGGGACTAGCTCTGAGATGCATCCAGGCTCGAGCACGGAGACAATTCGCGAGATGAGATATCAATTATAGACTGGAATCAAATCTTCAATGGGAGCTTGAATGAAGCTGTAGGGTGGAAGGGAAAAGAGATATTTGGGGAGGGGTTCCATGAGTTGCTTCTCTTCTAGTCCAGGGTATGGTGGTTGCTTCCTTTTGAGGAATTTGCTATGCTGGGGTATAGTTGAAGGCAAAGGATCTTTGTGATACCATGTCTTGGCTGGCTGGCTGGCTGGCATGTATACTGATAGACCTTTTGTGCTAATTGTTATACCCTCACTACTACTATAGCAACTGTTACGCTGCCTGCCATTTAAGTATGTAGATATCTTTGCCAAACAATGTATTCATTTTAGATGCGTTGACAATTTCCTCCACTGCCCTCAGTAGCGACTTGACTAGGTCGATTAACATCTTGATGTGCATCATGGCCAATGTATTCGCCTTCTCAATAGCCTATTGACTTGGATCGGTCGTCGACTTCATAGGGCGCTCAGTAGTTTTTGTAGTGGGTGTATGGGTCTTTCTTGCTGTGATTCGGCTCTTGAGGTGGGCTACTGATAGCAGTGCGGCTGTGTTGTGGTGCGTCAGGAGCTACCACTACTGTTGCATCATGAAATGGGCCCTCTGTTTCATTGCCATAGCTCTCGTCATAATTTCCTATTTGCTCACTCCTAGTTAGGTGTCTCTCATACATATCCCTTAGATGGCTTCCTATAATGCAGGGTTTTCTCCAGTTCTTTGGCCCTGTGCGTCTTGACGCGTCGGGCTTGCCTCCTCTACAATCATCCCTTTCCCTCTGCTCGACTTTGTACCTGGGCTGTTAGCTAGCTGTGATTACTAGCTAAATTTGTAGTGTGTCAGCTTTGGGGGTGCTCAGGGTGCTCAGGTTGCTTGAGAGAGTCGACTAAGCCGAGAGTGATGGGTGCCAGAGCAAGAGGAGCAAACGTACTAACCCTATACGATGCACAAGAACGAGAAAATTGATTCATAATATACCTACAGATCCCCCCTTGAAAATATCGCAGGCTCTTCGATTTGATGGATGATCGATTGTTGAGTAGAGATATAATTTACAAACACCTATATAGCACCTTCATCATATTCTTCGAGTTTCTATACTCTGGTTTGTACTTTGGTGAATTGGGTAGTGTAGTAAATCTCGCATTTAATGGTAGCGAATAGCAACATTCATTATCCTTGTAAACGAAGACGTTAGAGGTTTCACGCCTAGAATAACTAACGACATGAAAAATCTAAGATTGTATATTCCTTTGCCTCTTCCTTTAATAAGAGGTTGTTACAAGCATCATTAAAAACTAGAGGGTAATGTCTTTGCGCACTAATAGCGGCATCAAAGTTTCGTCCTCACCTGCCTCGAATGTCACGACATCTCTAGGGATCCTGATGAATCTTAACTATACAGTAGATAGAATACCATGAGTAACTCTTACGAGTGTTTGATATCATTGTTCTAGGTTTATATTTCTCGACTTGACGAGCGATAACCGGAGGCATTTTGAGCAGTATTCATGGAAGTTCTTTTCTTAACAAGGCCGGATGTGAATTCCCCAAAGTAGCAATTGATGATTCTGAACTCGTCAGATATATAAGCGAATTTAAATGAATGTTACATATTACATCTATAATTTCAAAGTCTCAGGAGAAATGCTGAGCCCTATCTGAAGGAAGCTCAGTTAAGTTCAACCTGCCCCTTTTCTGGGGTTTTCATTGTTCTATTCATAGCGCTAACCAATCAGCTCTTGCCGATTTAGAACCATGTTTGCTTCTATTTCACAGTTCTATATGATAGCGCTCTCTTTGCATGGGATCTCAACTGTTTCAGATTTGTTCTCTAAATATCCAGTTTCATCTTTACTCCCTTACATACTTCACATAACCCCACATTTATCTGTTTCTCAGCTCTTATCCAACCCCCGCCAATCATCCCCACAACCCCTACATCACTACGTCACCAGCTTTTAGCGCGGTGTCAACTCGCCTTTTCTACCAACCACCCTTCACATTCCGCAAAAGCAAGAAACTGTCTGGAAATCCTCGTGTTAAACCCAGGAGCCTCGCGATGATGGACGTGTTCACGGCCTTGATCTGTGATAACCTTAGGTTAATTAGGTTAACTATGTGGTCGGTCGGAGAATTTACGACTGGTTTTCTTTGTGGAGTCTTCCATGATGGGTTTTCTCAGCTTTGCATTTGGATAAAGAGTGGTGAGATACCTGTATTTATTCACAATTTTGATGCCAGCCTCATGTGAACTTTGGTGGATGCAGCCACCTCGCCCTCCCCACGAAATCCACTACCTAAGCCTTCTCTCTTTCACTCTCACTCTTCCTCTCCCTCTCTAATTTCTCATTATCATATATTAATCATGTGGTCATCAAGCTCTTTGATCATTATCGCACTCCTCCATGTGCTCCCTGTGTTAGCCGCGACCATTGTCTCAACTGTCACCCTTACAGGGAGTGCATCAACGCCAACAGTCACGAGCACATCCTATACGGACGACAAAACCTTCAAAAATGATATGCTGGTAGCACATAACTTCTACCGTGCCGAACATGGAGCTGTAGCATTAGTGTGGAATGATACTAGTGCAAGGTATGCTGCGGATTGGTCGAAGGCATGCGTTTTTGAGCATTCTGTAAGTTGTAACTATCTATGTTCTTGGAATTGGAATCAACTCGTCTTTATTTCTAATTCTTCCTCACGAAAAGTCCCCTCCCCCCAAGTGTCACCCTTCTTCCCCCAAAGTTCTAACACCACAAACCTAGGGTGGGCCAACAGGCGAGAACCTTGTAGCCGGCGCCTCCAACGCAACAACCTCCATCGACGCCTGGGGCCTTGAACGAACCTCCTACGATTGGAACAAGCCCGGCTTCCAAGAAGCAACCGGGCACTTCACCCAGCTCGTCTGGAAAAACACCACCAGTGTCGGGTGCGGACGAACCAGTTGTCAAGGAAAGAACCAAACGCCTGGGTGGTATGTTGTTTGCGAATATTTCCCCGCGGGGAATGTGGTGGGGAGCAACGGGCAGTATTTCCAGGATAATGTGGCGAGGATTAGCCAGGGGAAACTGACGGATACGGTGGAGGCAGGTGTGAATGGGAAGGGGGCAAATCCGACGGCAGCGAGCGGGAGCGCTACAGGGACAGCAACGGGAACAGCAGCAAGTGGAACGAGCACAGGGAAGAGCGGTGCGAGTAACGCTCTTGGGGAGGTTAATACGCGAATTGTGGTGGGCGTGGCTGCCGTAGCAGGGCTCGTCATTGGACTTTAAGTTCCTATGCTCAAAGAGCCCTTGAAGGGGCAAAAGTGTCAGCAGACCCCCCTGTTTGGGATACAGTTCGCGATTGGACAACAGAAAGATTTAAACGGCCCTCGATTTCGAAGGTAACCTGTGAGATCCTAAGCAAGAAATAAACTTAAAGCTTGTCACGGAAAATGGCGCGCCTGAGGCATACTAGAAAAGATCTCCTACAGTTACTAAGTCCTAACTAATCACTTCGCGATCCTGTAAATATAAATAGCTATGCTCTTATAATTCTTCTAGAATCAAGCGTCCTATTTATCAATCTACTACGCTCACTTGAATGCCTTAGCAGAAGTTCACTCTGTTAGTACAACTATCCCACGTTACGTGACATAAGTCTAGTTAGTTTCCTTAGATAGGGGCTTCGTGCTCAACTTCAATAAGCATTCTGAATATAAGTCTGTTCTTAATACTTAGTAACAAGATCATCTTTGAGTGATTAACCTAACACGACGATCGAACTTCAATATCAATATTAACCCAACAAGCCTTTTATTAGACTTACGTTCGTCCCATGACCTAAGAGTTAGAAGAATCGTTACAGGACTATTGTTGTAAAGCTCTCTTAAACTGTGATGGGGATTTTTATTATAATCTGATTATGTTACACTTAACTTTGAAGGTATTAGACTTAAATTGTAAGAGTTTCTGTTTTCGCGAAATTCGAACTAAATTTATAATCTCGTAACTTAACGTCTGTCTCTACGTGGCGAAAAACCCGGTGTACCGAAGAATTAGACGAATTTAGAAATCTACAAGTTACTTTATTAATAGAAACAGTGTGGCAAACCTATTGCTGACTTTAAATATAAAGTCTATCCCTACGTCTAGAGGGTACCCTGTTACGAGACAAATCTATGCTCTTGGAACCACAATTTTTTTTTTTAGCAAGTCTACGAAGTTATTATTAGTATATCACCTTCTTTAACTATTTCTCCCTAAGGAGACTAGTCAATAACAAGAAAAAGAATAGTACTGATTATATTGTCAATCGTTTTAATTACGCTATTGATCGCCGCTTTAGTTATTCCCCTCTACTTAATTGCGATCATTGAGGTCTCTTTAAAATTCGGAGTACTTGAGAAAAGGTCCTATGAAGAAAGAATATAGCTCTAAATTTTGAAGGTATTTAGAGAGAAAGGTAGCGGGTCTGATAGTTACACCATATAAGGAGAAGGCATAAAGGCCACATATTATAGCTGAGTATTTTGTGTTTAGCAATATACATTAGCCTAGTTACAATATACTATATTCAAGTCCGGGCCCGCGAAATTTTATCAGTCACTATTCTTAGCCACGATTCTCAGGTCATATATATGGCGTAAGAGCAGGTTTCTCGAACTTTCCATTAGCAGGTTATAGCACGCTCGTGCCTGGGCGCCTCCTCATCTCGTCTCCTTTCAAATCACCATCGCGACGGTAGGACAATATAGACAGACCTAGTCAAGTACTAGCGCAAGGTGCTGCACCCTCGCAGATCATAGCAATATCCCTCACTCTACACTCCATTATCGTACTCGCGGACGACGCTCGATAGAAGAGAAGGCCCAAAGCCAACAGTACCTCACCTCATAGTAAGTGACTAAACGAGTAAAAAACGAATTTTCTAGAATAATCCAGATACACTCATCTACTACTATCTATAACTGTCTTTTAAATTAGAACCATTATTACTAAGAAAGTCTCTAACCGCGTCGCTCACTCCGAAGTATACAGCTAATTGTAGGCCAGTCCTTTGCTTAGGAATTCGTTAACTATTTATAATCTCTGACTATAGCTCAAAGGCTATTAATACTTGACTTAATACCTCGACCTAGACTTGCCTCTAAAGGAATTCTATAATATCTTCATAGGAAGTTAAAGCCTCTCGAGTATAATAGCCCCAGTTATATACTATGTAGTCGTATAACTTGTTTGATTAAAGTCTTTGCTTAAACTCGTCGTCGTTCTGGCAAATTCCACCCTCGAACTCATCGAATGAGAGGTATAAAATCCAAATCGTCGTAATATTAGCCTGCGTATTAAGAAACCATTGCCGTTGTGTTCGCTCGAAGTATTCTTGTATTGTGTAATAGACTAATTGAATAATTTCACTTTCTTTATCGATTATAACTAACTCAATACATATAGAAACTATATCTTCGATACCTGAGAGATTGTCTTCGTCAAGCTAAAGCTTACAAACTTCAATTTCAAGCATATACTAAAGTTCCGCTGTAATAAGTACTCTTTTTGTATAAATAATCTACGAGAGGACTTACTTGGCAAGATCTCTCTGATCCTCGATTTGATTATTGGTTCGTCTTATATATATCCTATCTATAGCCTTAGTAATGTCTGTCTTGATTTCCTCTTGTAGTTCGGGGCTCTGAACTATAAATCCTAGGAGCCGAAACATATAACCCTCTAGATATCTTTGTATATTATCTTCGCTACTACAGATCTCGAGTACTTGAGTTTCCTTCAAACGCCTTTTCTATACTTGATATTCGTCGTGAAGTAGCAAAGAGTTTTGCCTCACACTTTGCTTGAAGAATAAAGAGGGCTAATAGGAATTATTAGCAACAGCTATCGGAAATTGAGTATTTATTAAGTATATTAACGATAATAAAGAATCTAGAATATAATATAGTAATAGTTTAAAGAGTATCCGAGATATCTCTTAAGGATAGTTGTATTCGTTTCGTCTTGTATTAATTACAAAGCTCCTTCACGGTTAATGGCAAAGATAGTCCACTTTTAGCTAATTACTTTAGCAAGCTCGCGAGCAAGTCGTTGGTTTTCTGCTGGTCTTGACGCTGGAAGTTGTGGTAGATATATATAATACCAATAGTCGAGTCGTTAGAAACCTTGCAGTGAGCTCGTTTACTACAACTGAGGTAAGAATTGTCTTTCTTACTCCTGGAATCTCTAGATAGAACAATGTCTGGTTCTTTGCTTCTCATCAAGATCGATACCCTGTAGAGTCAAGGAGCCACATACCAGGTCCTTCTTGTCGTCGAGCGATAAAGTCATTTTGCTAAGAGACAAAGTCAATAGAGGTAAGCCAATTCAGAATATTTTTATACTCCTGATTTTCTTAGTACCGAACTAACTTAACTACGTTGTCTCGGGTAAGTTATCCGTTAAATGTGTTTAGGAAGCCAATGTTGGTACTAATACGACTCCGAAGCTCGTTGATATCCTCCGGCTTCCAATTAAGTCTCTTCCACACTCTTTTGATTCTCTTGCCGACATTCCCAGTTTCGGAGCTAAGTTCGCTATTTTTGTTGAGTATTCGTTGTAGCTCGTCAAGAATATATTTCCGCAACCTTTGTCAATGTCCTCCGAGTCTCTCCTCTAGTCGTTATTGAGCTCTCGATCTAAAAAGGCAACATCGACATCTTGGACCATGATCGCTGGTGTCCTGACTTTATTCACACATTAAAGTTAGCATCTAACCAAACTTGAATTCAAGTAATATATTCATTAGTAATAACCTTAAATTAACTTGGCGCATCCGCGACTCTTTCCGGATCTTGTTACAAAGGGAATTTACCCCGCACCCCTCGAGATTTCAAGGGGGAGGTGTACAAAACGCAAAACGTCTTAATGAGCGGTAAAGGATTTATCGCGCTGACATAATGTCCTATTAATAGTCACGCTAGTAGCTACTAACACGTCTGCCTAGAATCCGGACTTATTCTTCCTTCCAAGCCTATTTTCCTCTCGTCAACAACCAACACAAGTATTCATAAAATGACCTCTAGTGGAGAAAACAAACAGCACCATCCCCTCTCAACATTTCCTCGTTTCTCAGAGCTCGCCATCGAGCTTCGGATTCAAATATGGCAGCACGCCCTCCACTCCGCAACAGCCAACCGCGTGATTCCCGTCGCAATCAACCACCACCCTGCAGTAACAATACATTCCTGCATCTCCCTTCTCGGAAGCTTTTGCGGCGAACATAGCCATTGCCTATCGTACAATGTTGATTCTGGTCAACCAAGTTCCAACGTGGTTTGCATGTTCAATGGCTACTTCTCCCTCCCAGCCAATACTTCAGATATCGAGGAGTATGCCTTACAGAGCCTCAGCCTTGCCTGTACCGAATCCCACAGCGTTGTTTTATTGCAATACCCAGAAACAATCACCATATATAGGAAGACATGGTATTTAGATAACAAAAATCACCACCGACGTCTAGTGCGGTGTAATCCTGCAACAGACACTCTACTCGTTAGAGACGTGCCGAGTTACTCTTCTGAGCAGAGGCATCCAAGTCCGTCTCACAATGACCCTGGAGATCTCTACCAACAAGACCTGGCGAATTGGTTCCCTCAAAATGCCGATATCTTTGTTAGTTTCCGACACATAATCTCGAGGTTTCGGCATGTGGTGTTTAGCTTCCTGAGCGACTTCGAAAAGCCCAGACCATTATTGTTCTCGGAAGCCTTCGACTGCACACAATTTCAGCAATTCTTGATATTTTTCGAGCGTCTTGAACATCTTTATTTATGCTCCGATCTAGAACACTTGACGGCTGTTAGGGAATGGGAAAGAGTAGAGGATATTGGGGATCCCCATGATGGTTCAATGGACAATATGGATTCGCAAAACTTTGTCGGCGTTTCGAGTAGTATTTTGAACTGCGACGACGGTTATAGTGATTATGTGCGAGCTCAGAGTGAACTTTCTGCAGATACTGGGAAATGCTGCTGGGTACCAATGCCGAAGGGTTTTGGACGGAGTTGGTTGTTTTGCGCTAGAGATGTATTTGACAAAAAGTGGTGAAAATGAGAGACGTGAATGAGGTCATCCACACAAAATAAAAGCCGGGCGCTTTCATGTCTTTGAATATTGCAGGGCATCTAGGAGAGGTAGAAAGAAGCCAAGGCATACTCCCAGGCAATAGGTCGTTATCTTCTGTAGCACGGATATTATACAGTTACTAACGAAATCGGCTTCCCCCAAACTCACTGTAACACTTTCGGCCCTATCAATCGCTTGAGAGGCTTTGGATATACTTACCTCGATCTCATGCGTTTTAGGCGGTATTATAATGGGTGGTATGTGGATATTAGGATAAAAATTTGCGTATTAGTAACCTTAGTATATTGCACTCTCTCACCTATTAAGCGAGTATTAGATGAGAACCGCTGAATGATTAACGAGACTACAACCTTCTAATATACCTGCTCGTACAACGCCAATTTCCCACGAATGTCTCTGAAAGTTCTTCTTGCCGTGGCTTACTTTTACATCGACCGCCATTAGGACAACCGAATCCATGATGGTCTCTGAAACCGAAGAGTGGTTGAGCTTTTACGAACAACTCTTGAGTAAAAACGGGTTTGCCCCTCTGTATGCCGTCAACTTCCTAATTATCGAGCTCGTCATTCCCTCTTGGGCGATTAGCGTCTTCCTTGTGTGTCACGTCGTAGTTCTGTATTGCCGCGAGAAAATTACCAACGCTAAAGCCAAAGCCTATCGTTATACTACTATGTTATGTATACGGGAAAGCAGGTTGAACGAAAGTGAATGAAGAATGAAAGAAGATTGCTTGCTGGCTTCGCAGATATGTCGTCTGCACTCAGCCTCACGAGGCTGAACCAACTTTAGGCAGACTTGGGCTAGACACCTTAATTGGCTATGTCAGGCAGGGTAGATCGCCAACAGATTCTCGTGGCAACTTGTCCACCAGCATGTTCTTGCCCCTACCGCGAATAATTCGGCCTTTCTAGAGCGCCTACTCTGAAAATTGCTCTATTCTATATCCTCTTGAATGATTTTGATCGAAGTCAGAGAGGGTAGATTTTTTTTGATGGGGTCGCACGGGCCTTCAGATAGTTACATTACCGTATATTTTCTGGCAAATGGGAGCTGCTTAAAGTAATAGTTAGTTAGTGATATATATTTTAATGTTACGAAGATTACTGTAACTATTAGATGCAGCTGACTAGAGATCCTTCATCGCGTGATTGGAGGTACCGATCCGTGTCGCAACGTCGTATAACACATGTAACGATCCTCGAGTCCGGACGGGTGTCTGGGCTCTGTGCTTGAGGTATAGGAACGTAAGGTTTGGTTATAAGGTATAGAGAAGGGAATAGTCGGCACGATGTTCTCCAAGTATAATCAAAGATGCTTTATTGAGAATGCTTGTTGAAGTTACTGAATAAGGTATTCATTTGAGTTAAGCACAAAGCTTCTATCTAAGGAAATACTATCGTTGATATAGAACCTTCCTACTCTTGCTCCATCCTGTTATGTAAGGCGTCACATAACACCATGTGCCGACTATCAAGGTTCTCTGTGCTGCCAGGCAGCTGAGCCTCAGGCCTGGGTGGCACGTCATAATGAAATCTTAATATTATATCTTTTAATCTTAAGAGCTAGATTCTTTTTTAAAAAGTTCTAGATTTAATACTTTTCTACTACGATAGAGTCTCCTTTAAAAAGAAGTAAATAATTTATAAATTTCTTAATTTCTATATAAGTTAATAAGAACTTTAAGGCCTCCTAAGTCAGAATCTAGTCTGTTGAGTAGTCCTCCTAAACCTTAGATAACATCTACTAGCCCTGAGTAGTGTATGTATAAGACTCGACTCCAAGTAATCTGTTTTTAAGAGTAGAATAAGAGACGTCCTAGTCTCTACTCGCTGTGCGGATATATTAGCCGTTTTGAATAGTCTAGATGGTCTGAGCCACGTCATCTTCGGCATATCGAGCTATTACTAGTTAAAGAATTAAAGTCCAAAAGAGTTAAGGATTATAACTGGTTTTGATTTTAGTCTTTTAAATTAGAAGGGCAAAGGTTAGATAGTGCACGGGCCATTTCAGGTAGGCCAGATGGGGGTGCAGGGACTTAACTATTAACTTTTCACAAAGGTAGACACTCCCAGAAACTCTTTATAAAAGAAAGAGAGAAAGGTATATTATATTATAAGATTTATCTCTTTCGCGAACTTAAACAATGAAATTTCTCCAGACAAATGCCCTAAGACAAGAGTTCTATCCTGAACAGCGTGACAAGTAGGTATATTTTCAGGAGGTAGGCAGAGAATGTTTGAGGTGCCATCTACTATCCAATCACTCGATACTAATAGCTGGCTATTGGGTGAGAAGGCCACAGATGTGACCCAAGAGGAGTATCCCTTGAGCGTCTGAAGCAATGCTCCTGTGACAGCGTCCCAGAGCCGCACCGTGTGATCCCGAGACCCAGACACAATTTGCTTGCTGTCGGGTGAGAAAGCTACTGACGTGACCCCACCAGAGTGGCCCTCGAGTGTCTGGAGTAGTTTCCCTGTGATAGTGTCCCAGAGCCGCACCTTATGATCCCGAGACCCAGACACAATTTGCTTACCGTTAGGTGAGAAAGCCACTGACGTGACCTCATTAGGGTCGCCCTCGAGTGTTTGGAGTAGTTTTCCCGTAGTAGCGTCCCAGAGCCGCACTGTCTCATCATCAGACCCAGACACGATTTGCTTGCCGTCGGGTGAGAAAGCCACTGATGTGACCTCATCATAATGGTTCTCGAGCGTCTGGAGTAGTTTTCCCGTAGCAGCGTCCCAGAGCTGCACCGTCCCATCATCAGACCCAGACACGATTTGCTTGCCGTCGGGTGAGAAAGCCACTGATGTGACCTCATCAGAATGGTTCGACGTCTGGGATAGTTTTCCTGTGACAGCGTCCCAGAGCTGCACCGTCCCATCATCAGACCCAGACACGATTTGCTTGCCGTCGGGTGAGAAAGCCACTGATGTGACCTCATCAGAATGGTTCTCGAGCGTCTGGAGTAGTTTTCCCGTAGCAGCGTCCCAGAGCCGCACCGTCCCATCTTTAGATCCAGACACGACTCGCTTACTGTCAGGTGAAAAAGACACTGACATGACCCCATAAGAGTGGCCCTCGAGTGTCTGGAGCAGTTTCCTCATAGTAGCATCCCAGAGCCGCAGCACCTTACCAGACCCAGAAACGATTTGCTTGCCGTTCGGTGAGAAAGCCACTGATGCGACTATATCAGAATCGTCCTCGAGAGTCTGGAGTAGTTTCCCCGTCGTAGTATCCCAGAGCCGCACTATATCATTGTCAGACCAAGACGCGACTTGCTTGCCGTCAGGTGAGAAGGCTACTAATGTGACCTTATTAAGGTGGCCTTTAAGTGGTTGTAGTAGTACTCCAGTGACAGCATCCCAAAGCCGCACCGTCTTATCATCAGAGCCAGACACGACTTGTTTCCCGTCAGGTGAGAAGGC
The DNA here is from genome assembly GCA_021365295.1 of Tricladium varicosporioides. Classification (NCBI taxonomy): domain Eukaryota; kingdom Fungi; phylum Ascomycota; class Leotiomycetes; order Helotiales; family Tricladiaceae; genus Tricladium; species Tricladium varicosporioides. Next base: position 825,285 of record JAJTIW010000016.1, read on the forward strand.
CACTGATCTAACCCAAGAAGTGTGGCCTTTGAGTGTCTGTAATAGTGCTCCTGTAAAGGTGTCCCAGAGCTGCGCCATCTCATTATGAGATCCAGACACTATCTGCTTGCTGTCAGGTGAGAAAGCCACTGATGTGATCCCAGAAGAGTGGCCCTTGAGCGGTTGCAGTGATCCCCCTGTAGTAGCATCCCAGAGCCGCACCGTCTCGTCGTCAGACCCAGATACAACTTGTTTTCCATTGGGTGAGAAGGCCACTAATGTGACCCTAAAAGAGTGGCCCTCAAGCGTCTGTAGTAGTTCCCCTGTAGTAGCGTCCCAGAGTCGCACCGTCTTATCATCAGACCCAGACACAACCTGTATACCATTAGGTGAGATGGCTACTGATGTAACCCCAGAAGAATGGCCCTCGAGCAAATGTAGTAGTGCTCCTGTGATAGTGTCCCAGAGCCGCACCTTATGATCCCAAGATCCAGACACAACTTGTTTACCGTTAGGTGAGAAAGCCACTGACGTGACCCTATCAGAGTCGCCCTCGAGTGTCTGGAGTAGTTTCCCTGTGATAGCGTCCCAGAGCCGCACTGTCTTATCATCAGACCCAGACACGACTTGTTTCCCGTCAGGTGAGAAGGCTACTGATGTGATCCCATTAGAGTGGCCCTTGAGCGCCTGGAGTAGTTTTCCCGTAGTAGCGTCCCAGAGCCGCACTATCTGATCGTCAGACCTAGATATAACTCGCTTGCTGTCAGGTGAGAAGGCCACTGATGTGACCCAAGAAGAGGGGCCCCTAAGTGTCTGGAGCGGTGCTCCTGTGACAGCGTCCCAGAGCCGTACTGTGCGATCCCAAGAGCCAGACACAACTCGTTTGCCATCAGGTGAGAAAGCCACTGACGTGACTGTATTAGAGTGACCCTCGAGTATTTGTAGGACCTCGTTCCAATCTGCTTGTATTATAGGCTTTCCTTGGATCCAAGTGGGGATACACTTTTCGAAATGTTTCCGGATAACGCTCTTATCTGGAGCAAAGACTAGGGCTGAACAATATAATTGTAGTGGCGTTTTTTCAATTAATGATTGGTAATATCGGGTGAACCGTTTTGCATCATAGATAAATGCATATAGATTAGGAGATTCGTTAGGCTTAGAATAAATTAGTAAATTTCTTTAGTTGAATATTAGGATAGGAGTATAGCAAAGACTGACATCAAGAAGCCTTTCAAGTTTATATATTGCAAGTATTCCACTAAATATACTTTTTAATAAGCTAAGAGCTTCTATCCAGTAAAGAAAGTGATTTCTTAGAAAGATATAGACATCCCCGTTATCGCTAAGAATAGTTTTACTGTAATCAGTCTTAATATTACAAAGGTGATCAACCCAGTGTATACACGAATACCCTGCTACAATTAGAGGGTCTGGATCAGGCCGTTTGACTTGGCTAATAGGGAATCCAGGAGTATCCAATTTATATATATTGCGTCGAAGCGTTCTGGACATAATTTCGTGTGATTTTGAGAACATTATATAGTTTGCTTCTGCCATACCAGAGGGAAATACCCTGCTAGATGCTTTTTTGAGCAAAAAATCCTTTACGGATTGATGAATGAAATAGACATGATTCTCTCGTATAGTGAGAAAAGAGCCGCATAAATTAACGAGGCTTGTTATATTTTCAAGGCTGTTTGAGATTATCTCAGGTAGGCCAGAGAGGGTACCTAACTCAAGGAGGTGAAGTGGACGATAAGCAAGCGTTATAGTAGAGAGGGCGAGGCGGCAGAATTCGGGATTTTTGTGTTTTAGCTGTTCTACCTGCCGCAGCATCCGTTCGTACAGTGGTTCCAGCTCGGGAGGCATTTCCTGAAGCACAGCAAGTACGTTCCATCGCTGTACAAATACCAGCTCTTTCAAAACGAGGGCTGCCCACAGGAAAGTTCCATTAGCTTTGGCGTATACTTGATGTCGGACCGTCTCTTGTAGTTTGCTGTCATTTATAAGAAGTGGAAGCTGGGACACTTTGTAATTGATAAACAGTTCGACAGCGCGAGACACATGCTCTGAGTTAAGCTCAAGGCTAAGGATCATTTGTCTACTACTAGGTCTTAGCCATGCTTCGATAATGGGTTGATTGCGACTCGACAAAATCCATTTAACACAAGGAGATGCTGAAGCACTTTCAGTAATTAGCTCTAGTAGCTGGGGAAGATCTATCTCGCATTCGTCGAGGGCATCAATGATCAAGTAGGTACTCTTGAAGCTTGCATCTTGTAAAATGCTTTTAAAGACCTTAGACAAAGCCACCCAAGCATTTGCGTCTTTGAAGGGCTTTTCGTCGTGATCGTAATTCTTCTGGATGTGGGAGACAAGTGATGGTTGCTGGTCGATAAGTAGGTAAATGAGGCTGCGGAGGGCTGCTATGGCATTATTAATGCGCGAATCGGTGGCCTGGCAGAAGAAGTATGATAGCAATGTACCTGCTTCCATTTCTCTGCTTATTTCGTCAATGATACCACAGAGTAACATCGTCTTGCCTTTACCAGGGTCGCCCTTAATCCAGAACAGTCGGCTCTGTTTGTCGTTACGCCATTTTTGGAACTCAGAAGCGTCGAGGATCCAGCGGCACGGATCCTTCAGTAGGCCACCCTTTGTTTGCTCGATGCGGATCTTATCCTCGCGGGGGTCAGTGACCCGCAGATCCTTTAGACATTTCTGGGCTCGCAGGTTGGTTTGTTGACTTTGATTATCTTCTTAGGAAAAGAATTAGTCATGCACGCTACTTATTAACCTTCATCATAATTTAAGAAACATAGTTAAACCTAGGATGCATACCAGAGTTGATAATAACTAGATTGCTTGAATTGCCTAGCTACATTCGTCAAACTCGAACGTTCCGTCTTTAATTCTTTAAAGGCGTCTCTAAAGCAAACGGGTTTGATTTATAAAAAGTGATTAAGGCTAACCTCTTTCTGCGGAAATGTGTTTCATTATCTATTTTGGCATCAGTCATTATGAATCTAGCATATGGTCTATAACACTGACCTCGTCCTCATCCTCGGCCATGTTACAAATCAGAGTTTTTGCATACGCCGCCGCCGTAGTCGCAGCATACTCCTGCCATACCTTGTTTTTATGGGCATCTGCATAGTCGCAAATGCCTCTAATAACTAGGCAGTGGTAATGATCCATTATGCCAGCAGCTTCCATTTCAAAGCATAAAATATTTCTCTCTTTTCCATATTTGTCTCTCGTAGTACCATGTTTCATAACTCTGTCAGCAGAGCCTATGTTGCCGTAGAAAACCTTAGGATTCGTGCTGTCCCTTTCTTCGCGTAAATATTTCTTAGACTCAGCGCACCTCTCGCATGTTTCGTGCTCGTCTCCTTCTCCATCGTACTCTGCCATATATAGGACGTCCATTTCTGGGCCCGGGTATATGTAGTACTGTTTCGAAACTTTTGTTGTTGCCGCTGCCTTGATGTGGTCGACGATCTCGTCACTGCCTTCAACCTCATGCGCTTGCCGCAACGCATTTACGGCGTTTGTAAGGCGCGGGCGGGGTCTATCGAGGTGGCCAATCTCGATGAATTTTCCACTCTCCACAGTCTTCCCAAAATCATACTGAATTACACCGCCGTGTGTGTTATCCGACGAGACAACAATATCGCCAAGCCGAATATCTTTAGATTCTGGAAAAGGCACTCCGCCTCCAATGCCAACCAAGAGCATGTACTTAACATTTGGAAAAGCTCGCTGAAGATTTGTTGCAGAAACAGCGGCGCTAGCCTTGCCCGTCTGTGGCAGTGTTGCCAGTACAACGTTGAACTTTCCGATACGACCAAGAGTATATTCGTTCTCATCTTGAGGCTGTTGACCCAGACCCGCGTGGATTTCATCCAACATGACTCTGGCAGCAACTCCTTCTTTTGGAAGCGCAGCAATCCAGCCAATAACATAGCTCTCACGCTTCATTTTTTGTCGGGCAGATTTTGATGCCATGTTGATCAACCAAACATTCGCGCAATGCTAGCATGCAATTGAACCCTACATGGAAACCAACCTTACACTAAAGTTACGACGATGTTGAGAGAAAAGAGAGGTTAAAACAAACAGCTCGGCTAAGGGGTAAGAACTTGAACGTCAAAACTTCAAATACCTAACGCAAAGTGCTTAGAATGGTGTTCTCAAGTATGTGAAACTGTTGATGTGAGGCCTGGAGGCCTCAGGCAAGTGCTTGCTCCAGCACGTGCGTTTCAGGCACGTCTCACTAGTTGTCCTCCATATGTGGCCTGAAGGCTTTTCGTAGTTTTATTCTGTACAATAACAAGACAAGAAAAGACAGCAAGAGACTGTACGCTGTTCCCAATAGACTTGATTTACCCTGATTCAGGCCCTCCCAAATCGCGTTGCGTTGATGACCCTTAGTCATCCGATTGGCTGGAGTCGTTAATTCCAACAGAAACCACCAAGAGGGTGAGAGAATTGTCATGTGTGTAATGATTATTCCTGCCTGAAGTTAGCCATCAGGTTATAAGGCAGGAGATATGCCGGCGCCAAAACTGCTGATGTGGTTCGTGCTCAGACAGTTATTGTTTTCTAACTCGTAGCTTTGTGTGTGATGGTCAGCGGGGTAAGGAGGCAAAACACTTGCAAAATCTGACATGTGAAAAAGTCACAGCAGGTATCTTAGTACATGAGGATCATAAACCTTTGTCCTTAGCTTTTTTTGCTGCCGCTCTCTACCACATATCTATACAACCCACACCAGCTTGAACCACAGATCTACCAACCTCAAGTTAGAACTCCTCTAATAAACTTCCAAGACCAATTTTCTCTTCCTACATTTTTCATGTTTGAGTGTCTTGCTCTGTTATTTCAAGAAGGCTGGCTGCTTTCACAACAAATACTTCGGGGATAAAAGTGAAATATGAATCCTAACCGGCCTTTCCTAATTTCTTTGCTCTCTGAAATCAGCGAGCTCCTATGCTACCTGTTGCAATCTATATCACTCCTCTTGAGATGCGCTCTTTGAATTGCTGGTTCGTATCCAACAAGAGAAGTAGTAACGGGTCCCCTCTTTCAACTAATGTACACGCTCGATAAGTGCTTAGTGAAGCGCCAGTGCGAATTGCGCTTCTTTGAAAATTCTACTTCAAGCATAAACATTTTTCTTATATCACATATGAAAGGTCACGGTAGGTACGATAGAGCTCGGAAACAAGCATATACTGAGGTATCATCTCATTCTTATCGTCACATCATCCCATTCCCTCCCCTTGTAATGCTCATCTACCATCCCCGAAGTGTGGAGTGATCCATCCATGCGTGTTTCATCCCAAGTGTGATTGCTCGTCCATGTCCATCCAATTTCCTATCCATTCCATCCAGTTCCCGTAATCCAGCCAAAGAAACTCCATGAGGGAACCATACGAGAGACGCCTTTTATGCTTGTGCTTCAAGACCAGTTGCCCAGCCAAGCCTTTACAATGATTTCCATATGAGCAGTGAAAAGAAAACCTGCTCCAAGTCGCCGCTTGGATTAGGTGGTTGTGGCGCTTGTCAAAAGTTAAGAAAGCTGCGCTAGCTTTTGGAGCACCGTTAAAACACCTGCATATCCATTAACAATTGCTACAGGCAAGGCCAAAGCAGAAGAACATACCTGTAACGCCTTGAGTAAGAGTATACCCTGCCTCGGTATTCCGACTCCCCAAGCTGACAGTCGTGACATGCTGTACGACCTTCTGCTTCTCAAGGGCATTAGCCCAGCGGAAAATAACCTCATCATCACGATCATCACCGATGACAGTGAGGAAATCGACGGGGGAGGCGTTGGTGGAGCTAGGAGCCATGTTCTTTTCGAGGCCTTCGAAGATTCTCATTGCCGCTGTGCCTTTAGACCAATCTATGGGTGCGACAATTACAGAATCTGGGATTGTTAGTAAGGTTTAGAGGGGGATGAGAGAGAACGGCATACTTTCGGTAGGGATGGCCTTTACTCTCTGCTCTTCACAGGCATCATTGATATGGCTTGCACAATCTCCAGCCTGTCTCGCGGCACTCTCCTGGTCTTCACAGCTCTTGTAATGGAAGATCAGGCTGCAATGGCGGCGTTCAACCCATGATCCGGGAGTTCGCTCGTGATAATATTGCATAATGCCCTCAACAGATTCTTGCCAAGCATGCATAGCCTCGGGATCAGCCATCTCAGTCCATGTTGAAGAGCCATATTCCTTCAAGAAGCAACCATTCTCGGCAATCAAACCAAGGTTAGGGACTCGCTTGAATAGCCGGTCGAGTTCTTCGGGCTGGCGACCTGACATCACATAAACAGTGTTACGGTCGTCGGAAAGAACATCGTTGAGGACGTCAAGTGTGCGCTGTACCTGTTAGCACTATATGCTCACAGAATATTACCAACCTACCTGAGGACTTGTCAGGATAATATCATGCGGCGAACCCCAAGAAGCGAGTGTGCCTTCATAGTCAAGAATGAACAGACGTCGCTCCGACTTTCGATATGATGCGCCTAGCGCATTGATGGATAAGCGGGGTACAGATGTTGTATCGCGACGACTCTGCTCCTCGTGAACTTTGTCAAGCCTCGTGAGAAAGGCAGTGAACCAGTGCTCAGCCGTATGGTGCATGACTGCCTCGTACAGTTTCCCCCATCGCATTTTCTTTTCGCCATCGTCCATCTCTAACGCTGTCTTGATAGCTTCGGCACATTGGCGGTAGTCCCATGGATTGACAGAGAGTTCATTGCCACCGAATACCGAAGCACTACCAGTAAACTCACTCAAGATAAGTGAGCCAAATTTGTTGTGGCCCTCAAACTTACCGTCTTGGCAAAATAGATATTCATGGCAGGTGAGGTTCATGCCTTCGCGCTGGCTAGCAATCATCAAAGCATCGGCGACAGTGAGTAAAGCAAGATACTGCGCATAGCTGATGTCTTGTTTGAGGTAGACTAGAGGCTGGTAGGCAAGGTTTGCCCAGGAGGAGTTAACTCGAGTAACAATATCTGAAACTGTGGCATCGAGTTCTGCTTGTTCGGTCGTCGACGTTGCGACTTGAATCATGACTACATGGTCTCGCCATTCCGGGTACTTGTTCAAGAACAGCTCGTAGGCCAGCAGCTTTTGTCGAACACCACGGACATAATCCAGCTTGTCACGTGCAACAATTAATTTCTTCCCACGATATCGATCTTGCATGGTGTTCAGCCATTGTGCAACATCGGGATCGGCCCGGTTCATATCCAAAGCCACAGGATCGATACCGATAGCGAGATTGATTACATCGACGAAGCGATCTTCGAGTTGGACACCATCATTGGTAGCCTCAACGCACAACAGCCTGCTGCAGGTTTGTAAAAAGTGTCGTGCATATTCGTGAATTTGGAATCCAATAAGGTTGGCTCCTAGCATGCCTTCCAGAAGTTCTTTTCGGACTGCCAGGCACCGGAAAACTTCCGAGGATGGGAATGCAACATGCAGGAAGAAACCGATCTTTGCATCGGGGAGTTTCTTTCGGATCATACTGGGGACCAATAGCAAGTGATAGTCGTGGATCCAAATGACGTCTCCTCGTTTCCAGTTCTTAACGATTTTATCGGCGAAAGCCTGATTGACCTTAACATAGTAGATCCATGAGTGATCCTCGTAAGCCTTGCTCTTTGGGTTGTCTGGGATCTGGTAATGAAATACTGGCCAGAGGATTTGCTTGCAGTAATGCGTGTAATGGCCGTCGAAATCACTATCCTTGCAGAACACGGTCAGGGAGTCGTACTCGGTAGCTAATCGATCCTCGATATCTTGCTTCTGTTGTGTATCCTCGAGGACATCAGTTGGCATACCCAGAGTTCCAACCCAGATTTTATCGTTCAGTTTCCCATTTCGGACTGCTGCTTGCACGGCATTTCGAAGGCCTCCATTTCCTTGATCTGCGGGCACGACAGTCCAGTCAGCATGAGCAAATACACGATCATGACTATCACTCCGTCCACCAATCTGGGGTTGGCGGACTCCAGCCCTACCGAGTGCAGCTGCCTTTTCCACAGTCTTATTGTGTTTCAATATATCTGCCGGAGGTGGGGAGCTTGCTCTCGATCGTGGCTGGGTAAAAAGTTTGCCACTTCCCCATGCCGGTGAATGAGGGTCACTAGGCGCAATTGTCGAGCGAGGCCCTTCTTGCTTTGGGAAGTGCCCACGAAGATCCGGATTGTCTTTCTGGGCAAAGAATTCGTCATGGTCGTGCTCAGTCGGCGTATGCGGCGGGGTTATATCTCGCTGGGTGAAAAGACTAGGCTTTTCAGATGTATCAATTTTTGTGGTACGTCGTGTAGGAGGATTCGGTCGTCGATGGCGAGAGGTAGAGTTTGGAAGAGTAAAATTGATAGTATTAGGGAGAAAGCTATGAAAAGGAGGCAATTAGCAATGTGTAATGTATATAAAGGGTTATGGGCGAAGAGGCGCATCGCAACCGAACGGCTACCAGAGACATTGAAGATTGAAAATTGCATGCGACCAGAGACCAATAGAGCTCAACGCAGCTACGTAAGAGCTTCATAAAGCTTCCGAAGGCTTCCCCGGCAATTGCAGGCCGATTGAGGAGTCTTTTGCTATCTAACTTACAGGGAAACCACAAACACGGTCATTTTAAGAGTTTGTGTGGACGCTCAAGGCCAGGTCGCAGGAATTCGAAAAGAGAGGAATTGACACGGAAAGATGGAAATTGCGCGATCATGAAGCTTCGTAGGTGAACTCGGGGGAGTTGATATATTTCCAAAGGAGGGAAAGTTTAAGGTTTAGTGAATTTGCGGGGTGGGCTGATGCCGTGCACAGATGGTTGCGTGGTTTAGAAAAGGTCTTTGTCTGACTGAAGCTCAAAGTTGGGAAGGCGGGGCCAAGAAAGTATTTCGAGGTTCTTCCAAGATAGGATGACTTGATGACAAGACTGAAGAGGTATTTTCGTCTTGATAAAGCTGCGATTTGGGAGGGGTTGTAAGTAAGGACTTGGGACTTCTAGCTGGAATTTGGTGGACGCTGAGCGGGCTGGCCTAGTTACAAGTACCTGAAGTATATGGTACGATGCACGCAAGTTTTATGTTGTCCTGTTGCACGGGAGGGTCATCTGCTGGGGGTCGCACTCTGAAATGCCGGAAGAGCTGGAATCGGGTTGCCTGGATGGGAAGAAAATGAGGTAATAGAAGGGAGGGTACAGCAAAGCAGAAGTGTTGCACATTCAGGAGCAAGAAGCTGATGCAAAAGACAATTTTTCCCTACGTCAGGAACCGGGACAGATGCATGTGGGACTTGCTGCCAGGATTTGATGCACCTCTGCAGGTTTCTAAGTCGTACCCATAGGCCCAACCGGTCAACACGGCGCGACGGCAGAATTCACCCTGGAGAAAACCCTCTCCAATCATCAGCCTGTCAACATTTCACCTGTTGGCTAAGAGTTTAGCAACCATCGCCAGCCAGAAACCTCAACGTGAGCGCGGACACGGAGTCAAGTCGTTATGGAACCTAGCCAGGCTCGCAGGAGTGGTGAGTGCTGCCCGATGCGAGTCTGGATGCGGATGTCCAGCATGAGGGGATTCTGCTGAAAGACCCTGGGGAACTGCATGACGAGCATAGAATAACCTTCCATCTGAGCGACGACGTATGAAACAATAGGGCATGTTCAAGGCATGTTTTACTTGCTCAAGAGTCGAGACATGGGTTGTAGTAGGCTTAGGAAGGCCTGGCTCTACCTCATCCCAACCATCCAGATCAACGGAGCGACCTCCCACTGGCTCCCCCAGCCACACTTTCACTATATCGGTTCTAGTAGACTCAAAGAAAGCTAACCTCCAGGTTTGGAATTTCATCCGGCAGTAAGTAAGAGCTCCAGCAAGGACCCAGATCCGAACACTAAAAGTCGATAGCTCAGGAGCCACTCAGCGAGAACCTCCAAGAGGCGTGTTGACGTTACTGGATCTAGCCGTTCTGGAAGTTTCAACATCGTGGCCACGTCCTCGGATCGCCATGCAAAAGCTGCATGACCAACGAACCACCCCCCTCCCCCTCATCGAAATAAAAAAACTCAGATCGAAGAACACACGCTGAGCCGACTGTTTCCGGATCATTGATTGCTTACGAGGGCCAAGGGCGCGATTCCACCCCGCCGAATCACCTGAGTTGTATCGGCGAAATAAGAAAATATATCGGCATCGAAGGAGAACGGCGCAGCTCTTTCTACTACGTTGGGCACAGCATGTCACATCTCAGATTTCCCGGACGGCCCGCAAAGAGCTAGCAGGGCTCCTTGCTACCATCCTGGATGCTATTGTGGTGCCCAAATGCTTACCTCCCTTTAAAGCCTCATGAACTTCTATTAGATAGGTATTGTTAAGAAGGGGAGACACTGAATGGGAAAAAGGAAATGCTGTGTAACGTGATCTTGAATCACGCGAACACCGTTGCGTGATCGTGGCATGGAGAGGGCTTGATGCCCAACTACATGGCTATCAACTGATATATCCAATCGAAGCAAATTGCCGAGTATCGACTGTGGGGGATTCTAGACATCAGATAGAAGTTAAGCGCAAAAGGGGAAAGATGGGGAGTTCCTAAGACGAGGTCTCACTTCCGGCTTGTGTTCCGGCATTCCTAGTAAGACAACCCGTCAATTGATTCAAAGAGTAAACCGATTTTTGATTCTGGTAGAGCTATTTTTGGTTCTCTATAGAGCTTCATTGGTGTTGTCACAGCTTTGTACATGAAGGAGAAGCCACTAATACCTCCTAGATGACCACCTTTGACTAAAATGTGAAAGATTTTAAGCCAACTCCTTCTTCCCTTGCTTGTTGATGGTCTGTTATTCATGGAAAACCTCTTGCGATATGGACTCGCATCATTTCGTTATGGCGTTGATAAGATATGGCAGGCCGAACAATTATCTCAGCGCTCCAATCTACCAAATATTAGCAAATGCATGATACCATTTATCGGTCAACTCCGTATAAGCTGCGATTTAATGGCTTACTCGTGTCACCATCCCATTTGGTAGGGTTGGTCCGAATATTGCACAGCAAATGCTTTTGCTCTCGAATTCTATGCAGTGCCGTTACATCTTGGAGCGAAGTTCATCTTAGAAAAATATCAGCTGATATCTAGAGGGCCAGCTATTCTTTGTGTGTGCCAATTTGAGATTCCTCGACATTTGTGGGAGTGGTAGAAGGCGAGTCTTGTGGGCAGAATGAAAGTTTCTTAGCGATTTGTGGTTCTTCCTTAACTTGCTGCGTAGAACACGACCTCTTCCCACCCGGGCCTCGAACACTGCTTAGAAATTCTTCCAGCTGCCCTAAGGTCTCCATATCATAATCCTCTAAGGTGATCATGATTTTGAGCTTTCGTTTTCGGTCAGTCATCTTGATAGGAGTTGAGACTTGAAGATCGCTTTCCGAGTCCTCACCAGAAACTTGTTGTTCCATGTGGGTACTCACCTCCGTCTGGTTTCCTCCTTGTGCTGATCTAGAAGGCTGATGTTGGGACAGGACGAAGCGCTTGATGAATCCTAAGGCTGTTTTAATATCACATATCTCGTCTCGCAGATACCTGAGAATGGATTGTTCGGGTAATTGGGCAAGCGCCCTGCCGCTGATTGAAATGTCGGAGGGAGACGTCTGCACAATTTGTTGATTGAGAAGATCTACAACTTCAAGAATCATGGTTCCAGGAGTTTCCTTATTCGTCTGACCGGCGGTGTCGAAGGCAACTTTATACGGTGGAAGCATTTCATCCGAGCGTATGAGCCCACGATCAACTAGGCTTTGAATCCTCCTTGACAAGATCACGTATTGTGCTGCCGGCGAAGGAGACCCCACGAACAACTTCAGTCCACACCTGTCAACAAATGCAGTATCTAATTGATCAACCATGTTCGAAGTGCAAAGGTATAAGAGGTTTGTAAGCTTTCTAGTTCGATCCAAACCAGTTAAGAGTGCGTTTGTGGCTCGTAGAGAGTCCTGACACTCCCCACTACTTGTGCTCAATTCTCTACTAAAGGCAATGCTTTCTACTTCGTCGATCAGAATACAGAGGAATGTCATAGGTTCATCTTGGCACTCGCGCACAATTGTGGAGAAAATTTGATCGATAATTTTGGCACTCTCAGAGTAGTACTTTGAGAGCAAGGTTGCAGTCTTGATCTGTATCAACTTAACCTGCTCATACCCTGAGCTTAGTCGTATCGATATCTTTTGGGCGAGACCTTGGCAGAGTGTTGTCTTTCCGGTGCCTGGAGGTCCGTATAACATAATGATAGGGTTCATATCCCTTGACCTACTTGTTGTGTTTTTAGAGAATCGCACTATCAAGCTTTAGCATATAGTGACAGCTTTAATCTTTGGCAACCTACACATATTTGTCATCGTCCATATGAGGTCGCGTTTGTAATCTTCATCGAAAATGAGGCTACATAGTTGAGTTAGTACGAGCTGATACTAGTACAAACTGCCATGGAGCCATACTCGTCCCAGCATCTATCAAATTTGACGTGTGGCAGGTAGATGATTTCTCCTTCTGGCATATCTCTTAACCCTTCAGTGCAGGGTTCATTGTTGAAAATTTGGTAAATCTGAACATTGATGTTTGCGGTGCGAGTGGAATAGCAGTTGTTTTCGACGTTTGGCCCAGCATACTCAACAACCTTCAAAAATTCAAGCGACTCCTTGGCCATGATGTACCACCTTCCTAAACGACTGGAATCTAGAGGAATTCTTAGTAGGGCTCATCAAGTATCATATGCGTTCATATTGAAAACTTACCATCTTCATCTGCGAGAAGATCCTCTTCTAGTTTCCAGATATCGTCAATGGTCGAGAACTGCTGTTGAAGACCTTCACGCAACTCCGGAGAGTTAGAGAGATAATGACAATGTAATGAAAAGAGTCCATTCTACCTCAGATATGTTGAGAAGCTCATGTTTGAGCTGCCCTTCGACAAAAATTCGACCAGTCTTCTGCTCCATTGGAATATTGGCAACAACTCCACAGCCATCAACCATCATCAATTTTTGGACATCAAGATTCGAACCTATACATTGGTGTTAGAGCAGCGGTACCACTCGATGACTTTGTAAATAAACCGACCCTTAACTACGAATTGCTCATGAAATTCTCCGCTGTTATTGATCGCGGGAATAGTGATTAAACATGTATTAAGGTGGTGTCGATGGAGTGAAGGATTGGGTGGGAGAATGGAATTTGCAGGGTCTGTAATGTGGCGCTCGCTTAAACGTCATTCATGCAACCAATGCAGGCTCACAGTACCGCAAGCTCATCTTGAATTGTAAATCTTCCACAGGTCCAAGACATCATCGCGACAACTCCATGAGGCCTTTCGGCTTTCAGAAGCCATGAGCGCCCATACCATGGCAGAGAAATGTACGCCATACGACCCAACAGATCCAAACAACAACCAACAGCAAGTTCTCGTCCAGCTGGTCCTCTCCCTTGCATTAGGCGCCTCCGCTTTCTTGGGCTTCTGTGTAAGCTCAATATCTCGTGTAACATTGATAGTTTGGCTTTTTAACTATTCTAGGTTCTCCGCCCGCGATGGAAGACCCTTTATGCCGCGCGAAAGCAGCAGTCCGATCCCACCAACAGTCTCCCTAAGTTACCAGATACATTCTTCGGATGGATGCCTGTACTTTATCGGGTGACGGAACAGCAGGTTCTGGCATCTGCTGGGCTTGATGCCTATGTGGTTTGTGAAACCCCATTGTTCCATGGTTGCCGTTACGGGCACTAATGATATTCAGTTTCTAGCGTTCTTCAAGATGTCGATTAAACTGTTCACAGTGATGTTCCTCATCACCTGCGCGATTCTAGCCCCTATCAATAAGCACTTCGATTGGCTTCCTACTCCTCGAAATCCAGAAGATCCTCGTCACAATACGTCAATACCCGGTTTATACGGTTACGATATATGGCGAAATGACGCAGATTTCATGGCGGTAATGGAAGGGGAGAAAACCAAAATTCCAGAACCTGGCTATCTCTACTCCTACCTTGTCTTCACCTACTTCTTCACGGGCCTAGCAATCTGGTTCATGATTCGAGAGACTCGGCGAATCATTCAGGTCAGACAAGATTATCTTGGAAGTCAGTCCACAATTACTGATCGCACCATCAAACTCTCCGGCATTCCTCTTGAACTTCGATCAGAAGAGAAAATTAAGGAATTCTTGGAGAAACTCGAAATTGGAAAGGTTGAAAGCGTGACACTATGTCGGGATTGGAAATACCTTGATAATTTACTAGAGAAACGCGCTGCTATGCTGCGGAGGTTAGAAGAGGCGTGGACCGTTCATCTGGGTCGAAGCAAAACTAGGCAAATTGAAGGGCTGAGCCATTCAAATCTCGTAACTGATCCAGAAGATCCAGAACAAGGTGAACAGGAACACCATAACCTCCTCGGGGATCATATCACACCTTACGAAAAGCCACGGCCAACTACTAGGATATGGTATGGAGTACTTCACTTACAAAGCAAGAAAGTAGACGCTATCGACTATTTTGAGGAGAAGCTTCGAAAATTAGACGAAATTATTCTTACCGCTCGGAAGAAGGAATATAAACCAACACCCCTTGCGTTTGTAACTATGGACTCCATACCGGCTTGTCAAATGGCTGTACAAGCGCTGCTAGATCCTCAGCCTATGCAGCTGTTAGCCAAGCTAGCCCCGGCGCCATCCGATATCGTTTGGCAAAATACTTACCTGCCACGGTCCAATCGAATGTTCCGCTCTTGGACTGTCACTATCTTTATCCTTGTTCTTACGATCTTCTGGCTTATTCCAGTCGCAACCTTGGCAGGTCTGCTAGACTCATGCTCTATCCGTCAAGTCTGGACAGGGCTTGCAGATCTTCTGGAAAGCCATGAAATCTTGAAAGCACTTGTACAAACTGGGTTGCCTACCTTGGTTGTGTCTTTGCTCAACCTAGCAGTTCCTTTTCTTTACGATTTCCTAGCAAACCAACAGGGTATGATCTCTCAAGGCGACGTGGAGCTCTCGGTGATATCCAAGAACTTCTTCTTCACCTTCTTCAATGTCTTCTTGGTGTTCACCGCATTTGGAACAGCCAGTAAATTTTGGCCAGTACTCCAAGATTCCTTCAAGGATACCACCAAAATCACTTATCAACTAGCCCGCTCTGTGAAGAATCTTGGCGGTTTTTATATGAACTTCATCTTACTTCAAGGTGTTGGTCTTCAACCATTTAGATTGCTGGAAATTGGTAGCGTCTCTCTATACCCGATCATGCGGATGGGCGCGAAGACTCCAAGAGACTACGCTGAACTTGTTCAGCCTCCCGTCTTCAAATATGGTTTCTTCCTACCCTCCGCCATCTTAGTCTACATACTATGCATTGTATACAGCATCCTTCCAACGGGTTATATGGTACTTTTCTTCGGTATTATATACTTCGTTTTCGGCTACTACACATACAAATATCAATTACTCTATGCGATGGATCATCCACAGCATGCAACAGGTAAGGCATGGCCTATGATCTGCTACCGCATCCTTCTTGGGCTAGTTGTGTTCCAACTTGTCATGGCAGGTTTGATTGCATTGGGTCAAGCATTCACCGCTGCTGCTTTGGTCGTACCCCTCATCCCGTGCACAGTCTGGTACAGCTACTATTTTGGCCGTACTTATGAACCACTGATGAAGTTCATCGCCTTGCGAAGCATTCAGCGAGAAAACAGTGCAGATATTGGCATCGATAATGAATACATTGGCATCGAGCGACCCCCAGGATATATGCGTCGTGCAAGCACCACCATCGATGAGAACCGAGAGCGAGGCTTGACATTTGTTAATCCAAGCCTTGTTATACCGTGGGTGTCCTATATTAATATGTTGTATCACTTTACTAACATCAGCGCAGACTCGAAAAGCTCTGGGTCAACAGAAGATCCGATTCGGATGGTGATATTAGTGATATTGATCATACCCCAGATCTGCCGCGAGAAGAAAGTGCAGCAAGCTCTCTGAGCCTCGGCGATACTCACATATGGCGAGATAATGGAGATGCAAATAGGTGACAACAGGCAAGATAATGATGGTGCGCGGTTATACCCTCTATTCGAAAGGCGTTTGGGAAATAGCATATTAGGAGAAGATGGGTCGTTCTTTCCTTCCTAATTTTGGCTACGCATTAGAACCTTTGTAATAATACTTGTACACATCAACCTCCGTAGTGCCTTCCCTTTCTTTCCATTCGTCTAGTCTTGAATCTTTTCTTTTTTGATTCTTTTTCATGCCGATATCGCAGCATGGTCAACTGTGAGCACTCTCTTCCCTCCGTTGGTTGCATCGTTTGCAAAATAACTCTTTATCCCTAATAACTTACCCCCGACCCTTTATGACTTATCACATACTTTCTCCTCGTGCTTGACCGTTTTCCCGGTCATGACAGTCATTTCATATCATTCTACAATCATTCGAGAAGTGGCCTCTGAAGAGGCCGTCGACACCACGTCTTCTCAAATCTTCCTATCAAGGGGCGTTGCAGATTCTACTCAAATCGCTAGATCACTCGATCTTCCCGTACTCCCAACTCCTGTAACAACGATATTCGAAACTACTTCCCGTCACATCATGACTCTTGGTGATGCGGCCTCCACCGCTAAGTGCTCAATTGTGGATTCAGAAGTGGGCACCGATATAAAACAGAAGGACTTAACTCCAGGCATGTCATCGGTCTTATTCTGCTGCATTAACACTGACATAGCGCTCAGGTCCTGCACAAGTTCCCTCCACTCATGATCCAATAGAGGATTACCAACTCCGAACAATTTCCACTTCTAGCAGTATATCCTCACCTACCGTTATTAGATCTAGGAATCGCTCTTCCGCTAGTCTAGCAGTGCCTGTGAACTCGAAAAATGAGCCCCATCTACAACAGGAACTACAGTTACCGCAGGCAAATGAAGAAGGCAATAAGGCACAGCTTCAGCGGGGAAGAACTCTTGAGAGACAATCAAGATTCCCCAATCCACTCGAACGGGCAGAGTCTCGCAAACGAAAAGGTGACATGGCTATTGAAGTCGATACTCGATCTCTCGCACGATTCAAACGAAGCCGTAGCAGTACCTTACACGATAACCCATCAGATCCTTGTGCCATTCTCGATGATAATCTGCTGGAACCCTGCCCCCACGATCCAGTCTGCACCTCTGTATCTGAAGTGCTCAACTCACCACAAAATCTTCTCTCGCGTACGGACTCAAAGACTTTAGAGACCACCACGCCTGAAGACGTCTGTCAGTCAAATCAAAATGTGCCTGTTTCGAGGAATGTTTTCAGCCATTGCCGACCACTTCATACAGCTCCATTACCTTCTTCTACCACCACAAATACATTATCAGATACTCATTATCTTGAATATCTTGCTATAAACTCTTCGCCACGAATCTGGTTGAGCTCTCAGAAAGGCCCTCTTACTCAAAAAATCCAAGCTTCCGTAGCGAATCAGCTACCCACAGAAATACTACAGCAAATTTATCTCAATCTTGGACCCACCGATTTCAACTCTGCTAGGCATACTTGTCGATCATGGTTTATCGGTAGCCTAGAACGAGCATGCCTAGAAACAATGCTGAGACGTGGCGGCTTTTCAGGAGGTTTTCTCCATGATATGACAGCAAATCACATTCTCGATTCCGCAGTTAAAGTCAACGATGAATGGTTAATGAGTAAGCGACTTTCAAGAGAGTGTGCTCTTGGGCCAGACTGGGCGGGCAATGGCCTGATCAAGCTCGAGCGACAATCTGAAGATCAGCGTCCTTCGGCCATGGCTCAAATATCTACTGTTGACTTCACAGAGGTCGCGGTTCATCATCCAGTGCTTGGTTCTGCTGGCACAATCTTCACGGCGAGCACCTGCCAACGATTTCTCATGGCTGCTAGTGGCAGTCTAGTGTACATTTACGAGTTGAACACCAGCCCGACAGTGGTCGATTATAAGCGACAAATACTACCAGGCTGCTTACGACCAGTTACAAGTATAATCTGTCCTCGACGTGTACTAGCTTGCAGTATGGACACTTCTTCGGGTCGATATGCCGTTGCCATCCTTCTTGATGGCAGGATGGGCCTTGTATGTGACCTTACTGCAATGAACCAAGGACACCTACCAGCACAACGCGGGCGTAGCTCCAGAAAAAACAGCAAGGGTTCACCACCTGCTCAAAGCTCTACAGGGAGTTTTGGTAACGAAACCCATCAAGTAATGTCCTTCTTGGACCGTGTTCACCTCAACAGCTCTTCGTCAAATCTCGTCTCCAGTGGTGCTCCTCCAAATGAACCTCCATTTGTTTTCCCAGGAATAGCCACCGCTGGGTCAAACTTCGTGCCTCTTGAAAATGATCTTTCCGAGTGGGAAGATGCTCTCACAGAAGGTGTGCCCCAGACTAGTCAAAATGATCGCCAAAGTGCACAATTTTCATCTTTCTCAGGTGCCACTCCTATGAGACCCGGACGAAGGATACGGAGTATTCTACCACCTGTTTCAGATTACAACCTCGAAAGCTGCACAATGCCAATTGAGACTGGTCCTAGGTCAATTTACCGAAATCTCTGCTCAGAGGACGACCCTCCTCGGTCTGTAGCGATTTGCCCACAACGTAGATGCGTCGCTTTTGGTTGCTCTTCTGGAATTGAACTTCACTGGATTGACGCACTGACTGGCCAGGATTTAAATCGGTGGTTCCCTCTAACAGCTCCAAGCGACTATCTTTTTTTCCTTCCACCTAGACGAAGCGTTGACTCTGCGAAAAAGTTAAGGCTTATTAGTAGTGCGGCTAGACCAAGTGAGCAAGCTGCGATCGGTGACAGAGCATTTGGAAATCGCACTCGCAACAGTCCTTTCTGGGAAAGATTTGGCAGAGCAACAAGCCTGTTCGAACCAGGTGGCCCACTTCATGGTCAAGGCATCTTGGCTGGTATGCAAATTGCGGAGCCTCCAAGTCATACATTGAACGGAAGAATTGAGTACTCCGACCATTACCGTGCGGTTCCTCTTAGTGATGGTTACCATATTCTCTTCACCGATCCTGCTACTGGCCTTTTGTGTCTTGGTAGTGACGCTCCTGTTGGCGGACCAACAAAATTGCTTCGAAAAATCTGGTTTCAAGGTCCTGCTGGATTGGGGAGCCCAATTGCTTATGCAGGTGGCTCTGATCTCCGTTGGGGTGTCCGAATTGCGGCAGCCTTTGGCACCGGTTGTGAACAGACTATTTGGCTTTTCTCAGTTCCGAGCGATATCTTTACGGCAGATCAAACAGCCAATAATCTTTCTGGTGGTCCTGCTTGGCCTTCTACCTCTGTTGATGGTGATAAACAGAATAGCGAATGGCTTGATTGGTGGCCAGATGATGGACTAAAGGAGTGGCTCAAACAGCATAAGCCCGAAGACCCTATCCCAGGCATCCACCCAAGTAGCGTCTGGCCGGTCAAGATCCGAGGTCAAGAAATTGGCAAATGTACCGGAGTGGTAGATCTTGCAGTTGATTCTGGACAGAACATGATTGTTTGGGCTTTCAGTAGAGCTGGTGTTGCAAAGTGTTGGAAAATGGACAGTGGCAGTTCTGAAAGCATGAAAGATTGGCGGGTCATCAGAGACGGTACTATCAGGAATGCTAATAATGAGGATGGAAAAGGAGAACAAAGTTTGGCAGTAAGTGATGTGGCGAGCACAAGTGAACCGGAGATATTGGAGCCACCTTTTCCACCTCATCAAGAAACCTTCGATGGCCCATCTAGTCCTGCTCTTCTTCCGCTCCTTTCTTCCACAAATTCTCAAGCAGAAATCGTCTTCAGCACGAGATCTGCTCGACGCCACCATATTGAGTGGAATGAAGAAAGTGCTCGATACGATTTTGACGCATCGATCGACATCGACATCGACGCAGACGGCGACGTTCGTATGGGCGGTATGGATGTTTCTTTCAATTCAGAACTTAATGATGTCGTCATGACAGATTCTGATGATAGCGAGATGAGGACCTCCCAAGATAGTTTCGAGCATGTTGTATTTACCGGCACAAGAGGTGAGATCTGGTACGAGAGTTCGAGGTGGAGTAGCGGCAGCGGGACGGTATTCAGTGGTGGCCTAGGAGGGAATGGAGATGGTGTGTTTTTGGAAGGTGGGAGAACAGCTGGTGAGACAAGCGCATATTTGAGGGAGAGTGTTGGAGGGATTGTGAGGATTGATCTTGAAATTCGGTAGTGTGATATGGTATTGTTGACTCACAAGATGAGGAACTCAGGAAATGGAGAAGCTTGAAATAGATTGTGGTAATGAATAAAGGTATAGAGCATGATACGTAATAGACCTAGGAATTGAAGGCTTGCTACCGAATATGGTCTGAGACATCCTACACCTGTAATCAGTTTCTCTGACTGTGCTACAGAAGGAACGAAAACGAATCGAATATGTAGAGAAAACAATATCTAATGATCATCTACAATAAATCTAGAGTAAACCTTTCACAGCCCCACTGGGTATGCCTTCTATATGATGAGATAGTCCTGCTAGGACCCTTCCTTTTGCTATCTTCCTTCTATCACTCTCGTTTTTCAGGTTAAGTTCACTCCACAAGAAAATTTGTGATTCAGGCAGTTCAAACCAGACATACTAGGCATAGATAAGAGAAATGTTATTTAAGGAGTTTGACTGAGATTGAGCTAGTTAAGAATGGAATGGTGGGAGGTGGGGGTGTTGACAAACCAGACTAAGCCCTATTCGAATTCCCTGTCCTGCTAACCAGTAACCTTAGAGCTTCTAGAGCTTAGTCATTAGCGCCGGGCTCCTCAACTACTTCTTGAGCCAGGCTAGCTAATCCTACTCTAATAACACAGCAATCAATTACTCTCCCAAATTATTAATGCTCTTACATCCTTCAAAACTATGCATCATAAAGGTATCGATATGAGTGCCAAGGCGGCCAAAGATTTGCATGTCCTCATTATTGGGGCAGGAATCACTGGCCTGCTACTTGCGCAGGGTCTTAAAAGGGTCTGAAAACCCGTGAATAATATATATCTAGCATCTAGCTAAGAAGCATCTAGAATAATGTCAAATATAGTATCTTTGAGGCCGGACGTAGCGCCTCGGAGCACCGTCCTCGTGAATGGACAATGGGAGTTCACTGGGCTCTTCCCCTACTCCAAGCTCTCCTGACGGATGATATCTGGTTACAGATAAATACCACACAACCGGATCCAGAGTTCGTAGCTAAAGCTACAGATACATTCAGTCTCTACAATGGAGAAACGGGAGAATTGTTGAAAACATTGCCCACGGGAGGAATGAGAAGATTTTCGAGAACGAGACTGAGGGCATTGATTAGTGAAGGTATCGAGGTAAAATATGGGAAGACATTAAGCTCCATCTCATACGATGAGGGTGAAAGTGGAGTCTCTGCTCACTTTGCAGATGGGACAAGCGTCAGTGGAGATGTTTTGATTGGAACTGATGGGCCAAGATCTAAAGTCCGTGATCTGATTGTTGGGGAAGGGAGGTCTGAAGCAAGTCCAGCCGGTGTAGTATTGGCAGTCGTCAGATCTAAGTATACAGCCGAACAAGCACTTGATCTCCGTCAGCATGCCTCCCTTACCACCGTTGCCTTCCACCCGAATGGAACATACACCGCTATCTTCGGACAAGATTTCAGGTCACCAGAGCCCCAGAACTGGGAGTTTCAAATTATGCATTCCTCCATGCCGAAAGGCTTTACAGGCAGCGACGTGGAGAAACTGAAGATTTTGAAGAGAAGAGCAGTGGAGTATGTGGGCATCTGGAAGAATGCGCTTGAGTGGATTCCTGAGGGCACACCAGTGAGTTTTAATGAGCTTGTGTACTGGAAGACGGTTCCATTCGATAATAAGGAGGGAAGGGCGACCCTGGCGGGTGATGCAGCACATCCGATGACGCCGCAGAGAGGCCAAGGCTTGAATCATGCGATTTGTGATGTAGCCAATTTAGTTTCAGCATTGAACAAGGCCCAGAAGGGGGAGTTAAGTTTGAACGATGCAGTTAGTGATTATGACACCGAAATGATAAAGAGAGGAGGAGATGAGGTACAGGAAGCTTTAGTGAACACGATGATGATCCATGATTGGAATTCCCTTCTACAATCCCCTTTGATTAGTAAGTCAGTTTCAAGGGGATAATGAAGTTTGGATAATATACTCTCACTCAAAAGAGTTATTCTTAATATTCGTCTTATAAATTATAAAATTAACTCTGATACAAAATCAGGCAAAATCGCAGACGCTGATGACCTTACACTACTAGACCAATTGGCATTAGCATATCCAACAGAATGTCACGACCAGCTAAAACCTACGTTTACCTAGACAATCGAACACCACTAAATCCGCTGGAACATTGTAGGCTCTTCGCCAGTGAATTACTCGTATTATTATTCGATAAACCAACTGCTAAGGAAAGGAAAGAAAGAGCTCAAGTTGGAGTGAGGTGATAATAACCCCGCCATCAGGATAGAAAATACAGCGTGATACAAGCTCCTATGTTAAGCCTTTACAAGGGGCCATAGTTTATCAACAATTGAAATTCAATGTATGCATATTAGCAATGCAAAGGGATATTTAGAACTGGCAGTAAGATAAAAATGTAAATTGATACCTAATTCATTCATTAGAACTCAGAAAGGACACCATTACTGTTCATCCATCAAGCCACGTGAGCCCTCATATTTTGACCATGGCTGTTTTGATGAACCACATTGCCATCTGGCAACTCTGCCATAACCTCTCCTGTCCCCAGTTCCTGAATGTAATATCTAGGGTCACTACCCTTCAATTCGGTAGATTGTACCCCTGAAACAGCGCCATTTCTTGCTGACACGGTTTTAGCTTTGTGTCGACGTATCATTAAGAATGTCACTACTGCTACAGAAATGAGCACAAAAGCTGCTCCGCCAATACCAATGCCGATGTAAGATGCCGTTGAGAGGTTTTTGGTTGTGCCAGGAGAGGTAGCAGGTGTTATAGTGGAAGTGGAGGCTATGGAAGAGGATGGTGGTAGTACTGGGCCAGTAGTGTTACCTGGGACCAGAAAGCTATTGAGAGGAGCGGCGACGAGTATCAGCAAGCAGTCAAGTGTATGCGAGGACATAAAAAGGAAAAGTAAAATGCTTACTTATCTATTATGTGCACCACACCATTCGAAATGAGATAATCAGGGCTTGTGATCATAGCTGAATTAATGTACTTGGTGCCATTTTCCAAGATTCTAATAATAGCGGAGTGGCCTGAAGCCATTGTCAATACAGATCCATTCTTGAGCTCTGGTGAATACAAAGCCTTTCCGGTAATAAAGTGGTACCGACTAATTTCGCCATACGTCTGAATTGAAGGATTGGAAATATTACCATGGAGAGCATAGTCGAGGGCAGAAGCACTATTTGGTATAAAGAAAGTGAGGTCCTTCGCAGCAAAAAGCTCGTTGACAATTGTATTGTTGGCAAAGGCACTGAATCGGCTTTGGCTGAAGTAAGCGAGTGCATATGACCAACTTGCCTGACTTGCAGTTGCCCCAAAGTCGAGTGGCAACCTGAGTACAGTATCAACGATGTGGAATATTCCACCATCCACAATATGGTCCTGCAAACATATAAGTTTTACCATCCCGTAGGAATCAGAATGACACGTCTTACCTTTGACACAACCATGCTGACAGTCCTGTTTCCACTCCGAAATCCTACATCTCTGTCCCTATACCCATCAACTCTCTGCCCCCCCGTCACATTCGTGTATGATGCATTTACCAGATTTGTTGGCAAGAACGTAGGCTCAGTCCCAAGAAGTAAACTTGGTACGTTGACAGTGATGAGATGGTAGCTCAAAGTAGCCTCAATAAAGTCTTGTGTGGGGTTTACTTGTGACCTCCATTTATAAATTGCATCATTTGATGGTGCTAAGAAGGTAAAGTTATTTGCATTTCGTAAGAGGGCGGTGAGATGGGGTGAAGCGCGGATGAGAGCTGCCAGCTGGCTGAGTTCGGGGAAGTTATTGTCTAGATTAAGAATTGTCTGGCATGAGGCCCAGCCGAGTTGGAGCAGGAGAGGAAGAATCTTCATAGTTGATAATTGAACAATATGCTGAGACCTACATTGAAAGAACTGAGAGATATCGTCACGGTTGAAGGGTAAGTGCGCGTGGAACTTCCCGAATGGCTGTACATGATTGACGCCACAACGTCATTGTGTTAGAATACGGTAAGCTCTTTTGACCTCTTTGATACTTGCAACGAGTCACGGGACTATGTCACATGATTGACATACCTGTCTCCTTTGTTGCAAAAAAACATCACAAACAGCGAGAATGAAGTTTTGAAATTGCATGGCGAAAATCTAGCAGCCCTCTTTTTGGCCAGCTGAGAAGCCTGAACCTGTGCACATTGCCTAGTGTGACATTACATTTGGTGACACCCTGACCTTAAGTGACAGCATGGCCAAACGACCTCCGCGAGCACGCAAAATACCTTAGTGATTACCTTAGGAAAGCACTTGTCTGTATCGACTCCGCCGAGAACCAGCCAATGCCAATGTCATTAATCAAGACTATAATCACGGCCATGAGCATCCTCATCACCAAATTCCGGAATACCCCGGATGTAAGCGCGGCCATGGAAGCCCTTATAATCACCTAGAATAATATATTGCAGTCTTAAAACCTTTCTCCTTTATTAAACTAAAAAAGGCATTACAATACTAGGATTTCTTAGAAGGCATAGTAAAGAAAGAAGGTAGTTAGCCTACACGAGATATTTTAATGTGGTCATTATAGATAGGGACTATGCTAGACCGCAAGGGAAATGGTGTCACCATTTCATTATTATTCTAGTTAGCCCAAGTGAAACCCCCTGGTCCTGCTACTGTGATAATTTTCTGGTTTGAAGACCCAATCCTTCCTAGACTTAGATTTGCTGTTGTATTTCTTGGTGACAAGATGGAAAACCTTCTCATAATCGCCCACTTACTCGTCCTATTGAATAATTTAAGCTGTCTGATTCAGCATCGCATATAGTTTAAGTAGCCCTGGAGCATGTATATTATTTCAAGCTTTCATTGCTTCGATACTGCTTAGAAAACACTATTATTTGTATCCGCATCCTTAATGAAGTTTACAATTCACTATAAATAGCATTTAAGTAGAGTTTCTTTGCTAAGCTATAGAACATGTGGAGCTTCGGAGTAGAAAAAAAGCTGCATAAAGTAGGTTGTAACGAAGGTGACTTGAGTGCCGTGTTTAGTTTCTAATTTTTTAGTAGATTATTTCCGGGGGAGGGGACATAAGAATCAGGGAAAATGTTTCCTACAGAAGGAATGTCGTTGAGAATTTCTAAATTTGGTAAAGTGCAGCCGTGGGTGTTATGGGTCTTTGCATAGCCGAGCTTGAGCTCCACTCCACCTATGACCTTTGATCTCTGTGGAAATGGTTTACTTCGGCTCCCTTTTCGTTTACTCGATGTTCAAGCATTTCTTAAATACTCGTTTATTCGAGACTGAAAACGCCCGTACTCAGAAACGTTATCCTTAGCCCAGCGATCGAAATGAGCTTCCGGACCATCTCAACATCGGACTTCGGAAGTTACTGGCTTTGAAATAGTCATTGCTGGTATGGTTCTTTCTCGGAATGCTTTCTCCACAATGAAATTTCAGGTACACGTATTTGAATGTGTTACAAGGTCTGTAAAGGGTAGCTTGGCCTAGAGAGTGAACCAGGAATAAGTATCTTAGCTATCGAAAATCTCTCACCATAATTGAAGATCTTAGTAGGTGGTATGAGCTTGAGAAGATAAGTGGTGTAAAAGTGTGAGAATGATGGTCTGTGCACAAAGGGGAAGCGAAAGAACTTAGACAGAGGAAGGAGTAAGTTCAATACTGGCCATTCCGCATCTAAAGTTTGTTAAAATGAAAGTATCTTACTATAAAATTTAACCAATCGGAAATACTTATAGTACAAGGTAAACTTCTGGTATCTGCCACGTAGTTTATAAAGAAGCTGAATGCCATTTTCCGCACAGAGAGCAAGCATCATAATTCTTCGCACAGCCACAATATCGAATTCCTCGCCCTCTATATGAGCATAATAAGGCACTCTCTGAAGACCTCGAATCATTGTTCCGGAGAAAGAGGGGAAGAGGATATTTTGATATGGCAACGTTATTTATGAGTATCTTCAATTCATTCACTTTTCTCAGTGTCTCCAAATCCGTACTGCCTTGTCTTTTCCACCACTGCCGACCTTCTGTCCATCGGGACTCCAATCCACGGCGTATACTTCATCCTTGTGCCCTGGCAGATCTAAAGGAAATGAGCATGCTGTTTAGGAGTTTCAGAGAGAAAAGATGAACAACTTACCAACTGAAAGCTTATATGTCCTCATATCCCACACCTTTAGGGTTGTATCTTTGCTACCAGTGACCAGTAACCTTGAATCAGGACTGAATGCACACTGGTATACCGGCGCGACATGACCTCTCAATGTGTTTATGAACTTCCCATCTCTAGCATTCCATATTTTGGTATGGTTATCGAATCCAGAAGACGCAATCAGCAAACCATCCGGAGAGAAGGTTACATGGTTAACCTGCTTTTGGTGCCCCAGCATTCTTGCCACAGGTTTTATGCCATTTGAAGGTTCCCATAGATACATTGTGAAATCGTCACTCGCAGATACAAGCCTTTCGACGACCTCGCCACGTATCGTTGCTGCCTTCAGGAATCTTTCTTTCGCTTTTGCTATCTTTGCATCTTCAGATTCTGGAATCTTCCCTGTGTGGTCGTGGAAAGCAGTTCGGTTTACGAAATCTGTGGATAAGGTAAGATGATTAACCCAATGGGCATGCGCATTCAGCGAATGGGCTAAAGTCCCGTCCTTAGCATTCCAAACCTTCACAGTCTTATCATGCGATCCTGTGTATATGAACCCCGTCCCACCCCATTTGACACACGAGACCGAGCCCTTATGGCCGCTCAAGACTAGCTCAATAGTTTGTTGATTTGTTGACCACACCCGAACAGTAGCATCTTTTGATGCCGATGCTAATCGTGGTTCTCCGGGCTTTTGGCTGTGATAAGGCTCCCATGCCAAACTTGTGACCCATTTTGTGTGCCCTTTCATAGGGTTTCCGAGCTGTTTCCCAGTCCTTGGATCCCACATTCGTACTGTGTTGTCCATACTACCGGTGGCAATTCTTGTGTCATCCGGAGACCAGCTAACCGCAAGAACCCAACTAGTATGTCCTTTCAACGTATGGACACCAGTACCGGTATCACAGTCCCATATCCTTGCCGTATGGTCCCCACTGCCGCTGACCATTCTCGAGGACGATTTTGGAGAGAACTGAGTTGCGAGAATCGCCTCGCCATGGCCTGGTATGGTGGAAGCACATCTAGAGACTGCTTGCACTCTAAAAACTGCCTGCGGTGCCGCAGATATATTTTGTACCTCTTCCGTACTAATTAGCCCTGGTGTTATGAGAGTTTTCCATATATTTGTTGGGAATGCGGTTGTAGTTGGCTCGGAGCCTTTTTTATCTGGAACCGGGAGGGTAAATCGATAAGGAATATATTCTGATGGGTCCTAGTCTTCAATTAGCCATTGTTAGAGAAGAAGATGAAGGGTTTTACATTTCCTTGTAGGGTATTCAATAGCAACTCCAAGTTCTTTGGTGTAGCATCGCATACCGGCACCAGGACTGGACCTTGGCCTATAGGAAGTCCTGTGGTCTCATCGAAGAATTGAAGTCGCAAGCTACCAGCATCACTCGGTATTTCTTCAATATCCTGTTGGTGTCTTGCCCTCTCCGCAGCATCTGTTCGCTGTCTCTTGCTTGGTGGGGGTAGCACAGTCGCCATAGCGGTGGTATGAGCGTCACGAAACCTTGACGCCCAAAGAATTATTTGCAGATGATATGCGACCCAAGATAAATGGAAGAAAATACTAGAACTTGGGTTGTTGGCCAAAATCCTTTGTTTGGTGATACACTGCAGTGTGTTCGAAAATAATTTTGATAATTTCTTCAGCCTTGCGAGGGACCGTGCACTGCCCCTCTTTCAGCGCCCATCTGCAACTTTCATCTCATCTCTTGCGAACCTTAAAGCAACAACATCTTATCGACAACCTTCAGTTTAAGCATAAAAACACTTGCCAGATCAGACAGTGGACCTACAAACAGACAGTTCGAGTCTTATAGTAATGCTTTAAAAGTACATTGATATATCAACTAATCAGAGAAGACTAACATTTACTTTTTATTGCTGTTGAGGATGGCGACCCCTCGACCATCCACGTCCTACAGTTACGCCTCGACATCATACCAAAATGGATATACTACCTCGACATCACAACCTCCCTACGGTCGCCGCATGAGCACTGGTCGCCCTGGTACTGCTCGGCCGAGTACTGGACGCCGCTCTCGTGCTGGTTCTGTCATTGGAGGTGGCGAATCTCAGCAGATTATTTGTGCTATCAACGAAGGACGAGGTGTTACCCCTACAGTCGGGCTTACTTTCGTCAATATTTCAACTGGTGAAGCAGTTCTTAGTCAGATCTGCGATAATCAGTTCTATGCCAGAACCCTCAACAAGCTTCAAGTCTTTGAGCCGACAGAAATTCTAATCGTTTCTACTGCAGCACCCCCGAATGCACCCTCAAAGATGTATCAAGTTGTAGAAGAGAATATCATTGGTGCCAAGATGATTGCTGTGGACCGCAAGTATTGGTCCGAGGCTGCCGGCCTCGAATTGCTACAACAGTTAGCTTTCAGTCAAGACCTAGATGCGCTTCGCGTTGCCATTGGCGGCAATTACTTTGCCACTTGTTGCTTCGCAGCAGTAAGCTGTCATACTTGGTATATGCAAGGGTTCTTTCCAGCTAACTGTGCTTCTGGTTATAGGCTCTTAAGTATATTGAGTTGAAGATGTCTCTTACTTTCGCTTTCCATTCTCTTCGAATCAAATATCAACCTTCAGAAGGCTCAATGATGATTGACCTTTCCACAATACAATCTTTGGAGCTCATTCAAAATATTCACGATGCAAAATCAAAACATTGCCTCTTTGGTACTATGAACGAAACGCTAACGCCAATGGGCTCAAGATTTCTTCGAAGCAACATCCTTCAGCCCTCTACTCAACCAAAAGTGCTCTCTCCTCGTTACGAAGCCATTGAGGAGCTTTCATCGAATGATGAAATGTTCTATCAAATAAGACAAGGCCTGATTTTCCGCACTAAGTCTATGTTCAGAACGCTGCTAACACTCCTGAAGGTCTGAAGTGCTTCCAGGACGTGGAGAAATTGTTAACGAATGTTCGTGTTGGAAACTTGACCCTGCCTTGAATGCTAATTTTAGCAGCTAATTCTTATTCGTACACGACCCGACATCAAATATCTCGAACAGTCCATTAACAATATTCTCATCCTGAAGAACTTTGTTGAGGTCGCTCCAAGATTCTTTGAGATTCTTGTGGGTGCTCGGTCGAAGCTTCTCGTCACAATCCGCGAGAACTGCAGTCCTGAGAATACTGATCCAACCATTAGTATGATCAATGGGGTGATTAATGAGCATGTGACTTACCAAAAAACACCGCTAGACTTGCGAAACCAGAGAATATATGCTGTTCGAGTATGCCAGTATGTCAATGATAGCTCGCATAAATGCTGATACTTCCTCAGTCTGGTGTTAGCGGTCTCCTTGATGTAGCACGCCAGACATTTAAAGAGGCTACATCCGACGTACACCAACACGCAGCTGAGATCAATCGTCCGTCCTTTTGTCTCCCGGTGCCTATTCGTTACTAATTTTTTTTCATAGAGCAATACGAGATGCAAGCAGAAACTAAATATGATAATTCTAGACGATACTACTTCCGAGTATCGGAAAATGATTTCGATGGGCGTCCACTTCCAGATATCTTGATCAACCGTTTTGGAAAGAAGGGCTTTATCGAATGCCAAACCCTTGAGCTTGTTAAGTTGAACCAGCGAATCGAAGACGCGCATGAAGAAGTTATATGCATGAGTGATAAGACGGTCGAGGAATTACTGGACAATATCCGAGGCGAAATTCCAAGCTTGTTCAAAGTCTGCGAAAGCATTGCGCTGTTAGATATGATCGCAGCATTTGTCAGCTTAGCAATTAATAATGAATATGTGAAACCGGAAATTGGAAATATATTTGCAATCGAAGCTGGGCGCCATCCTGTTAAGGAAAAGGTATGTAAGCCTATTCTGGAATGCTGTTCTGCTGATGACTGTTCCAGCTACATAAAGGTAAGGCGCAAGGGTTTGTACCTAACAACATCTATGGGTCAGAACAGACTCGATTCCAGATTATCACTGGATGTAACATGAGTGGGAAAAGCACATATATTCGTTCAATCGCTTTACTCTCTATCATGGCCCAAGTGGGAAGTTTTGTGCCAGCTCGTTTCGCGACATTTCCAATTACCCGACAGTTGTTCGCTCGAGTATCTGTTGATGACAGCATTGAAGCCAATGTCTCAACATTTGCCTCCGAAATGCGAGAGACAGCGTTTATTCTTCGGTACAAACTCTTTCTCATGGAGACATTTTATCTTTAGCTTACGTCCCTTCACAGAAACATCGACAAACACAGTTTGGTAATCATCGACGAGCTGGGCCGTGGCACAAGCACAAGAGACGGTCTCGCCATAGCACTCAGTATCGCTGAAGCACTTGTTGAGAGCAAGGCCTTCATCTGGTTTGTCACTCATTTCCGTGAGCTTGGTGAGTTCTCTCCCTGATAATAATGTCAGCCACTTACGGGCAGCGACCAGCACAAATAATGCAACACCGTCCAGGTGTAGTGAATTCACACCTCTTCGTCGATACTTCTATCCCTAATACTCTCACCATGACCTATAAAGTCCACAACTCTTTCATGAACGAAGACCACTATGGACTCAAGCTTGCCAAGCTTGTTGAGCTCCCACCTCAGGTCCTCGAAGTCGCTGAAATGGTTATAAAAACACTTGATGACCAAGTTGCGAAGAAGAAGAGAGGTAGCAAGGCGGTGGCCATTGTGAAGAGACGAAAGTTGGTGTTGAATTTGAGGGAGATGTTACAGCAGGCTGTGGATAGTCCGATGGATGATAAGGTGCTGCTCGGGTGGTTGAGAAAGTTGCAGGAGGAGTTTGTTGGAAGGATGGAAGAGATTGAGAGAGAGTCTGAGGAGGGAGATGTCCAGGATGGCCAGGCGTCTGATATAGAGTCTAGTCGAGATGGCAGTACCGGAGTGGGCGGCGAACATAAAGTAGATGCTTTGCGTGGTGGTTCTACGTCTTCAGATCTAGTCTGACTTTCCGGGCTTCTGGGTAAGCAAGAGCGGGTGTGCAGCATATCACCCCAGATACGGTTGATCTGAAATGAATATAAGCTATCATAAAGGTAGCTCAGATGGCATCCTAAGGACATGGGTCTTCAGAACTTTAGCTATTAGCTAGAGTCCACTACCAGCCCAAAATTTTATAATATTGCAAGCATGGCTATCAATAGGAAACAATCAACAACTCTATTAATCAAATACATCACTTTTCATCAATACGCTTCTCAAGTGCTTTTGTGGGACTCTCAACGGTACAGTTCCCTCGAGGTGTTGATAGCAGCTAAATTTACAAGGAGGATTTAAGCTTACACTTTGCTCCGAATAATCTACCATATTTTTAAGTTTTCAGGCGGTATCTAACTTTCACACGCTGTGATTTTTTGCTCTGCAATAGATTCTAGCTAAGGAATAATTTTACTGTTGTTAAAGAAGAGCTTTGAACCAGAATAAATGCCCCGATATTTCAAAGTAGAGGAAAGTAAAATATAATCAAGGTGAGCCTTGCAGAAGCCCTAATAATTTGATCAAATTCCAAGGTCAAGGAAGACAACTGTAAGTAACCTAAGTAGCAAATGGTTAAAATTTATACTCGTAAGCTCAGAAATACTTCTTAGAGGTTATGCATAGACCCCTAGTACCGTTTATTTCAATTTTAATCTATTATCATCAGACCCCTAGACTAAGATAATTTATATTTCAAGAATGCCATTAACTACATGACTGATACCCTCACATGATCTGACATATTTTCTTTAAAGAATGATTTTATATATCTTGAAATGAATCAATGAAAACAAATTGAAAACAAGCATTGAGTGTAAATATTGGCTGATTTAGTTTTTGAATTTTCTGCTGGGGGAGAGGGGGGGGAGGGAATCTGAGAAACCCCGAGGAAGATAAAGGTTGTACCTGCAGTTTGCTTGGAACGGTTTTCTCTTTAACCACAGTAGTCCCTTGGTAAGTGTTGGGCGATGGAAGGAGCTATTCCATTGTTGGCAAGAGATGTATCATGAATCGGCTTTGGAGCATCTTGAAGTAACTATCTGTAATTATTCGCATTATATTTTTCATCGTCACGTGTAGTTATGAGAAATCAGTAAATCTGACACCACTGGAGCGAGGTGCGGAAGCCATGCATCACGATTCGTGAAGGCATGAAATTCGCGAGTACCTCTAGATGATGGTATGCATCCCGTAAAAAGGAGAGGTCAAGAATGAAGTACTGGAGTGCAATACATGGCCTATGAGGTTGCTGCTTAACATTTGATGTAAGCGTAATAGGAGCGCATCATAAAGAAATGAAATATTCAATAGCGATATAGACCCAAAATAAGAAGATATGCGACTACAGTTGAGACTCTAATAATGAAGACGAACATAATAATACAGCTATAACTTCGAACTTAGACTCAAAAATAAATTGAGGGGTGGAAGCAACTCTTCTAACGAACTACCTGAACAACACTTGTGACAGTCGTTGAAAGGGGGTAATAATCGTATGCCTAGTTCTGCTTCGATATCAGCATTAAATCATAGTATAGGTTAGCAACTTCGTAAATCTCAATTTTTTTTGGATCTTACAAGAAATGGGTTACAGTCCTAAGGAGCCTTTTTAAGAGTTTCCATTCCATAAACGCCGTGAGGACAACGGTCTCCACAGTAATTCTTATAACAAGCATCCAGTTAGATTTCACCCCTGGACTTGAATTGGATCTCTTCGTGTAACTTTCAGGTGGGCTATATTATAAATAGGTGGTAAGATCGCGAAAAGCAGTTACAAACCAATTTCTACGTATTATGACCTTCCGATTTAGACATCTAGGGCGAGGTGGTCTCATTCCGGAAGGCGGGTGCTGGGAGACCGGTTCTATTGAGAGCAAGGTAGTAGATAATTAATAGAACGAACATGATCAACACAGATAAGTGAGCACACTAAGAATTAATGCATGCCTGTCACGAACAGGAGCCTAAGCTATGCACTGAGCCACTGGGCACTACGCTATACCAGCCACAGCTTGTACAGGGGGGTATTCAACCGGAATGAACCCAACCCCCCTCCCCCCCAAACAATAAGCCAACCCACACCCGAATGTACGACTTCAATTTTCCAAGAATTTACCTAACTTGGATGCCACAGGAACTCGCAGGTGACAGATAATCCTGCGTAGCTTGTCTAAAAGGTTCAAAAACTGGTACTAGGAATCCTGGAGTCTGTCCACCATTTGATGTTAGCGAGTGTATATAGAAAATTAAAAACGATCACAGAGCAATGGCCGCTCTTACCCCTGAGTTCAAGTCACTAGAGGGGATAACTCAGCCACACTGACCCCGAGTTCTAAATCCTTCAAGTTTACTTCCCGATTTTTCCGTCAGTTTCCACTTCGTGAAGCCATCCTAACTGTTGCATGTTAGTATTTTCACCAAAGCGTTAGGAACAAACATTGTATTACTCCAACTCTGTCTAAGTCGTCATAGCGAAGATGCCAGAACCAAATTTCGAGAGGAAGAGGAAGATCACATATATAGTGATTGATGAGTCTCCCGAGCCTGAACTACCTCCTAAAAAGCTTCCTAAGGAAATCGGACAGGGGATGAACCAGCTCAATGAGAATGTCGTAACCGCGAAGATGCCAGAACCAAATTTCGAGGAAAAGAGGAAGATCGAATATGTGGTGATTGACGAGTCTCCCGAGCCTGAACTACCTCCTACAAAGCCTCCTAAGGAAATCAGACAGGGCATGAACCAGGTAGATAAGAGTATCGTAACCGCGAAGGAAGTTCTCTATCGCTCAAGAGTTCCCGAAGAAAGACTTGAAAGCCTCGCTTTAGATGAGAAAGACCACATCTATCCCACGATCCTTCCTAGTTTCCGCCAGTCTTCAGTAGCACCGCCAAATCGAGTGCTTCGAGCCCGAAGCAACCTTTGCACGCGATGTGCAGAGATTGATCTCGACACTCTACTATCAAGGCCACACAAAACCCAAATTGGTCAGTTAGCGAAGAATCTCAGCCCAGTTTCCAAATGGGAAATTGATTCTTGCGCTTTGTGTAGCCTGCTATCTTCAACCATTGACCTCCGTTATTGGCCATCTGGGAGTAAAGTACCACTAAGAACTTACTCATCCAACAAAATGGGAAATAAGGCATGGAATTCAATCAACACGAACATTTTGCAAGTTGGGGAAAGTGAGAGGTACATCGTTTCCCAGCCGGAGGGCATGGAAGGTCCTGTCAAAATTATCAAGGCCAAAATTGAGGAGCCCAACTTTGATATTGTTAAGAGCTGGATCAGCCTCTGCCAAAACAAACATACAAAAATTTGCTCCATCGAGAAACATTCCTCCGTCACAGGTCTTAAGTTGATTGATTGTATAACTAGCGATATCATCCTAGCAGAAGATAAGCCCTACCTGGCTTTGAGCTATGTCTGGGGGTTAGGCACCGAAGATCATAAGAATCTGAAGAAGCTACCAGAGCCCCTACCAAACACAATCAAGGATGCAATTATTGTAACAAAGAAACTTGGATATCGTTACATTTGGATCGACAGATACTGCATTGACCAGAAAAACGATGAAGAAAGAGCTTATCAATGCGGAAAGATGGACTTAATATACCAGAATGCCGACCTCACTATCATTGCAGCTATTGGTGAGGACCCAAGTTATGGGCTTCCTGGTGTTAGTCTACGAGAAAGGAAACCTCAACATTTAACGATTTGCTCAAGTGTTGGTAAACATTTCTTGATCTCCGCCCAATCTTGGTCAGAAAAAGCGATTGAAGAAACGAAATGGAAAACTAGAGCTTGGACATATCAAGAAGGTATATTATCCAGGAGGCGACTAGTTTTTACGGAGGAACAAATGTACTTCGAGTGCTACGGGATGTATTGCTGCGAATCGGTCCATTTCCCACTTCGAACTATGCATAGGAAAGATATGCAAGGCTTTAAGAGAGTCTTCTGTTCAGAAAATTTAATTGGAATATTTCCGAAAGGGGTTGGAACTAAAAGTATTGAAATAGTTAGGCGTATCGAAGAGTATTCAAAACTCAATCTTTCCAATTCTTCAGATATTTTAAGGGGAATGTTGGGAATCTTCGGTGCATTCCAAAGAAGTCGCCTGGATATCTACCATTGCTCAGGCATACCAATCTTGCCTTCAATGGCGCAGGGTGCTAAGCCGATTGAGGGATGGATGCCATCTATGGGGTTTTTCTTGGGGTTGTTTTGGGACCTACAAGAACGATCAGAGAGACGGAATGGTTTTCCGAGCTGGTCTTGGACAGGCTGGTATGGTCCGGTGATTTGGAGGTGGGCCTATGATACAACAGAGCCAAACATCGCAATTGACCCTGGCGTCGGGTTAAGCGTCGAGTTGATCGATGGACAGATATTGAAATGGGAGGCCTTTCAGGAAATCAATGCCAAACACAACATGCTGTCGCACCTGTCTAACATCATTTATCTTAGGGCATGGACGGTAGATATTCCCATAGTTAAACGAAACCAACAGAAGGATAAAGACGAGTATAGAGCTATACTCAAATTAGAGGATGGTGGGTTGCTGGACTGGCAGTTCCAGTCCACTTCACGGACTAAATTCCTACCTGGTCAAGTATGCAAGGGAATTATCTTGGGTCAGGATTGCAGCAGACTCTCAAAAGGAATTATTATACTGGTTATTGGAAAAGTAAATGATGCTATGGAGCGAATCAGTCTCGGTTTGATCGATAACTGGCATCTTAACAGGTTGAACAAATATGGGGTTCGGGAGGATGCGAATGAGGACGAGGAGGGAGACGTAGACCTCTGGAGGAATCCGGATTTTGTCGAGCCTCTAGAATTGGTCAAGTCATGGGAAGAGATTCGACTTGGCTAGTTTGGTTGTTCCACCAATTCACTGCAAGAAGAAAGGAATTCGTTCAAAGTCTTAATTAAGTGTCCTTTTAATCTCTGAAGCATTTCACACTTATATCATTAGAAAAGAAATTATGACGGAGCTAAACTGGTTGACACCTGACGATTCTTATCGGCATCAAAACCAGCATTAATTTTATTACTTTTTCCAGATTCTCACATAAAAGCTACTTTTATAGCAGCTTGTGTCACGGTGTATTTTCTATCCTGGTGGCGGGGTTACAATTACCTCACCTAAACTCAAGCTCTTTCCTTCCTTTCCTTAGAGATTAGTTTATCAATAATAATGCGAATACTTCACTAGCAAAGAGCCTACGATGTTCTAGCGAGTTTAGTGATATTCGATTGCCTAGGTAAATGTAGATTTTAGCTCGTCGTGACAGGGAAGAGGACCTTCAAAAGTTATAATAGTTCGTCTTTTGTTTTGTGCCGTAGAGAGGGCTGATGTCTACGGCCAAACCTCCCATCACGGAGTGATGGGCAGATGCTAGGTCAAACATATTTCAGTATCATAGTTCTTGATCCAAGCCTACTCGGTAATTAGAATGGAATATAATAATAATTTACTTGAAGGTTATACTTTGATAGACTCATTATCTTGTTAACGAACGGGTGCATCAAGGCTCATGAAGAAGTTTCCTGATTGCGTCCAATGTCTAAATGCCCTGTAAATGGCGATATCTGGGGCAAGGATAGCAACCAATACCTATTTCACTTTTCTCACCCAGGATGATGGCCAAAATTTGTCAGCAGAGGTATAATTGCATCGCAGTGTAGACGCTGATGGAGATACTAAAAGCGCAGCTATATTATCAGCTCCACATCTCAGGGCCGAGTGGCTCACACATCTGTGGTTGCGTAAGGAGGTTTTTAGAAGCCTAGAAGATCCTGTACTGGTGTTACACTCCTACAGATCTGGAAGAAAATACAGTAAGTAGAAATGGTGTTAGATGATCAAAGATATAGAAGGTTCAGCGGTCCGAGTATAACCCCCAAATTTGGGTTTGGCGAGGGTGATCCGTAGAAAGGTTTAGGGTATATGAAGAGACGGAACAAGCCACTGCCAACAAGAAGCCCAGGGGGGTTGCATGAACCATAATTAGTTATTATCATACCTCATGTAGGAGTAAACGATAGCCTTGATCACTCTAAGCAGCGTCGCTCTTTAGGTTTATCGTTGAGGCATGTGAGTGTCGGGCTCCTGCACCTCTGGATGTGCAGGCATTGCCAAGAGGTCGTGATTGAACAGAGCAATATTTGTTACTACACAGCCTCGTAGTTGTGTAAGAAGTTCAAACATATTTGCTTTATTGTGGCAATTGTTTGTTAACAGTCAATTTCTCCGGGAATGTCAGTCATCCAGAAGGAAGGGGACAATCACAATGCGCCACCTGGTTGATTTACCTAATCTAGAAATATGGAAACGAAGCGTAAGTTCATAATGAGTGCAGGACGATTGATTGCATCAACGGTTTTTCCTAGGAGACCTAACTGGTGTCAAATTTTGAGTAGGCCCTTTGTACAACGATCGACGGAAATTTGTCGTAAACCGGAAGGCTTGCAGTTAACAACTTGTAGGACAAGAAATAACTGAGTTCAGGGCAGAAAACCCACAGTGACTAGGAAATGTTTCGTCAGAGTTCACAGTAAGCGTCCAAGCGTTATCCTATGGGCCCAAGCTTTATCTATCCTACGGGATTGTGCGGAGTTATGCGGGGTACTGAGCGGAAAAGAATGGATGAGCCACCTGGAGAAATCTTGAAAATGTAGTGATCGATTTTGTTTAATTCTGATTTTAGGGTAAGCTATCAACAGTTTTATTATAGACACCATTCGACTCCCCAGCACTATATTTTGTGATATCCACTTTCTCCACTTTTGTGTTCCATCCGAAGGTATCCTTGATCTTCCCTAACTGGATTCCCTTCAAGGTAGCGAGGAGCTGCACTAGGATTGGGCCTGGCTCTTCTGAATCCTCTGCGATGTAAGAAGTCGTCTCATTTTGGGATTTGCGAGTGATAGATTTTATCGGGACAAGAGCTGCTGCTGTTCCTGCTGCCAAAACTTCGGTAAAGCTTGGGAGCTCCTCATATTTGATCTACAAGGAAATTAGTTAGAGTTCCTAGAGCCTGATTTAAGCATCTATTTCTGAGAGGGTTTAAGCCTACCGAGCGCTGCTCAACCCTCCATCCATTACTCTTAGCAATTTCTAAGCAGCTGTCACTTGTAACACTCTTGATAACACTTTTGCTGTCTGGCACAACCAAGGTAACGCTATCACCGTCTTTCTTAACTCCAATAAATCCGCTTGTTGAAAATTCATCGATTTCAGTTCGAGTCTTGCTGTCCAAGTGAAGTGTGATTCCGTAACCTTCATCCCGAGCTCTCTCACTATGTCTCAATACTGGCGCATAATTTCCACCAACTTTTGCACTTCCAGTTCCATCCGGCGCTGCCCGATCGAAGTCCTCCAGAATCAAAGCCTTGACAGGGTGAACACCGTGGTAGACACCAACAGGCAGAACATAGACACAGAACATGTATTCTTCTGGCGGATTCAAGCCTAATTGTGCACAAGAGCCAAAAACCAAAGGTCGTATATACATAGCTGCCCCTGTCTCGTGAGGTGGTACAAATTCAGCGTTTAAGGACACAGCAGCATGTACACACTCCATGAACTTTTCTTCTGGAATAGAAGGAACTGATATGAAAGACGCGGAGTGCTGCATACGTGCGGCATTTCGTTGGGGGCGGAAGATAGTAATTTCGTTATTTGGAGTGCGGAAAGCTTTCAGTCCTTCGTATGCTTGTTGCCCATAGTTGAGGGCTGGTGCCATGCCGTGAAGGCGGAGAAAAGGGTCAGTGACGAAGACTGGTGCAGACCATTCTTTTGTCTTGACGCTGTAATGCGATTCGATGTGGCCGTTGACTGTTTTCTTATGTTAGTAGGGAATTGGCGGGGAAGGAACACAGAGAGTACCTTCTCGGACTTTGAAGCCAATATTATTCCAGTCGATTGTGTTGACAGGTGGTGGAGGGAATGCCATTGTGAGTATGTGAAGAACAACACTTTCGAGGATTGAGAGGGGATAAATCAACAACAGTGTCCGTATTTAAGGAGGAGTTAGGAGTCATAAATGCGGAGAGAGACGGCTCGCTGACTACGAGGTCTCAAAATTTATTTTGTGCGAATTCGGAGTGTTTGGCGGGGGACCTTGACAGGGAAGCTGGACCTTGCAGTTGATGTTGCAGGTGTGAGTAGAGTGATGACAGGGGTCCAGGGTCACAGTATTTGCCCACAAGATGAAACGACAAATCAGCTAACATTTGCCTGGAGTTGATGTAGACTCCAACAACAATTCAATTCATTCAGTCACGCTCTTTTACCTATTTTCTTCATTCTTGATCGTGAATTGTTTAGTTAGTGTTAGAGTTCTCTAGTCAAGCTTATGCGGCAGTACTTCGCCGAAGTCATCTTACCAGCATCTCTGGCACATCCTCCACGACTCGGGAACTGAATAATAATCACCACACAGGACAATCTACGATTTGAAATTCTTGCAACAATGCCTCGGAGGCAACATATTACCGTGTTGATGATCCTCGCGATCTCTGCTTTTCTCGGAGTAACCTTTGTATTGTCTTTCCGGAACAAACCAGATGGGACAGGGCATCCTGATTACATCCCATCATATCAGCAACCTTTGACGGTGGAAGATGGTCTGTTGAAAGGGGTTGCCACTGCGCCGAAGCTAGAGAACGCGACTTTGAAGTAGGTTATGTGTTTGTTGGTAAAGGTTATGCTCTAACAGATATCGCAGGGCGGAGTTGGGGAATGCAGCATGGAAGCTCCTACATACTATGATGGCGAAGTTCCCTGACAAACCCACCGAAGACGACAGCGCGGCTTTGAAGTCATATATCCATCTCTTCGCACGATTATATCCCTGCGGAGACTGTGCACGCCATTTCCAGAAAGTGCTGGAGAAATATCCCCCTCAAGTTGCGACAAGATCGACCGCTGCAGCATGGGCTTGCCACGTACATAATGTAGTTAATAAGAGGTTGAAGAAGAAAGAGTTCGATTGCTCAAAGATTGGGGACTTTTATGATTGCGGATGCGCAGAAGATGGTCCGGTGAAGGGGAAGGGAAAGAAGAAGGAGGGATTCACACCATTAACACTAGATGATAAGGAGGGGTAAGAACTACCTGTCATGTTTTCGTAATACAGCTAACAAGCGTAGATTGACGAGAGGTGGATGATGTTTCCATGCTATTAGTTAGCATGCTTGTAAAATATATTTGAAGCGTGGTTAGGCATTATTGCATGGCGTTACTGGGCTTGGGGGAACTTCTCAATAGTAGATAGTTTCAAGGAGCATCTCTATTCTAAGAATGTAGAAATGCTTGGAGGAAGAATATCTACTTTCAACAATCTCAGGAATTCGTTGAAATTGCGGCTAAGGAATATTCAAAACATGCTAACAATAAGATAAAGCTTCTTTTGCTATTCTTGGAGATACTTACTACGTGAAATATTACCATCTTTACATCAGATGCTTTTAAAAATGCTCTCATTATCGAAGTAGAACAGAAGCACTGGCTCATACGGCCATTCCGGGGTACTGTGCTGACTAATACCATCACGTGCTCAGCCTCGCGATTTTGGTTTCGCGTCCATGTTGCCTTGCAGCAACTTCAGCAAGCTCATCAACCTCAAATCAACCTCTCAAGCACATTCTCCTCCACTCACTCCTTCCAAATTCTTCAATCCCATCTGAAATATTGATTCTTGCAATTATGGAGTTTGGAAACTCAGGAATGCTAAATGAAGGTACTGTTTAGGCCTAAATTGAGCAAACGGAGCTCCATTCTGGACATGGGAGCTAATTTGAGCTTGTTGTAGATGGAATCCACGTTGATATGGACCGCCTGAAGAAGGGTGAGGTCAAGTATGAGCTTCTCGTTCTCATTCGATGCTTCTAACTGACAATATCTCTAGCTTAGGAACCTCGATGTAAGAATCCATCTCTTGACAACAGAAACCTCCAAACTTACCAAGACCAGCATGGCAATCAACTTCAAAGATGGTGTTATTCTGGGTTCGTACAGTGGACAATCACATGTGGTTTGGACCCCCAGCTGATAGAAGAAAACAGGTGCCGACAGTAGAACCACGACCGGAGCTTATATCGCCAATCGAGTTACAGACAAGCTTACACAAGTTCACGATACCATTTGGTGCTGTCGGTCAGGGTCTGCAGCAGATACACAAGCAGTTGCGGATATTGTTCACTACCAGCTAGGAATGTATGCTATTCAAAATGGTCGGCCACCAACCACCCAAACAGCCGCGGCGATGTTTCAAGAGTTGTGCTACGAGAACAAGGATCGGTTGAGGTAGTAACATTGCCCTGTGTGTTTTGGGTAAATGCTAATGAGCGATAGTGCTGGTTTGATCATTGCGGGTTGGGATGAGCGACATGGAGGGCAAGTTTACTCGATACCTTTAGGAGGATCATTACACAAGCAATCGTATGCCATTGGTGGGTCAGGGTCAACGTATATCTACGGATACTGTGATGCCAACTGGAAGGAGGGAATGGATGAAGATGCGGCTGTAAACTTCGTCAAGGGAGCGTTACAAGAGGCGATCAAATGGGATGGGAGTTCCGGAGGAGTGATTCGGATGGTGGTTTTGACAAAAAAGGGGGCTAATCGCCATTTGTATCTGCCAGATACCAACTACGCAGTCCGTCACCAATAGGCAAAATGTACAATTAGAAATCCGTATTAATGGCAAGGTGTTTGAAGGTGCCCCAATCTTTATCTACAGGGTTGCAAGAGCGGTCAGAGGCAGCTCCTCGCAGGAAGGCAGCAGCGGTGAGGTCGAGGATGAATGCAGACATGGGGAGACTTGAGATAGCCGTGAAGAAGAATATACACGTCGTCTCCGCGTATCAAATTGCATCGTTGAGGCGGCTGGCTGACTGCATTGGCCTCATCTATACTGGTAATTGCAGGTGGTGGTACAAGAGAGAACCCGGGAGAGGGCAGAGCAGATCTGTCGAGGAGGAGCGAACACGTCTGGAAAGCTGGGAACCTAGGAACCTTGAACGCCGCCGCCGGGTCCCATCAAGATGCGCGGGTGATGATGCCACTGGTAGACACATGTAAAGGCGCGCCTCGTGCAAAATGGCGCTGATTTGACTGGACTGACAGTAGCGATGGTGCGGTGCAAGTGAAAGTGAGCGTTTGTGCTGCATTCGACCGCCCACTGTCCTTCTAATCCCTCTAATCCCAACTCTGGCCAAAATCCACGCCTCAGCCCCAGCAAAATATTTTGGTTCTTTCGTTGTCCCAACCTGCTTTCTTGCACTCTACTCCACGACTTTGCATTTGCCTGGCGTTTGGCCTTCCTCACGCTCTCGAAGATCGTCCCTCCAGTGCGTTATATTGTCGCACCTGCAATTCGCCTCTGTGCTGACTCTGTGCGGGATCCACACCATTCGTCGTCATACTGCGCCCTCGTGTCTTGATCTCGCTGGACCCTGGAGGTTGCCTTCGTCACAGTTCGCCGAAACTCTAGACACATCAACAATAGATACGCTGCGATAAGCCCCCGCCAACATTGCGCGCCTGTCAACTCTTCGGAATCCGAATCTACCTTTCACCTTTTATTCTCGGTATGCAGCAGGTAAGCCTCTGATTTCTGCTCATCGTCTGCCTCCCGGAAAACACGCCTCGTGGGGGTCACCGCGAAAGTATTTCACGCATTCAACACCGCACCAAACGTGATATCGTTGCAGAACATTGGGGTGGTGTTTCGGGCTCACGACTGTGCTATCATCCCACAATCTGTCAAGTGAATGTGGGCCGCGTGTTAGTTTGTGCTCATTGCCTTCATCGTCATCCGTGACGGTGCGATTCCCTGATAACGTTGTATATCACCCCTCTACAAACTGCCAGCGTCAACTCCGACACGCTTCGGCCTGTCACTCACGTCGCGTCTTCTTATGATCTCAATGACCCGTTGCTGCCTGGCGTACGTTCACAAGTTCACCAAATACAAGCTGATTACCTGTCACAGCACCTTTTTCAGTACACAACTATACTAGGCTGATATGGCTGCGGTGATCAGCGATTTCGGTAGTGATTTTGGCTCAGATTCTTCGCGATCGCATTATCATCGCACACGGACGATGAGATCAGGATCGGGACAGCAGCGGTATGCAGCTGAATCGCCATACCGACAAACCTCCAGACCCGAAATTCCTCCCAGTCCCCGACCTCAGCCGCAGGCTCAGGCTGCTACCGAGACTCCTCTAAATGCATCGTCGAAAGGGGAGGAACAAGCCGCGAGTAGTGATGATGAGGAATCGGAGGTAGAGGCAAAGACGGAGCCACCGCCTTCGCCACCCTTGAGTTCGAGACCGAGGCCGGGATACACGAGATTTCCGAGTCAGGAGAACTTTACACAGGCAGTCCCAAATTCAGAGCGGTCTCCTTATGAAAAGTATCAGCCTCAAAGTGCTTCGCAACCATTCTCTAGACCAACGAGATCATTAGACGATGTAAAGGGGTATACCGGGGAAACAATACATGTTAAGAGTCTTGCGCATATTCAGAGCTTCGCAACCGAGGAGTTTTTGTCGAGAGGAAAGCCAGGGACAAGACAAGCAAGTGATTCCAACATCAAATATGAAATCAGTGATATGCCGACCGCAGATATTATTGAGATGGTGGCAGGGCTTTTAACGAAAATTACGACAACAAACGACCAACAACACGAAAATATACATCGTTCTATACCGCCTTCTGGAGATACGGGAAATATGAGCGAGCTCTCATCAAGCGTTCTGGCGTTTCATGGAAAGAACGTTCCGAGCATTACAATTCTCAGTTATTTGAGTCGTATACACAAGTACTGTCCAACGACATATGAGGTGTTTCTAAGTTTGCTGATCTACTTTGACCGCATGACTGAGCGGGTGAATGCAGCACCTATGCAGAACTTACGGCGGAATTCTATAAATGAAGATAATTCCCGACCGTCAAGCGGGTACTCCGTGAATGGTTCTGATTTAGCGGATTCCCCCCCAACCTCTAGAAGCGTCCCAGAGATAGACGAAGACTTGAAAAAAGCCCAATATACCCATGCTCCTGCAGAACCCATGAGTGCTTTCTTCGTGGTTGATAGCTTTAACATCCACAGATTAGTTATTGCAGGTGTTACGTGTGCTAGCAAGTTCTTTTCGGATATATTCTACACAAATTCTAGATATGCAAAGGTATGTAGTATAATTTTCAACTGGATAGATCCCGCTAATGATTCTCTCAGGTCGGCGGTCTTCCACTAGTAGAACTGAATCGGCTTGAACTTCAGTTTCTTCTTTTGAACGACTTTAGATTATCTATCCCGGTCGAAGAATTAGAAGCATACGGCACCATGCTGGTCGAATTTTACGCTAGAGAGGTTATTGCGCAAAGGAAAGCGTCGGCTTTAGCAACATCTCAAATGGCATACTCAGATGAAGTTACCATGCACAACCCAGGGTCTCCTTGATGGTCAGACGGTGGCCAAATTTGTACAAATTTTGTAGA
Source organism: Tricladium varicosporioides (assembly GCA_021365295.1). Classification (NCBI taxonomy): domain Eukaryota; kingdom Fungi; phylum Ascomycota; class Leotiomycetes; order Helotiales; family Tricladiaceae; genus Tricladium; species Tricladium varicosporioides. Next base: position 870,240 of record JAJTIW010000016.1, read on the forward strand.
TTTCCTTCGCTTGCTTGTCGAAAGTCGAGCGGCCAGGCACGACTTGATGAACGAGGGTGACTCGTTTGCTGACGGCAAAGCACTTGTGGGCGGTTTCTTTGCCCCTTTTATGACCAGACAGGAATAGACTTCTCCCCTTCGACTAAGGCTCTCTTCAACCTCGACCTTCAACCAGTATGCTACAGTTTCAGCAGGCAAACCTGATTTTGAGACCGGCGAAACATCCGGAATCTATTCCAGCTCAACACAACTTCAAATAAAAGCACCCAATCCGTAAATAATTTAACCACGATACCCGAAACACTCCTCTTCCGTGTCTTACTTTTTCGATGCGCTTCAATTTACCATGATTTAACGACCATATTTTCCCACACTAGGTGTCTTTCTTCTCCGTTCGAATTACGTCCTACGAGCCCGCAGTTTTATATCATGAGGTTGAGGCCCAAGGGGAGTCGGAATAGGTGATACAATGGGGCGAGGTGGCTTTTAGGTCAATCATGTCTTTCGCGAACGTCACTCACATGGTATAGATGATGGCGTTGGTTGTTGCTTCATTCATTTCGAGCTCTTCAGGGCGTTGACGGTTCAGATTAGTAGCTGTACGGCGGGATGGTGGTTGTGGCATAGGAGCTTTCATTATTTTCTTTCTTTGATGATTATGGGTGCGGGGTGGAGGGGTTAGAGGAGGGCATGATGGCAGGGAGACGTGATATCCAAAGGTCTTTTGGGCGGTGCCTTCACTGGACTATGAGGTGCGGGTTATGAATCTGGAATGATGAATACACAGGATAGATCTGGCAAGCTAGGGGCTTATGGCGTTAGGATGGAGGTTGCGGAATGAAATGAATCAATGAATACTTTCGGGTACGATGAAAGGAATCGATGAGTGCTCCCATCAAGAATCGTGCAATCGAAACACTTAGCTCAATTTGGGGATCTGTGAATATCTCCCCTCCCTAACTCTTCTCTCTGTACAAGCCACATCCGTATTACAATGAGCTGTATCCTCTCATTCGTCAATTACGTCGCCGTAGCTTACCTCTCTCCCTCTTCATTCTCGCCTACTACCAGCAACAACATAACCACAATTCCATGCATAGTAAAGAACGGTTTCGCCACTTTGTGCTAACTCATACATGCTAGAATGTTTAAATTATAGAATGCCAGCGTGTAGGGAAGAGAAGAGCTGTGGGAGCGATTACAAACACACTTTGCATGTTTTAGTCCCTATCTTTTCTCCGGGGAAATCTTGTTTGGGCTTGCTTCGTCGGTCCTTTGTCCACCCAGAAGATTGGAAGAACAAGTAGCATGATTCGAGTAAGGTACTGATGTTAGAATTACTCGACTATAGAGAAATACAATTAACTTCTCGCCATGATCTTGCCCCGTCAATCATCTGAAGAGGAAGAAGATGAAGCGTGGGTGGAAAGTTAGGTATAGAGCTTCAGATTGGATAGTGGAAGATGTTAGTGGAGTTTGGGAGGAGATTCTAGCTTGTGTACCTTAGAAAAGAAGGGGTTAAAGTAATTGAATACGGTTTGGAGCGCATGGGATGTAGTGCCTAGCTAAGCTGGCTAGCGTGACGATTTATCTCTATAGGGTGAACATATTGAGAATCCTGTATTATTGCAATACCAGCATGTTTTCCCTTGCTATCATTTTCATATATTGCTAGTTCAGTATAAGAAACTTTCGAATTGTATGTCTTCATGCTAACCTGCTCAATACATCACTATGGTACTATCTACTACTATCTACAGCAGGTGTTCTTAGATTATGTGAAAGACTGTTTCAGTCCTCCTTGTGTTTTGTGTGTCTAGCCACGTTAAGAAACTGAAAGGTCTTTGTAAATAAGAACAGAGGAGCCTTATAAAAGGAACTTTCATTTCTACCCCAGCTAGTAACTCATTCAAGCAACTTATCACTTTCCAACGTGCTCCCATATGACTTGTCAGCACCATTCACTTCAAATACACCTCAACCAAACCCTTCCAATAGAATATATCTATGACAATGATATACCTATCTTTCTATTTTGCCAATACGGAACTAGCTCGACTGCGCCAGGCACTAATGGGAAGCGTTTGACATGCAATGGGAATTTTCAAGAGGAAAGATGGAGATGGTAGTTAGTAAGTTATTTAAGTTCCAAGTCCGAAACAAGTCTTTTGAAGTAATGGAAGTCAAAAACGGTTATGGGGAAATGAGGGAGCGTTACTTTATGGGTAGAATGTATGTCAACAATTCCGAGTTCTAGATGCGCGCACCATGACGAATCGGTTATAGATTGCAAACAAGTGTATAATCAAAGAAATGATTCTGAACAATCTCTCCATGCGAACAAGCATTGAAAACAAGGACATGAGTCCATTCTCAGTAAAATCACAAGGAATCTCCCTAGGCCTATTCTTCACCTCTCACGAGCACGTTGCCAAAGAGACGCACATCTTTCACAAGAGCAGCTAATTTAAAGTCAAGAGCTTAAAAAACAGTCCCTATCTTCACTTATACATATCCCCACAGCTACTAATCTAAGGTCAAACACGGTATACCATCAGCACCTCACTACACTAAGAAACTAACTGAACGGTGTTAACTACTATTATTGGCTCCTGTGTAGAGTAGGGTCTCATACTATACCATTCACAGCGTTATTGACAGCCTCAAGAACTTATTCAAAACGGCTACACTGCTGCTACCTTCTTACCCGGGATCTCCGTGAGCCCTACTACAAGTTAGCATTTATATCGTTGGTGCCAGGGTGTTTCAAACGTACATCCATCAGTTTCCTCACCAACCATGTTCGGGACGGTGCACTTGTTGGCGGTAGCCATAGGTTGCTTTGTGATAGAGCCGCAGCCATCGTAGAAGCACTCGGACTTGTCCATGGCGCGCTGCAGCGCATCGCCCTTCCAGCCGAACATGTAATCGGCGTGGGTGCCACCACTACCACCCTCGAAGCTCCATACAAAGGGGTTGGGAGCGCCTGAAGTCCACATGCTGTTAAATTTGGTCGTATCCCAGGTGGTCTCGTAAGTCACCTGTGGCATACGCACGGGGTGGGACGATGGGCACTTAGGGGCGCTCATGAAGCCGTCTGAAGTGATAGTGTTGTACATGTGAGACTGGTGGTCGGGGCTATCAAGGTTCTTGCCATCCCAGCATCTAGGCCAATTAGCATAACCTCTCATATCGGAGAAAACAGGGTACTAACGCGGGGAAGTGGTGGGTAGTGAATATACCACCTGAACATGGTGAAGTTGGGAAGTCTGGCATCTCTCTGCCTCTTCCGCTACTTGTGAGGCACTGGTAACGCAGACCAACTTGTGCCTTTCCGGTTGAAGATGGATTTCCCACTGTCATACGGAAACCCTATAGAGTATTAGAATCTTAAATAGGACTATGACACTGAGTGAACTTACTGGTTGGAAAGCTTTAATTGCTTGTTGCTTAAGGTTATCCTTGTTTAGGTCGAATTGGGTATAATAGACAGTAAGTCCACCTTTTGCACCGTCCGAACCCCCCAATAAGGGCTGAACAGGAACAATCGGCACACGGTGGTAGGAGCCGTTGGTAGGATGTTTGAAGTATAATTGAGCAGTCCAGTAGTTAGAGAAGTCCTCCGCCATCTGGCAGGTGGTGCAGGAGGCTCTCGCACCAACATCGCCGGTCATAGTGGCATTGAAGGCGTTTCCACCGACGATGTGATGAACATGAGCGGATGGAGTCATGCCTGGCTGAACAACAGGATCAAGACGTTGAATGGTCAAAGTTGAGCATGGAAACCGAAGGCCAGCCTCGACAAGCGCGATAAGCGCCAGGGTTGCGGAGAGCGACTTCATCTTGGTGATAGACTTAGTCTCGACAGTTCTATTCTAACAGTAAGGAGCTGGAGACTTGCGGAAGTAGGCAGACGAAACAGAGAGGTGCAGTCCGGTGTCCCCTTGACTCTTATAAGTTTGGATCTGCCCTAAATTCCCAGTATTATCATTCCAGCGTCCCATCCAGCCCAGATACCGTTCTATTACACTCTGTTCACTACATATTAAATATGCGGGGCAGCGAAGAGCCGAAAATGAAAGGAAGACAAGATAAATTAATGATTCAGATCTGCTCGATACGCGAATCAGATCACGCCCGCATTACTAGGATTATCATCCGCTGATATGGCGATTTAATTATGTGGTTGGCTCATAGAAGTGCCGCGAACACATAAAGTGCCTTATTAGAAAGCTTGCCTTCCATTGCGGGGTGGGTCATCGGTAAAACCGATACCCAAGGGGCCCCGTGGGGTTTAACCTATAGGTTCGCTAACCCCCGTATTAGGTTACCCAACTCGTGGGTTAACGTGGCTAACCCGCGAACTATAATCTACACAAATATAAATTTTATAAACAAGTCCCTATTATACAAAAAGCTTATTTCAAGATACAAAATGACTTAATTAATTTTTAAAAGTGTTATTTATACTTACCATTCTTTCCGTATAAACATGCCATGAAATATTTCAGGAATTCCCTCGTTAGGAGTTCTCGCAAGGCTTTAGCCGGCGTGAATCACTTGCCAAAATTTTTATGGTGACTTGTAACTGGGACTCATTCTCAAGGGATGTTACTATAAGGACTTAATTAAATCAAGATAGGTACTTAAAAGTTGTCTATTAAGTGTGACACGATCTATAAAAGCTCAATTAAGGCCGGAGGGCTGTGTCTTGCAATTGTTTTCAAGAGGACATAGATTTATTTACCGATTGGTCTTTAACTTGATGTGGCATTCTCTCCTAAGTTCTGCTATTGCGCCCCCCGTACGTGGCATGTCTCTCCCGAATGATAGAAATTGATACTCTGTTTGGCTCTGTGCCCGATAATTCCAACGGCCCTATTTGCCGATAGGTTGTTGAATCACTTTTGTACTCCCTTCTAGGTTTGGCCCTTATGACCTATCATCTCCTTTTCTACTACTCCTATTTCTGATAGTTTTATACACCCGGAACACCGCGGCTTCTGGTTCCCAAAACCGAAGGTAGCACTTTCCATATTCTGGATGAACATGGAAAAAACATGTATCGCCCTCCTGATTATCGCATCTTTCTTTTAAGTCAAAAATCATGTGCCGCATCGTTCGAAAACACTAACACGCCACTGAATAGATTGAAACCATCCTACGAAGCGTTTTACAATATCTCCTCCCCCTTCTGCTCGTCTTGAATTCTTTCTCCACTTTCTTTTGAGGTCCTTGATTCAAAATTTATTGAATCCGATCAATAGTCGCATTCGGAAGATAACTCGTTGATCTTGGTGGCGAAGAAGTACAAATAATATAACCCCCAGGTGACTTTGCGAGTCTCCGGGTATTCTATTGCGATTTAACCACTTAACGAATAAGGAGATTGTGTTGGGGTGTCTTTGGCATAGGCATTGCTTCTTCGGTTCTTTCCTTGAACTAGTTGTTGAATCTAGAACGAGGGAAGCAGGTCAAATTAGACCTTTGTGGGCCACGAAGGACTTGTACTTGTGACCACCAGGAGGTTGTGAATATGGGGCGGAGGGCGCCTTAAACTTAACTGGGACTAGGGTTAAGGAAGAGAGGTGTTGTCGGTATCCGTTTTCTGGAAATTAATAAGCTAACCTTGCGAAATTTTTATTAAAAAGATCTAGAGGCAGGTGATAGGCTCACTACAGAGCATATAACAAGAGAATTCATGAGGATACGGTCCAGTTGCTGTAGTGAGGATAATACAATTCGTAATCAAGCGAAAAAGGGAGACAGGAGGAAGCTCCCAGTGAAGGCGGGTGTAGTGTGTTATTCGACACCCTAAATTCAAATCCGAACACCATGGGATATCATAGTGTTTTCAAAAGTGTTATGGGGGTTTGTAGAATTACAGGCCATGAATTTTTTCTGTTATCAGGTAGGCTCCCAAGAAGCATACCCCCTGTCGCCAGTTATATCTATCTAAAACTACTCCTCAATATTGCGCGAAGCTACTGCAGTGATAGGCACTTCTCAATGATGAACATTCGCTAGTTTATAGGGAATATGAAACCGTTCCAAACTTCCTGGAGTAGCGCTAGGATTTCCTTGACTAGTTTTCATCTATGCTGCCCTCCAAATCCCCCAAAACAACAAAAGCATTCTCAATTATATCGGGAGTTCAACATCGCCTAATTTTTGTTATGATTGCTTTGGTCAGCTGATTAACAGTGACTGAAGGAACGGCTTTTGTTGGGAACCTTATTGAGAGTTCGCAGATCATATAGTACCCCAAGTCTTACCGACGCAAGGAGATAGACCTCCTCATGAACCAGCTAATATTTCGGCGTGTTTTCGGCCAATTTCTCACGTCAATCAATGATCGGCTCTTCTAATCCCTGCAACAGTAGACTTTCCTCAAGCGAAACTTGAACCCTAAGCGAGGATGCTGGCGATCAAGAGGAACAAGAACCTTGGTATATTACTTTGATTGTTCAAATTCATGTAATTCTTCTACATGCTTCGAGTTCGTGAGCATATGGTAGGATTCTTCACCGTCGCGTAGACCCTTTGATAATTGTGGATCGTATCCATCTCATCCTTTAAATTTAGAAAGCAAAGATTGCTGGCAAAGAAATAGAAGTCTTAGATTGTAGGAGTGAGGTATGTTTTTTAGGTCACGAGATAAATTTGACCGATAAATTCAATTTCAAAATAAAAAAAAGGCAAACTGCAAAAGCTTGAGGGGGTCTTCTGGTAGATGTTCTACTTGGAAATTCAAAATTAGGTGATTTCGTTGTTATTATTTACGATTCGATATCACAAGAAACAATTTCACCAAGTCAAGCAGCTCAAGTATTAAAAGCAGCATGCAAAGAATTTTGGTGTGTTCATGCTAATGGTGGCCGTTTCAATTGTACCCAATGGGCCAGCTCGTGTTTGAACTTTAGCGCGAACTTCTGTCTAGCTCTCAAGTCCTCACTCAGCCTCCAGTACTTCTTGACATTGGACATAAATGAACTGACATACAACAGCAAAACCAGTCATTGAAAGACTCAAGAAAACTAAAAATACGACCGCAATCTTGAGATATATTAGCATATCACTCTTATATTTACAAGGCATCCACATACTAAACTCCTGTCTTCCCAGGGGTGGCTCCAAAGCGGCTGAACAACCATGACCGCTAGGCCAATCACATACGCGATCAAACTATAACTCAACATCATAAGCGGCAATTGCAGCGCAAACAGACTTCCCCATCTTGCTTTGCGCATATTTCCTCTTTTGTGAAGAGTTTTGAGTAAGATTTTTGGGCCAGCCGGGTTGATGGCGAAATTGGAAAGTAGGATGCTGAGGTAGAAGGCTACCATTACGCTCAGGAGGCTAAAGACTAGTGTGCCATACCAGGCAGCTGATACAATCCAGTGCGCTGTTTGTAATGAAGATCATTGTATTGAGCCGGTGCAGGCGGAGGCTATTAAGGTTCCCTTTAAGGTGTGAGATTGGAAAATCAAGAAGTCATATTGATCCAGAAAGAATTCTTAGTAATTCAATGGTCTGACATGGAATGATAACTTACAATAAGACTAACATTCATGAGCTCCGAGTTCTTTAAAGTTTGCCATTTTAAAAGCCTCGACTCCTGCCTCAAGGGATCGTTTTCTTGAAGAATTTGCTCAATTGCTGCTTGAAGACACATCCACGGCATCGTTGATATGCTACTAAGAACTAGCCACCACCCAGCGAGGTTCGCCATCTTTGACATGCTAAATCGATACACGGGTTGAAATTGCTAAAGGAGAGGTTATCACTGGATGAGAGGAGTGATCTGGGAAGAAATAATGAGGCATATTTGAGAGAGGGCAACGAACTACAGATCACTTGGCTTGAAAATGATTTCATTCTGAAGCATTGCCACGGTTAGGTGGGCGACATCTCTAGAGTGAAACCTCAAGGTGCGTTGGCAACTGTGCCACCACAAAAAGCCGCAACTTCGTTCCAACCCTCTCACCGAAGCCACAGTTGTCGGTAAGTTGTTTCACTCCAAGGCGTTTGCAAAGGGATTGCCGGCGAAGCACAGTGTTTCTTACTAGTTTCCCAAATGGCTTGCAGGTCAGTATAGGGGATGAAATCTGCACGAGCAGTCTGTTAGAGTCTAGATTCTGGGTTTAAGCACTCGTCCCCGATTTTTAGGTATTTTTTCACTAAATCTTGTTCGTTGAAATGTAGCACGTGATCCCTATTTCTACATGTGGATCATACCTGACTGTCAAAGGAGGTGGATATCAAGGTATACAATCATCCGTCCAAACTCCTTTCCTCAGCCATGTTCCTATACGGCAATACATCTCTTGGCAGAATTTCACTCTTTCCCTCTCCTTTCTCCCTCGCTTGCTAATGTGTGTGAATGCATGGTCTCTTCCTCGAGCACATTCCCACCTTACACTGCCCTGCTGCCATCCATCGCCTTTCAGCACAGATGGCATGTCTCTTCTCTCACCCCCAGATTCAGCTGCCAATGCCTCAGCCATCCTTTCCGCTTCATAACAAAGCATATCAAACTCAGCTCCAATAAGATAAACATTTTGAGGTAAGTCTTCATATTTGGCGTAACACGGGGAGAGCAAAGGATCCCTCCTATCAATCCCCTGTGGCACATAAGCCCAATCTAAAAAATTTGCACTTGTCTTTAAGATGTCCGAAGGTGCATTTTTGGGACGTCTTTCGAGCTTAACTTCCAGCGTTTCAGAAAAATCCAATGCGGGATAAATTCCCACTACACTGCCGATTCGTCCCCGCAGGATCCCCAGCTGGCTTGCAGCAAAAGCAAGATTTCCACCAGCTGAGAAACCACCAATTGCGATTTTCTTCTCGTTAATATACAGAGTCTGGTCATTGATGATTGCATCTACAATCGCAGCAATGTCTTCAACAGCATGGGGGTATTTGTAGGTTGGTGATTTGTGGTAATTGACTGACACCACAATGATATTGAAAGTTTGAGCGATGAAAGAGCAAAACTCGTCGTCTGTTTCTGGATCGGCGACAGCCCAGCCACCGCCATGAATGTCAATGTAGAGCGGAAGCTTCTCATTTTCAGAGCTTTTTGGATGGAATATACGATTCTTAAGGCCGGACCGTATAGGATATTCCTTCACTTTCGGTCGTAAGAAATCGGCTCGTCGCCTTTGGAATAATCGGCTCACGCTGAGTCCGAGTGAAAAGAAAGCCTTGAAAGACCATAGACTGACGAAGTATGCGATCCGGAGGTGAAACGGTGGAGGAAACGAGATAATTCTTGAGGGTTCAGGATCCATAAGTGTAGATACAGTGTCTAGTTTAGCAGCTGCTATGACGGTAGTTGCAAGGCCTATCTGGCTAAATGTTGTGTCGCTCGACATGACTGAAGAGTGATCGCGCTTTGAACCAATGCATAAACAGGGAGTCACCAATTGTGCATCAACGGGAAATCATGAATTGAGTTACGACAATGACTTGCTACCACAAGTACAACGCCACGATTAATCATCGATTCAAGTCGATAGATATACATAAGACTCCAGCAGTTTGAAAACAGGCTGTGCTTTAGGATCATTTCCGCATTAAAATATTGTGGCCAGTTGTGGCTGCTGCATATCGATACCTCCAGCAAGGCAGAACAAACAATGGAACCCCTATTAGAAGCATGTCCCTACATATCTCAACAGCGAGGCTGAGCTAAGTGCTCAGTTTGAGACGTTTCTCGGCTTTTTTATTGCGCTTCTTCCTTGGTGAGACCTTGAGAGCCTAACTGCATGTGTTAGAAGAATGACCCAAATGTGCGAGAACAACCTATCCACGGTCGCTGCTCTGCAATAAACCATGGCAGTGTTGGTGCACAACCTTCTTCAATGGCACGACGAAAATGTACCAGTTACCAAGTTTTAGATAAGGCTGTGTGTGGCATGATGTTGTTCCTGTGATTCACACAAGCCTTGGCCGCTGAATCGAGCAAGAAAGTGGCTCGGAATGGCTCTCTCAAGTGTAGAATTGACTTAGCCAAGGCGAATTGGACCACCTGCTTGCGGTGGGCACTTTTGGGCATTGCATTCCTTACACCCTCTCCAGCATGGCATTTATTATTGTGGTTCGAGTGGGGAGGATCGGCGCTCTTAAACTGGAACATCGCTGTTTAAATATGTAATACTTGACAACTCTGCCTTCTCATTATGCTACTCTTCAGTACTCACCATTCGAGCCGGACAAATATGTCGCCAAATAAATCCACCATCGTCGTCCGGAATCTGCCCCGGTGTACTACTACTGAGGATGTCAAGAGTTTCTTTGACATGCGAGTCAAGAATGCCGGTACTTTCGTCTACCCATTAGTCAAAGATACACAGAAATCAGCGGGCAGCTTCTATTGTACCACGGTTACCATCAATGCAGCCAAGAGGAAAGCTGCTATGCTACTCAATGGCCAGGAATTTGTTCCTGCTCTGGGCGGAGGAAAGACTAATATTGAAATTGACAACTCATTTATTGGCTCGATTACTTTAGCAGAGCACATAAAGGCTCAATTTGAGTAAGTATCTCAGTATTTCTAGTGGAAGCCTGCACTTACAGTCAACAGCCTATACTTCGTCCATGGAGTTGGGGGGGATGCTTTCAGCTCGTGGGTGTGTGACGCGACTGGTCACATGTGGCCGAGGGATTCCCTTCCAGAGCAATGTCTCAACCTGGGGGTGCGAGGTAGATTCTCTACACTTGGATACGACGCAAAGGTCCTTGATGGGGGTCAACCGAAGACCATTCGCAATGCTGCTGAATCAATCCTTAAGTACATAGCTGCAGACAGACCTCTGGTAAGTGTTCGGTGAGCGATTGTTCGCCTCCAAAAAATTACTGACACATTACTGAAGAGATGCGCACGACCGATATTCCTTGTTGGCCATAGCCTTGGTGGTATTGTTATTGAGCAAGTATGCTATGCTATCTTGACGGGGATCCATAGAAATGAAGTAACTAACACGATCAGGCGCTAGTCCTCGCCCTTGAGAAGCCAGCGGTTAAACCGGAATACGATTTCATCCAGCACATGGTTAAAGGGGTGGCATTTTTTGGAGTACCATTCCAGGGCAGTTCAAATGCTGATTTTATCAGTCCTGTGGCAAGCATCATCTCAGGACTCACTAGAATGAACACAAACTTCGTCAAGGACTTGAAGACTTCTTCGCAAGAGCTTCCGGCTCTTAACATGATGTTCAACCGCATCAAGACAGAAGAAAATATTGGGGTTCTTCTATTTACCGAGAAGAAGGCTGATGGGCCTTCAAAAATCGTATGTGTAATCTCTTACAGTAGGTGCTGCGTATTATTGACTTTACTGGCAGACAACTCGAACCTCAGGAACCATACCTTTCCGAGCCGAGATCGCTCCTTTTGAGATTGACGCCAATCATCGAGAAATGGTGAAATTCAAAAACGCAAATGATGCAAGAAATCCCATTACATTGATTGTGAATATGATTAAACAACAACTGGGCTTGGAGGTTACACCCACTCCTGAATGTCCTAATAGCAGAGAGACCCTACCAGTTCTTCACCTCCCGGTTCTGTCAAATCAGGTAATAGAGAAAGACAAAAATGCAGGATTTAGTCCACTAGTTCGTTTCGATACTATTTTCGTAATCGACGATACCGGGTCTATGCAATACGCTGCCAACTCCTCGGAGGAAGCGAATCCAAACCCCAAAAGCAGATGGGATGTCATGACAAAAAGCCTACAGTACATCGCCAATATTGCCGCGGAGCATGATAAAAATGGAGTTGACATTCACTTTCTCATCTCTTCGCATTTAGACCAAACAAACATCTCAAGTGGACAAGAAGTGCTCAACCTTCTTGCACAAGTCGATCTTGAGCAAGGTGTTGGCGGCACCTACATCGAGCCTATACTAGCAACTATCCTAGGCCCATACATAGCTAACTACGAGGAGTATTTTGACTTAACAAGAAAAAGAATGAAAGCCACAAGACCCAAGCCGTTAAACATTATCGTTCTGACGGATGGTAAAGATGATGAACCAGGAACTACCGAAGAACACTTGGTAAGCGTTGCTAAGAAGTTGGACAAGATGCATGCTCCACAAACACAAGTTGGGGTTCAGTTCATGCAGGTTGGCGATGACCCAGAAGCAGCTGAGTATTTAAAACGGCTGGATGATGATCTTAAGACTAACTATGGTGTTCGTGATGTAAGTTCTCTCACTATATGTTCCAAATCGAGTCCAATGATTAATCAAGTACTAGATCGTTGATACAAAAACATTTCAAGACCTAGACCCAGCGCAAGATTTTGCCCAACATTTGCGAAGCATCCTCCTAGGTGCAGTCAACAAGAATCTTGACTAAGAGCCAGCCACGGAGTATTTGTGGGGATCTGAATTTTGCGCGCGCTTCTCCAGGTGAACCAACTAGTGGTACCGCCAAGCAATAAAATTTCCTTTATCTTATTTTTTTTTTTTAGGGGGGGCCGGGGGTATTGCTTGTGGAGTAAATAGCGTGATAAAAAGATGCAACATAAAATTGAAGTGGAGAGGTATTGTCGATTCACCAGTAATATAGAGCAAATCACGTAGGCGTACGTGACGTGCTGTTTATATTGGTTGGTTGAATCGTTGATGTTTTGTGTTGTGGAAGGAGCAGGAGCTTGAATACCCCTCTATAGCTCCCGCCACACTAACCTAATCAGGACTAGTTACATCATGTGATGAGTCATGTGACTATAGCTAATTATTTGTACCAACAGGTATATATACAATAAGAAACGGTGAAACGATAGAATTAAAAGATAAAATTTATACGATAGCATGCCTCAATGGGATAGTGCAGAGAAAAAAATTTTATTCCGTTAGATATAAGACTAAGTATACTATAAATATAAATATAAAAAATAATAGTAAACGTTTTGTCCTCTCACTCTAAATAATTTATATGTTATATTGTCACGACTAGCTAAAACCCACGTTTACCTGTCAACATTACAACTACTGTTGGAATTAACGACTCCAGCCAATCGGATGACTAAGTGTCATCAACGCAACGCGATTTGGGAGGGCCTGAATCAGGGTAGATCAAGTATATTGGGAACAGCGTACAGTCTCTTGCTGACTTCTCTTGTATTGTACTGTATAGAAATAAACTACGAAAGTCTTCAGGCCACATATGGAGGACAACTAGTGAGACGTGCCTGAAACGCACGTGCTGGAGCAAGCACTTGCCTGAGGCCTCCAGGCCTCACATCAACATCAGGTCCTAATTTTTCCAAACACCACACTTATCACAACAACACTTCAACACAACACACTCATTTTTTATTAGAGTTAAAAGCTCATTACACTCTGGTCTAATTATTGATCCAAATATAATTCTCTTGTTACGCTACTCTAGACGTCCTCTCTCAAATAGCCTTTTCCTATGTATCGGATCCTGTTACTCTTCCTGCCCTCTTGGTGTGGTGTGATTAATACCCTCCCACATTATATACATATATTGTACGTGATCTATAATCTAAAGATTAGCAGTACTCAGGTTGATTCAGGCATGGTTGAAATTTGTTCATGCTATGATGAAGTACTCGGTATCTCTGGTGGTCGCATAGGTCGAGTAGTCCCTCCTCCACCAAAAGATGACCCTTTTCATCTTAACCCTCATGGGAAGTTGCTCATATTTCAAGTTTCTCAGTGTCGACTGGCGCCTCCACATCCGCCTGAGCAGCTTCCCGTGTCTCTTTTCCCCTTTTACTCGTATCCCTTAGTTGAAGAAAGTGTAGTCCAGCAGTTAGCAGAACCATGCATACCCCTGTTACAGCCGCAAAAATAAAACCAGGCCTAAAGCTAGGCGCTTCAACCGTCCTCCATACGGCATCTGCTACCCAAATCTGGTTAATATAGCTTACGATATTACTGAGCGCCGTCAGAAATCCTCTCATCTCATGATCATGTGGCATCAGCTCTGGAAACCACGAATAATAGATTCCTGGTACGCCAGCGCACATGTATGAAATGTAATATGCAAAGAATTTGGCACCTTCAGGGACATTCCACACAGCAATAATAATGACACCGATGAATGTACCTGTTTGCATGAAGGTTATAGCTTGCCACCGCCGGCCATTAAGTAGCGGGGAATCTGAAAGCATGCCTGCTACTATTTGGACAACCACTCCGATAGCTGATTGTCCCGTAGGCCAGACATTTATCTGATAAACGGTATGATGTGTTGCCTTAAGATACAGAGCAAATGCAGGCTGTGCCGAAGGAAAGCTGCTTTGGACGAAAAAGTATCCTAGAGGTAGGATCCAGAATTGCCATTGCTTCATAATGCGGAAGATCTTCGTCTTATCCCATGCAGATGCCCCAAGGGGTTTGTATCCATCACGCAAGAGGCGTTGCCTTGCTAGTGCAGTCTCGTCGGAGGTTAGATAGAAGGCTTGACTGTTCTCCGGGAAATCAGGGTTGAAAAAATATCCGATCACACCAACAGGGAGTGATATGATACCGCAGATAATGTACAGCCATTGCCAACCCGCATGACCCATCACACCATTCAAGTTCTTATACGCAGCTGCTTGGAGATAGCCACTGAACATCCCAGCCATTGTAGCTGTTGCGTAGAAAATTGTGACACGCTTGCCGCGCTCAACTTTTGTGTCTGTTTTGGTGTTATTTAGAGGGGATAGAGACGGAGATAGGGGCTGGCTTACACCAAGAGCTAATCAAATAAATGATAACTGGGAAAAAACCCCCCTCACATAATCCGATCAAAAATCTAAGAGCATACAATTGTGGGACTGACTTTACTGATGCACAGCAAAACGTGAGCACCGCCCACAGAATTTCCAAGGTTGACACTAAGATGCTCGGTCGAATTTTTGTCGATAGAATCACGGCTGGGAGCTGCCCAATAACATAGCCTGCCGTGAAGACATTTCCCATATATGTCAACTGGCTCCCTCCCATGTTTAATGCTTCTTTCATACCAGACACATACGCGTTGTTGATGTTTTGTTGGTCAAGGTTCTTACAGAAGTAACCGAGACATGTGTAAGTAAGGAGGAAAAAGTCCAGTTTCAGAAGAAAGTTTTTCTCGATAGCCGGTTTATCTGGATCGTCCCAAATGTACCGTTGGATGTTGCGCCAGGTTCGATGAGCTTTCGCTTTGAATCCAGGCTTCTCCCATGGTTTCGGGGAGTCGTTGGGTTGGGCTGAATAAAAATTCACATGGCTGTTCAAAATTGATGGCCCAAGTTGCGTCTTCTCATTATCAATAGCCGGAGGTATCCAAGACACAGATTCGGGAGTTTCCATAATTGATGATGACAATTGAAAATTTAGCACAGCACGGAATCCATCAGCCTCCTTATACTAAGGAAAGGGAAAAGTTCTTCATGACCTGCCCAACAGAAAATATAGACTTCTCTTTTGCAACAAAGAGGTACCACATTGCGCGATCGAGGTCTCTCTCTCATCATCTTCCCAAATGCAGAAGAAACGCCGACAAGACGCGCAAATTCACACCACACTATACTTGGGATCGATATGCGATTCGAACAGACTCAATCTTAATGCTGAAATTAGCAAGAGCAGGGGAAGTTTTCTCTCCATGGAGATGTTACGAGTGGAGAGGGAGTTCGGGACTTTGGGCTTCTATTTGGCGAAGTGAATTCGCCCCCCTTTTTTACCCCACTTTACTCGCTTCGTGCTTCTGTTCATGCTGAAGAAAGCTTAATCGCGGGGTGGGATGATACTGCAAATATGGACCCTGCCGAATACTGGCCTCTTTCAAAATGCCCTACCCAATCAGCAAGCGAGACGAGATTGCGAATCATCTGCGAAAATGTCGAACATATGCAGATCCCTTCTACTATCGATAACCTCACTACTCTAAGCATTAGGACGGGCCTTTCCAAAAGCTCCACAGTGATGATACACTATTAAACGGGTATATGTCCATCGTAGTGCCGGTCGATGAAGGGCAACAAGATGATGAAATGCGGATGAGGATGACGCAAATTATATAACCCCACATCTTGGTAAGCAACTTTTATAACGGCTGAGGGAAGACAAAAACGGATGCAGTGGTCAATTGAATAATATCTCTCAGAGGACAAATACCAAAATTCTAGCATACAACAATGGCTACTACAACCATTACCGAGAAATTAGCTACCACCACTTTAGCTGACGGGTCCGATTCTGATCTTTCAAGGTATGATTACAAAAAGCTTGAAGCATACGTGCATCCCCCAGAGACGAAAGAAAAACTCAACTGGGCCGAGCTCGTGACTCTCGACCTTGAAGACTACAACAGGGAAGGTGGGAAGGAGAGATTAGCAAAGCAGCTAGAGCATGCGGTTCACCATGTTGGCTTTTTCTATGTGAAGAACTATGGCCTTTCACAGGAGGAAGTAGACCGCCAATTCACCCTGGCAAAGCACTTCTTTGCTCTACCTGTTGATGAGAAGGCCAAGTACGAATGCAACTACGTGGCAGCGGATTACAATGGATGGAGAAGAAGCGGACGTCGACTAGAAAACAAGGGCTTTGACAATGTTGAGATCTACAACATCCCTAAATTTACCAAGGATTTCGAGGGAAAATACCAACAACCGGACCTTCTCAAAGCTCACCTTCCTCAGATTGAGCACTTCTCGAAAACCTTGCATAGCAACGTGGTTCTGCCCCTCCTCAAACTCTTTGCTATTATTCTGCAGCTCCCAGATGAAGACTACCTCGTAAATCAACACACGTATGAAAAGAAGTCAGAAGATCACTTCCGTTATATGCTTTACCGGAAGCGCACCCCAGAAGAATGGGCAGCCAGCGGTGGTGGCCTAGGTAATGGGCATACCGATCTGGGCACTGTAACCCTCCTCTTTCGGCAACCTATTGCAGGCCTACAAATCCTAGGCGACGACGGAAACTGGACCTGGGTATCTGCCCAACCAGGAACCATCACGGTCAATCTCGCAGACACAATTTCTCATCTCACTGGAGGCTGGCTCAAGAGTTCTGTTCATAGGGTCGTAACGCCACCAAAAGATCAATGGGCTTATGATCGTACCGGATTGTTATATTTCGCAAGGCCGCATAATGAGATGGTGTTGAATCCTTTGAACTCACCTGTGCTGAAAGCTGCGGGGGTGAAGTCCCGATTTGAGAAACCAGTAACTGTGGAGCAGTGGGTAAAAGCGAAGCAAACGCTGCAATTGAATCCCGAAATTGCTGCTAAGAGATGGGCTGAGACTGGAGATGGTACCGTCGAGGTTCTAGCTGGATTCAGAGACCGAAAGTATAAAGAGTAGTGCTTTAAGTTTAATGAAAATGCGCAAACACATTCCCCTTAAGCTCTTAAATTCTCCAACTTACCAAATTCCCTCCTCGACCCACTTTCAAATGACACACCAGTGACAAGATATTTTGCCAGGGTTGCGATGAGGCTTTGTTCATCTGATATATTCATGTATACATATCAAAAAGTTAAGGGACGACTCCCCTATCAGACCTTAATACTTGTAATGTAGGCGCTTGATGTATAAAGCCTAGAATACTGTAATAAATTTATTAGATGCAATTCTAGCGGTTAAAAGAATAAGAAATTTACATTGTATGCAAAGGTAAAAAAGACAGTTGATAAAAAGTTATAGTATACCCCTCTCATTGTTGCATTTGTCTCTTTATAAGTAGCAAGCCTAGCTTTTCGCGTAAATATTATAGCCCTGGAAGAGCATCCCCTTCCCCTGAGACTGCTCATGGTCTAGTCACTTTGAAATATTAACTGCCTTGGAAAAATTTACTCTCAGAGAAGCATCCCTCCAGAAAGATGTATATGTGTCTAAAGATACAATATCTACTGCCCTCAGCGTGCTGGAAATTCGGTCGCCTGAAAGTCAATTATTTTGCCAAGAACAAATGAGGTGCCAAAGTATAGAAGACCAAATCCCACCATCAAATCATCTCCCACAAACCAGGCCTTTTATCTGAACTTTTTCTTAAAAGGATATTCCTCCTATGCGAATCAGTACCATGCATGAAACAGGATACTTAATTAAGATGGATAGCGCATGAGTAAGTTCATATTTTGTGTGAACGTTTAGGTCAATAGATGGGAACGTTGCCCCAATTAGCACCATATGGTGGGTTCCAGCTCTCTCCCTTCTCCCATTAACCACAAATCTCAACCTCAGCTTTAGCACAACATTAAAACTACATCCTAGACGCGATAATCTTTAGCCTCCACATCACTCAATTATTTCGCGCATAAGCCAATAGTGATGGTAGATATTTGCCAGATCTTAGACTTAGGTTCTATTATGAAGCAGGGTAGTTACGGTAAGATGGGGCCCTCGTAGCGGTAATCATAGACTATTTCGCCCCCGCGAAATTTTCTTTCGGTTACTGCGCATCAGAGTTAAGGCACTTAACTGGTTATGGTTCACATAAGTAAAAAGCAAAATCTCTTCAGCGTCAAGAAGAAGCTACTTTGCAACACACCCAGTCTTTTTCTTAGAGAATTTGATGGACTATTTAAGGAAAGAGCAAACGGAGTAATATATATAACCGAGAATTGCTCAGAAATCCTCGAATTATTTGTGAATTGGCTATACTGGAATACTCTACTAGAGATACTTAAGGGGGGTTCACAGAAGCGTTAATCTGGATGGGCGTAAAGATTTAGAGTAATGCGGGTTTCATTTAATTTACTGACTAATGACGCCTCTCTCAGTCACGGGCAAGATTTGCAGCACTCTTTTTCCAATTCAATCGTTAACACCGTCCAAGATACTTTTCGGAAAGAAACCGTCTGATTTCCAGATTTTTTCTAAGAGAGATCTGCCACGATACTCCAAAAATTCGTAGACTACCGTAGTTGGCTATCTTAACTTGGATTGCATTACCTTATGATATTGAAAGTAGTCTCCCGGTTGGGCTGAGTGTCGAACAAATAAAGTAGTAGCAGCCATGGCCGGAGGTGCGGAGCAATACCTCAAGATGGCAGTAGATTATATGGCACTCCAGATTGATTACTGATATCTGTTTGGTGGGAATCGAGAGCGAGCTGTTAAAACCCACAAATCAGAAGTGGTAAGAAAATATTTGAGGTCTCTATAGTTTAAAATACAAACGCCAGGGCTAAAGGAAATCTGTCGGATTTATGGGTCTGTGGCCAAGCCAGTGACCCCGAAGGTTCAGCAATTCAGAGGAATCGGAGACTCTGAGGATTTAGCTGGTCAAAGAATATAGGTCAACTACCTACATGTAGTCCAAGGGTCACATATATATAGCATACTTCTCTCTGTAGATAGAATGGATCATCATCAGTGAAATATCCAACAAAATCCCTACCAGTAGCAACTTAAAACTGTGAACTGCTCGTCTGCTGTACTCATCTAACTATTTACCTGCCTTTATTGCACTTTGAAAAGATTAATTAGCATCGCTGCCTGGCTTAAAAGATCAGTGTGTAATTCACCAAAAATTCCTCTTCAGCCCATGAAAACTCACTTCCTCCTCAGTCTACTGATGTCTATTTCCTATGGAAGGAGGTATTAACCCGTATTGTTTTCAACTTGGCCAGGATATGCTTGGAACAAGACTAACCTCAGATGAGTTAGGGGATTCTAGACCGATATGGAAAGTGCCTTTTGGCTCTAGTAGCGGTTTATCGGAGAAGGCTATAAATTTGTGATTCTTCGTGCGCGCGGCTATGGTGAGACCTGTTGGATGTTTGAGGTTTGAATGGTTGATGAGGAGTATCCCGAGATCTAGAGAGTAATGGGGTTGAATGGGAGTTCTGGCTTCGTGGGTGACTTTGAATTGTCATCTAGAGAAAACTTTGTACTAGATGATGTAGGGGAAATGGGTGCAATACAATTGTTATTGTTCTCAGGGATTTCTATTGTTTGGATCTCAAGCCCATATGGAACCTTCGATCTGATTATTCTGGCTTCGATTTTGAATCAGAATCGGAGTCTCCTACCTCTAGATACACTACTTTGCTAGGTGAAAAGATTTTGAATGGAACTGCCAACAACTTGAAGGACACCAATATCGGACCCTATTCGCCAAGTTGGGGGGGTTATAAGTGGGTAAGGATGCAGGGCAAGACTTGCTCCAAATAAATGAAAATCACAGAAGGGTGGATGTAGGACAGCTACGTGTGCGCCTTTCTCAAACGGCAGATGACGACCAAGTTATTGCCCGAAAGTGTGAGATGTTGCCCTGACCCTCCACAAGGACATGAACTTCGTTTCTGGCAACCTTAGATCTCGTGAATCCGCGGAGTCGTTGGATCTCGGATGGATTCTTTGATTAATATGGAAAATTGTGAAGGTGAACCATCCCTTGATACAATTTCCATATAATTCACGTACCCATATACATATCTATCCAAGAGACAACACTGGTGCGTCTGGACCTAGAAAGATATCTTGCTCTACGTCATCAAATATTAATGGAATTTGACAAGTGATTGGAGCAATATCTTGGCGAGATTGTTCGAAATAGGTAAGTTGATAAAATTATGTTCCGGCATACTAGCGAAATATAAGATGATGTAGCCAAGAATTTCCTTGACATGAAATGTTACTGAGATCATTTTCGGAATTTTTAGTTATGAGACAGGAAAGAAGAAATCTGGGAATATTTACCGCGGATATATAATCGGAGGGCTCAATCATAAAACCTTCTCTATGGCTAGGTGACTAACAACTCAGACATCATGAGAACAAAAGGTTGGTGTTGGTACAAATAATTAGCTATAGTCACATGACTCATCACATGATGTAACTAGTCCTGATTAGGTTAGTGGGCGGGAGCCATGGAGGGGTATTCAAGCTCCTGCTCCTTCCACAACACAAAACAACAACGATTCAACCAACAAATATAAACAGCACGTCACGTACGATACGTGATTTGCTCTATATTACTGGTGAATCGACAGTTGGGAAGCAATGAGACTACGTTGATCAATGAAATAGCACAAAATCAAGAAGACAAGGTCTTGAATCGTCTTGTCTAGTCGAATAAAAGATAGGAAGAAAGATGTGTTTAAGAAACTGTGCATGGCAAATATATAGAACTTCAAAGTACAGGAAGACATTTGGGGGCTGGAGCGGAACACAATAAATACCATAAGAAGATAGCATTGTGGGGAGCCATGCTAGCCAAAATGTTCTTGTTCTACGAGTATGAAAAGTATTGACGAGTGCCCAGAGATCAGTTGATCATTCAAAAGTCCATCACCTAGCAAAATATGCGATCGTTTTCTAAAAAGCTGAGCCAGAATTTTTAGTCTACTCTTCAGGCCTCATCACTAGATTTCACCTTCTACTTCACCCTGTACGTATACTCTTCATTTGCGGCATTCGGTCTCGCGGGAAGGTTACGAGTTCGCAAATACAAATCCGAAAGGTTTCGTGCTTTTTTACTGATCAATTAAAGGTCTTTTTTCGACAAAGGCAGAACCCAAGAACAGCAGGATATATTTTAGCACTGCGAAAAGGGGTGGAATAGACATCGGGCACTGTATTTTTTTCACCTTTAGAAAAAATTTCTGGGGCCTTTGGTACTTTCGCCCTGGTGAAAACGGATTTCAAGAACGTGACCGGACGGGCAATAAATACTTTTTGTTAGCTCTGAAGACTATGGAGGTATGTTGTAAAGTGACGCAATTGAAAGATTATCAAAGTGGTGTATGGGAATCATAGGTATATGTATTGATCAGGGGACGCTTACACAATATTGGAACAAAAAAGGAAAGACCAATGGTTTTTCGCTAACTCTAAGATCCAATTTCTTGGGCATTGGATTTAAGGCCCTTGGTGGAAGATGTAGTCCCTCAACCTCCTACGTCCTCAATTATAAAAGGAAACCCTTTTTCCCGGCTGCCACGTTGGTATTTCCGGGGACAAATACGCTTGATCAAATGTGTATTTAAAACCAATTACTCTCTAGATTACTCGAGGCCGCTTTGCGCCTTGGCGTGGCATTCTTTGGTCACTTAATCTAGTTTACCGGGATAATTGTTGCACATACCCTTCCTTCTGTGCTTAGATGATTATTGTTTTGTAGCTTGAGACGCCGATGGGAATAATATGTCAGTTATAGTATAGCTACTACAATGTGCCATTTGCAGTTTATATTTCTTTTCCCTTATCCTTCTGAAAATATACTGCGCTTAAGGTTGTGTATACTCCACAGTCCGTCCTGCTAACTGACATGCCAAACATTATTTTAAGCAGCTAGCAACAATTTGGCCACTTGAGTTAGAATGAACAAGGCGCCATAGGCACACTTCACCATGAAGGGTCAGAGGGCATCTTACGACACCTAAACTAGGCACCCACTGGAAGGATAGACTATCATCCCTACTTGCAATGATTCCACAGGGTACCCAATCAAACACCGGGGTATTCATCTGGAAGTTATTTTGATTTATGAAGAAAAGTGACTTTACACCACTCTCGATCCCTCCACCTAGTGAGATTGTGCATTATTAAGCACTCTTTAGGTTGGCCAAAAATGGAAACCATACCAAAGAGAATGGTTGGGTGGTTCACAAAGAAAGAACTTCAAAATTCGTGTGCAGCAGGGGATAACAATAGATTATTTCTTGCTAGCTCTGGAAAAAGATCCGAAGGTTTTCTGGGAATTCGAGAGACGGTTTGAGAGGCTGTATATGTCAGTTCAAGAGAGGGATAAAGTATGAGGACTATAGATTAAAATGGGTGGAAAAGTGATAAAGGGTTGGGGGAGATAACGATGAGTAGGAAGAAGAGGGGCAGCGTAGAGGGAGGAAACTACTGAGTCATCTGTTATTTTCCGGGCCAGGGTTGTGTGGAGCACAATTCTCAAGAGATACGATATATGTTAACGGTGGGCAAGGCCTGTTTTGCGGAGATAGATAAGGAAACGCTGTAATGGATGTTAGAACTGGCCAAGATGCTGGATCATTTAGCCTCTTCATAGCTGTCCAGATCCCATATAGATCGCTCATATAAGTCAACAAGATCTAAATTATGTAGTATGTGTAGCAAATCTCAAGTGCGTAGCAAAGTCCCACGGTCCCGGATCTTTCGTACTTGCCGCATGTGGAAATGTCTGGAGTTAATGGTTCAGAGTACTTTCATGTCAGTACTTCTATTCTCCTTTGATACTGCCTGGTCTGCTTCGTTTTTGAGCAACCTGCGAACCATTAACTCGTCCATATAGCCATTTCAATATAATGGTGCTACCGGTCATGGTCAAGGCCGCCAGCGAAAATAGTATCGCTCGCTGTGTAGTATCTAATTGAGCGAAGAGAGGGTATGGATAACTTAAATCAAGGTTAGAAAGTAGTGATAATCAGAAATCCTGTGTCAACTCACAAGCCATTATGATTGAAGCAATGATCCACCCAAGCCCAGTAACCCACAGCAATTGCGCTGCTTAAGCCCAGAGCCGGCGCAGCACGGATAGTCCAAGGTGGGCTCAAAAACAGCATATCTATCACGAGCAAAATACTCGGCATAGCATGAAATCCCACATCTGCCCACGGCGCAATATGTATCCCAGGTGGCACGACTAGTGCTTTATCTATAGCACTGATTCCCCAATACAAAACACTAATCAAGACTTCCAATGGTGCTGAACAGAGCGCTAGACTGTTTTTAATTGAGAACAGCGTTGGGGACAGAGTTATATCAGCGAGAAGACCGAAGATGAATGTTGCGTGTGCAACGGTTAAGCCGAGGATGGTGAGGTATTGCCAGTGCCAACCGTAGGAATCGTTGATCATGGTGGGGAAGTCGACGAGGTATTTGTAGGAAAGGGAGAAGGAGACTATGCCTATTATATGGACTATTGCAGATACTATAGAGACGAGAAAAATTAGCATATATACTGGTTATTGTACGGCATGAGTATGGTATCAATGTGATACAAATACATGGCGCCGAGCTATTGGAAGTACCTACCGCCACGGGATGGAGAGGGCAAGCGTTGCAAAGGGTGGCGGGACAATAATTTCTGTGGAGAAACCATATTGAAATTCTTAGAAATATAATTTAGAACCGATGTATGAGAAGTTTCTGGAGGAATATGGTGGATGAAGTTATTCGGGATGTTGTCAGGTACCCGGAGATTGGCCGATGACCCACTTAAACTTACTTGCCTGAAAGCTCAGCCTTGTGTTTTCCGCCCCTTCAACAACTTTACAACTTAGCATTCTAGCGTCCTCATAGATACTGGCCATTTGCTAAAATGGCAGACGATCCACCTAGGTCAAATAAAAGAAGTCGATCAGAAGATGAAGGTTAGCGTAACCCTCTCTTCTTGCTTGGTGGTGGTATACTGACTGCTTTAGACTCATCATCCGACGACGATATGGGTCCTCAACTCCCATCTGCAGAAGCCCCAAAGAAGAAGAAACGCAAGCTGCCATACGAGAAGCTCTACATCTCTGCCCTCCCGACTTCTGCTAAATACTCGAAATCCCTCATGCACAAAGAACAACTTGCTTTCCTTACTATGACACCTCTTACAGACTTCCTAATCACAAGCTCTATAGACGGTGTTGTCAAATTTTGGAAGAAAGGAGCGGATGGGATTGAGTTTGTGAAGGAATTCAAAGCACATAATGGAGAGATCAAGAGTGTTTCGGTCAGTGCGGACGGAAGAAGCTTTGCGACAGCCGGGGCAGACAAGAGTATCAAGATATTCGATGTCATGACTTTTGACCTATTGTCTATGCTTACTATGGAGTTTACGCCAAAGTGCCTGTGCTGGATTCATAAAAGAGGCGCGTCCCTACCTCTGCTTGCTGTCTCAGATGAAGTCAACCACACGATTAGGATATACGATGGTAGAGGAGAGAATCAGGAGCCGGTACATACTATTTCTGGCTTACACAGAAGCGTGGTATCATTGATGGCGTTCAATGACGCTTATGATTGTGTTATTTCAGCGGACGAGAATGGTATGATCGAATACTGGCAACCTGGAAATTACGAGAAGCCCAATAATGTCTTCGAATATAAGAGCTCTACGAATTTGTTTGAATTTAAGAAAGCGAAGTCAACCCCAGCATCTTTGACGATATCCCCTTCCGGAGCCCAATTTGCTACATTCTCATTTCCGGATCGAAAAATACGTGTTTTCGACTTTCCAACTGGGAAGCTGTATCGAACCTATGACGAATCACTACAAGTTTTGGAGGAAATGCAGCAAGCTGGCACGGCTCTTCAGAAATTAGAGGATGTTGAATTTGGGAGGCGGCTGGCTACTGAGCGAGAAATTGATACCCCTATTTTACGAAACAAAGCAAACGTGATATTCGACGAGACTGGACATTTTATCATTTATGGATCAATGTTAGGCGCTAAAGTCATCAACACGTACACAAATCGAGTTGTCAAGGTTTATGGGAAGGACGAGAATTTCAGACCATTGAGTATGGCCATTTATCAAGGCCAACCCCAAAAGAAAGGAATTACGACTGTAGCAATGGCAGCCTCAAATAATCCACTCCTTCAAGAATCAGAGGTCCGAGACCCTATATTGTTTACAACTGGAGTTGGAAAAGTTCGCTTCTACATGTTCACGAACGATGAGAATATATCCAAGTCGGAGCGGGATGTTCACAACGAAAAGCCGATGAACGCAAACGCCAAGAAGGCAATCGAAAAAAAAGCAGCGGAAACCGGAACAGCTGGCATAATTCACACCTCTTATGGCGACATTCATATTCGTCTCTTCCCAGATGCAGCTCCAAAGGCCGTGGAAAACTTTGTCACCCACTCAAAGCAAGGGTATTATAACAATACCATCTTCCACCGAGTCATTCGCAAATTCATGATTCAGTGTGGTGACCCTCTCGGTGATGGCACAGGAGGAGAGAGCATATGGGGTCGAGAATTTGAAGATGAGTTCAGTACGTTGCGACATGACAAGCCGTATACCGTCAGCATGGCCAACGCTGGACCAAATACCAATGGCAGTCAATTCTTCATTACAACTGAAAAGACGGTAATTCCCTGTCGCCCATAGGCCACTATATTTTGTTCTAATTCTTTATAGCCCTGGCTTGATAACAAGCATACTATTTTTGGAAGAGCGATTCAAGGGTTGGATGTCATCCACAAAATCGAGAACGCCCGAGTGTATAAAGAAAAACCGGAAGAAGACATCAAAATTCTCAACATAGAGATCATGTAATACCAGTTCCAATTGATACCTCACCTTGCCATGTGTGGCAAAATACAGGCCTCTGGCATAGTCCGAAACCAGCCCACAAAAGCTACACGAAGGCAGGCGAAGAAGCAAAGGATATCTCGATCCGTATATCACAGTGGCACATGTTCATTCTTGATAATCCCACAAATGACTGTCAGGTCTGGATCTTTCGGTTTACTGAGGCGTCACTTGGCCTTTCATTAATCCTCAGGCATCTGTGCATGGAGCTTATCGCATTTAGCGCAATCAGGAACACACCTGCAGCCTCTGTCCTGTCCCACTTCACTTGATGCATCTTCGACCTCCCACTTTCTCAGCCTCCCGAGGTTTTCGTACACGTCCTTGTGATTTAGATATTTTCGACCATCCCATGCTCCCGCAAATCCTTATTGACTATGTCTATGTACGCTGGGGACGTGAATCTTGGGCCACGCAAGCAACAGGCGCCGACCATCCCAATTAGATGTTTGGCAGTCTAACTTCGAACGAGTTTTAACACAGCAAATTGCTTGCAGATGGATAGCATCCTGACTATTCGATTAAGATGCCGCGACCGAAGCGAGTTGGTGCTCCTGAACCAAAGCGGAGAAGTAGAACTGGCTGCTGGTAGGGTCTTCCTCTGTTGATTTACATTCGCATGAGCTACTAACCAGAGCTAATGCCAACTTGCAGGCCATGCAAAACTCGGAAGGTAAAATGCGACGAAGCAAGACCTGTGTGCGTAAACTGCCAAAGGCAGGGAGAAACCTGCGATTACTCCATACGATTGAACTGGGACGGGAGGGGCAAAAAAAAAGGTGAGGGTTCCAGTGCAGGAGGCTTCAGCCAAATCAGATTTTCGACTCCAGAATCCGTCAGCCAATTGCCACAAAAATCCTCTCCTACAACCTCGAGATCTGCGAATGTAGAATCTGCTACGTATATCAATATTGAAGGCGTAGAAGGAGCACAAAAAAACCCTCTGTCCGGTTCCGAACCACCTTCTCAGGCTGGCTTCTTCCGTATTCCTCCTCCGGCTTATCACTCGGATAGCATGATCGACCCGAACTTCAAACATACTGGCTCGCAGATAGTGACGCAACCTGAGTCATCATTTGCTCAGCCCCGATTTGACTTTAATCATACTCAGATTTATGAACGATACCATGCTAATTCCCCCAACCCGGGTGCTCCAGCAACCTTGCCTGCAGTTTCAAAATTATGTCGTAGCTTTTCACAGGATGAGCTTGGCAACTCGCCAACAGAAACTTGTATTCTAAGTCCAAACCTGAGCAGTTTCTCTCACAAGAGTTCCTCTTTTGGGAACCTGGACAGTCCTATATCTACCACACCTTTTTATTGTAGCACACAAGAAAATAATGACGACTCCCAAGACGATAAACCAGGTTATACTAGACCACCGAAACGTATCCGCTACCAGCCCGGCCAGGAATTAACCCTTTCGGCTGAACCGAGCATGCCACCACCTATTTTATCTCCAGTTCCACCGCAGGGCGCTGAAGCACGAAATTCCTCCTATAATTTCTCCACCACAAGCAGTACACCTCTTACCCCAGCTTCTAGTCACAGCGATGATGGCTTTAAAGGTCAAGGCTCGAAGCCGTCACCTCGAACATCGCATGATTCTCCAGACGTTAGAAGGCTTTCTGTCAATTCCCTTCTCTCTGGACCTCCTGGTATCCCATACCAGAGTACACCCAACAGTAATCCCGAAGTATTAAGCTGGCCTGAACAATATCAGGATGTGTATCAAGACACTAACACGTGGGGTATTGATCGTGGCATTAAAGACCTCGATATTGGCAAAAACGATGACATGAATGCAATTTCAGGGTCCTCACCTGCTGCAATGCGTGACCACCTAGAACTTGTTCTCAATGATGATGGCGGTTTCATGCCTGTAGAGTTTGGTTTTGGTATGGAAATGAATAACACTGTTTTTGAAAATGGCGGGTACTACGACAAACCAGTATCCATTTCCATTCCTCGAGCATTAGAGCCGTTACCTAGCAAGCTTTTAGAAAATCCCATGAATCTCCTAGTAAGCCTCTTCGAGAATATCAAAGGATATAAGCTAACACACATGCAGTACTTTGTAGGCTATATTGCTTTCTTACTCTACACAGATTTCTAAAGCTAATCATATCTAGCATCATTTCCTCAACCATACTGCTGGTTGTTTGATTCCGCATAATTGCTCCTCGAATCCCTTTAAAAGCATCTTACCAAGGATGGCTGTGCAGGATGATAATCTACTCAATTTATTGTTAGCATATTCTGCTTCGCATCGTGCACGGCTTTTGCGCCAGCCTGAGCCGGCTACACGAATCGCATTATGGGTCCAGGATATATTTCCAAATCTACGAAAAGCACTTGATAATCCAGATGAGATCATCTCGAACGCAAACCTCGCTACGGCAATTATGCTTGCGTCTCTAGAAATCATTTCTCCAAAAGCATTTGGAGTTGCCGTTCCCTGGCAGAAACATCTTGATACCGCTCGTCAAATCATTGCAGCTAGAGGTGGACCACGAGGCATGCACTTCGCCTCTCGAAGAGACAAGGTTGCCTCGTTTCTTTGGAGTTGGTTCGCATATCTTGATGTGCTAGGTAGTTTAAGTGGGCCCGCTAATGCCTCGTCCGCTTGGATTTTGGACTATGAAATCGCTGGCGAAGACGAATACAATATCGATTGCATTCTTGGATTTACTAGCAAATGCGTTCGAATTCTTGCCAAAATCGCGGAGCTTGCCCGAGTCTGCGATGGCCAGCGAATACGCTCTAATCTAACAATCGACCCTGACTGGAGGCCCTCGGAGGATACGATCGCCAGAGCAGACAAGCTCGAGGCAGATCTATCTGAATCGAGGCTTCATCCGTCAAAACCATGTACACATATGCAATCAAGTGGAGAGGCTGCGTATCAGTGGGATAGCATCGAAATGTCGGCTACAAACGAAGCTTTTCACTGGGCTGGACTGGTGCATTTACATCGACGTATTCTTGGAAAGCCTTCTTCTCATCCAGATGTTCAACAAGCCGTTCGAGAAATTCATGGTGCTCTCTGCAAGGTTAGGAGAGGAGGGAGTGCTGAAGCTTGCCTACTCTTCCCAATGTTTACGGCTGGGTGTGACACTGAGGATAAGAAACAGAAGATGGATATCCTAGAGCGACTCAAAGGTGTTGAGCGCTTTGGAATGACACAGGTATGATTTTAATGCGTTCGATTATTATCGACCACGCTGATATATGTCAGGTCCATAAAGCAAGAACTTTGATGGAGCGAGCCTGGGAAACTGGAAACCCTTGGGAAACCTTAATCGCAGGAGAATTCTTTGGCTGAAAGCGAATTTTTGTCGCTGCCACAACAAACTACTCCAACACTTCAGATTCTGCGATCATTATAAAACATATTGAGTCCTCATCATTTAGTCCTGAGCACGACTTAAAAAGGCTTGACTGGTTCGTCTAAAACATTACCCACGATGGATATGGATTCCTACAGTAGTTATGAGTGGAATAAGAAAGGTGCCAGGGTCTGCCTGCGTGCCTGGAGGTAGCGGGTCATAAAGTTGGGCACTCGATGTCGGTATCTACCAATGAGGAAGAGTAGGTTTTCTCGCTGTGATGAAGCTGATCAATGTCACGAGAAGTTCTAAACCTTACGACAAATGGGGCTACTGTACGGCTCGAGCCGAGATATCTTTCTGAAGGAGATAAGCGTGATAGTAAGCATGGGCTGCAAACCATGACTTTGCTCCGAAGCCAGCGTCCGGGGTATGTGAAAGCTTCCCACTTATCCCCCGATTTACCATTAGTGGACGCTTTATTCAATATATCATTTTCAATGAACGGAACAGAACTTGCTAAATTCTTCTACAGACTAGGCCCGGGAGGTATCGCTTGTTGGTGTTATAATAATGTCAACATGGTAGGGCTCCTGCTGGAACGCATTTTGCGGAGGGTGGGATGGTCACGTCTTCCCTGGTGTAGTCAAATACAACAAAAACCCTCACCACTTGTTTCCCATGTGGGATTCATTCGAACACGACAAAGAGGGGCAACGGGTCTTATGTAGAACGCTAGTGGTGGTTCTACAGGCTTCGCCATTGCCTCTCAAATAGATCATCGTTGGCAGACGGGATTTGATCATCCGTGAACGTTGTACGCAACATCAGCCGTGTCTTGTACCGATTTCACAACAATACACTACTTATAAGTAGTGGTATTGTGTGCCGGACATTCCCACCATTCAATGCCGCTTAGGACGGAATAACCTTTGTTGGTGGAAGTAGATGACTACCAGGAGACGTGTCCGGAAGTCGGATGCTCCCTTGGGGGATTCACCATCGATGATTGGGGACGTGCAATACTACATGATGAATCGACGTTGCATTCTTGGTCAGTAATAATGAGCATTATATCTTATTTAGGAAGCTAACATTGAGCAGGGCCCAGAATGCGACACAGAATCACCTCTTATTCAATTGAAATAATAGCTCCTCAACTGTGCTGCTTTTGACTTTAGCTCCTGTCTGCTACGGTCATCACTAGGCTGAGTCCTAGCACACCTCCCATGCGGACAGCTAGACTCACAACGTTCTTTTCTAGCCAGGGATCAGACTCGTTCTATGAACCATGGTTCAAAGGAAGTTCAAACCCAAGACCTTTTTGTCGTTGTCAGCATCGGATGTTAATTGATTACTCTTGGTCACGTCTTTATGACTTGGATGAGGAATGAGTTGTTTTTTTTTTTTTTTTTGCCCTGGATTTATTGTTTTTAGCTTAAAGGGACTGTTTGTGCTACGTGTCTATGAGAGACGCGCAGCACGACAGTCAAAGGACCGCATTGACCCCATTTTCCAATCCTTCAGCAGGTGGTGTGGTGGGCCAGCCTGTGTGACAACCAAGTCCACTCCGTCAGTGATCATGCCTATAGCTACTTGTCGCAACGGTGCGAGCTCGTCCAAGGGCTAGGCTGATCCCCTATAGTTTTATTGTCAATTGGGAGGCTCTAGGTTCGCATTGTAGAGGGCAAAAGATGCTATTTGGGGTTGCAGACTCTGGTAGATAGGTTGTCTGGAAGCAATAATCTGGCTTCGCCTCTCAAATTTTTGTCCCTCTGGTTATGTGACATGCATGCTGTGATTGATGCACTCGAAGTTTAGTTCAGGGTGATCTCAAAATGCCTATCAATTAGCAAGTGCCAAATTCACTGGGATCTTTAGTATCTTTCGAAGTTCAGCGTCTCCCTAGTGAATCGTTACCACTTATATAGTACAAAGTGTTCATCTTACTTGGCCATATCGATGAGACTTTAGGCGAGCTTCATCGCGGCCTCTAAAAAGATTGTTACTTGTTAGTGCAGAGAAGAAAAATGATTCTTTCAGCGACATGAAAAGAGACTTAATTAATTCCTTTTACTTGCATGTAAGAATTTATTGCAACATGAGAACACAAAGTCAAATTTTGTTGTTCACTATTAGAGTGTAGTGTATAGGACCAGCAATAATGAAAAGCCATCCGAGGCATTCATCGATATGCCTCGTTGGGATTGTTATCTGGAATTTACATGAGCCGATGTGGCTGTTTTATGTTTTCTAGCTCGGGTACAAGCAAAGGACGTTATTATCCCCTTGTGAAAATCCCTAGTCACATCAGGCCTCTTCTCGTTGAGGCCTTTGCAGTGTCTGAGGAAAGCATTGCCCTTGTTTATGCGGAGAAGATCCCGTCGCAAAATCCAGGAGCCACGAAACCTTAAAGCATGCAACACCTTTCCGAAAACAGAGTAACCACCTTCTGAATTAGCTTAAGGGTTTCGTTTAGGCTCTTCAGAGCTCACGGTCAGACGTAGGTATAGCCGATAAGGTGCTCGTGCACTCCTGATCTAGCGTAAATTTATATGTACCCTGTCTGTGGCAAGCCTTGGAGATGCAGGCTTCAGCGCTCGTGAATCTCAACTTTAGTTACAGTTCTCTAGTGATTGCGCTTTGTCAGATGAAATCCCCGACATTCAAGCCGTGCTATTCCGGTCTTTTTATTTAATGCTCGTGTTGAATATCACGTTCTGTGTGAGGCATGTTAATTTTTGTGGCTTCTCGTGATCAGACATTCAGGTTTGGAACACTGAACTTGATGCACTGTGCATGGTCAGATGCTAACAGATACAACGGAGGGAAACTTATATGTCTGAGGAAAATTCTTCTTCCTCACTTCAACATCCTTTCCTGTTCCTTTACCCGCGAATAAAACAATGAATTCAACTCGACAGTCAGCAAGCAGACTGAAATCCTCCAATGGCTGTTTTACGTGCAAGAAACGCCGGAAGAAATGCGATGAACACAAACCTCGATGTGCTGGCTGTGCTAGGAATAAACTCAAATGCGAGTGGCCAGCTCTGAGTACGGAACACACCAAGGAAAAGAACAGCGGTTCAGATACAACTTGGGCCAGTCTTTCGTCTCAAGTTTCGTCCAGACCCAAACCTGATCCGCCCTTCGAGGATGACTCGACTAAAATCGGGCGTATTCGCTCAGCAGTCTACGGCATCCCAGGGATCAAGACTTCCATGGATCACTATTTATGCCTCTATTTTAGAGAACGATTTATGACAAAAGTTCTGCGTGCAAATGCCCATCCTGCCTTCCATGACACAAAGCATCTAGTAATGATTGGTGCAGAGGCCAGCATTTCCATGCGAGCTTTCCTTGCAACCGCTGCTATACATGCATCGTGGACAAATCCCAAGCTTAGAAGGGTTGCATTGAGATATTACAATTCCATCGTCACAGACTTGAGGAAGGGAATTTGCGAGGGAAAGGTGCAAGGTGGGGAAGATTGGCTTATTCTCACCACCAACTTCCTATTGCTCTTTGAGGTCTGTTGCACTCTTCGTAAATCACAAACTATTTAGCTGACAAGAATTTGTTTGTCTATTTAAGATAAATCAAGGATGGAACACAAATCACAATCCAGCAGGAGCTGCCCCTCATTTGAGTGGTCTTGGTCGCATCCTAAAAATCAGAATTGCAAATAGTTCGAAGCAGCCCCAAACTTATGTCCACCCCCAAGACCGTATAACCGCGGAATCATATGTACTCTGGGCCTCTTGCCTCTCGCTATTCTATTCCGATATAGATCTTGTGGACGATGTCATTGACTGGAACGACTTGAGGTTGTACCTCGACCACGATGTGTTTCCAGGTGCTTCAAAACAGAGTAATTCACCACTTCTTGCTTCCGACTGGAAATTGCATAGGGAAATCTTCGAGATCACCATGCTCAGTCATAAAGTTCCCCTAAACAGCAGTGATGTCGTTCGTGGTCATGAACTAGAAGCGGAATTGGACTTGCGAGAGAAGGGTATCCGCAAGGATATGAAATGTTCCACATCTCAGCCCCAAGCTTGGGAAATTCTGCAGCAAACCCTCATCTATATCTTGGTCGCAAGAATCATTATCTTCAAAACTCTCCGATTAGAGACCTCCACCAACCATCCACAAATCCAACAAATTGTAGCAGAGGTCATGGCCATCGTAAGAGGTGTCGAGATCGGGCCCGATACTAGATGTGTGCCAACCTTCTGCTGGCCACTAGCTATCGTTGCTTGTGCGGTTTCAGTGAAGGAAGATATATCAGTGCTGAGAGAATTGCTGAATATGGTATGGTTACGAACGTACTGTGGGGAAGTCCAACTGATCAGAAATGCGGTGGAGGTGTTTTGGGAGAGGGCGGGACTGAAAGGGGACGGTGATGGATTTAACTTACTTGATGCATTAGTTTGTCCAGGTGGAATGTTCAATCATCCATTATTAGAAAAGAAGGATGGAAAGGCGCTTTTGAAACTCGAAGGTTGAAATGGCAGTCCCTTCCGTAAAGATAGGGAATAGTTTGAAACAAGATGACATTTTAACTGCGAAGTAGCGATTCCCGGGAGCGGTGTAATAGCTACACATTTTCTATCTGTCAATAACTCTTCTTGCTGATGTCAATGTTGTTTGGTTTCCTTTGAAATGGCTAAAGTTCTGGCGTAATGAGAATGATTGATAGTAATTACGCTGGTGCTCATTTTTGGGTAGATGTTGACCCTAATTGTTTGCTTTGGCTTCCATCCAAAGGGAGGGCTATTGTTGAAGACTTGATAAAGAGGCAATTGCTGGCATTACCATGAAAACCCAGATTTTAAAGGGGTAGAAAAAGAGTCGGCGAGAATACGAAGCCCAAATCCAGTTGAAGGAGAGGAAGAGGGAGGATTCTGCTTTGTAATTTACAATCAACCTCCCCTAGTTAGTTGCCTGAGCAAAGCTGCGGGCTGAGATGAGCGCTGGGAAGGGGAACCAATTGCTACTGCACATCCTTGCTGTCCTAGCTCCGGACTTAAATCTCATGGGACAAACCAGAGGTCGATCCGCGCTACTACAACCTGATACTCATGATACTATCGCATGGTGATCTGACACATTTTCAGTACCTGGAGGAAGCATTTCCAACCAATCAGGGCCCGATCCGCGATCATACCTTACTGTCAAGGCAATAATCACTCGGCTATTCCCCTGATTTCATATCCTTGTATTGCACCTAGCTGAAGGCATCAAGGAAGGGCAGATTGGCATACGCTCCTTTCTAGCACCATTGACTTCATGTCCATATTCTGTTACCTTCGCATGGACAACTTTCAAAACAACGCCTTTTTGGCTTTTGCACTGGTCTTTTTTTTGCTGAATTTTGATCTAAGCACCTCTCAATTCGACCATATGATACCTGAACATCCCCATCTTGTCAAGATATTCACCGGAAACAAAGAAAATTATGGAAAAGCGGTTTCTTGTGAGGCTCTCTCCTCATGCTTAATCGCTTGAAAACAGCTTGGTTCCATTCTTCAAACATGGGGCTAAGGCTGCAACCCAACCGAATTGAGTCGGTTATGCTTCATGTATAGAGTGGGTATATATCTCTATCTGTATCATCTTAGTCTTGCATATTTAGGTCACTGTTTAATTTCATCAAAAACCCATCTATGCTACCTCCGTCCTTTGCAATCCATTAGTCAAGACAACACGATGGCATCTCATGAGGAGAAGGATGACCGTGATCAGGAATCACGTCAACTCACATCGTCAAGAAAGGAGTCTCGATTAATTCGAGGGTTAAGCATCGCTCGATACTGCCAGCTAGTATGGGTTAACTTCTCCTTCTGGTATTCATAAGCTTTGTCGAAGCTAGCGCTAACTCGGAATTAGGTTCTGGCTCTTGTAGTCGCTGCCCTTGGTGGGTCTATGGCTAGGAGTATTGGTCTCCACCATGTAAGTCCCAAATATCCTTCTCCATTCCGTATAGCAAAGACTCACACTGAATTCTTCAAGGCACATATCTTTAGTAATACCCACGTTTCCAATGCTATATTCTAGCTATTTACATGCAGTAGTTCTGAGCCTTCTCACTCTTGTGTCGCAAATAATATTACTTGTCTACGTATGTACAAATCAAACTGTCTCCATCGTATTACGATAGTTGGCTTACACTCTGAAAGATAACTGTTGCACCTCTGTGGGCATCTAAGCTCTACACTCATACAGCTCATGTGTGAGTTTCCACCCCCTACTTGCAGTAAACTTTTCACTAACCAGGGTAACAACCATATAGATTACTCGAAATTGTTGCCATAATCCTTTGTATCTTCACCTTCTTTCTTTTGATTGGACAGTGCGATGCCTGGAATGATTTTGGAGATACCGATCTCTCCTCAAACGATGAAGCAGCCGTAATGACAGAGATGTCTATTCAAGCACCACCCCTGGCAATCCTCGGGGCTGCCACATGTATTTCTGGAACTCAAACGATATTAGGTGCTGGAATTTTAATAACGTTCGGTAAGGCTGTCCCCTTCTCCTGTTCAATTGTGATAAAGAGGATGTGTTTAACGAAGTTTGTTCGTAGTTATATATGTTCGTTGTTAGTTTTTTGGATTATTAGAAATTAAGGAACTGCTGGAAGTGCAAAATAGATTAATAAATAGTCAAATAGGAAGATTTAGATGTGCAGTTTTCTGATCTCATAATACTGGTCTTGACCTATTAATGAAACTACTTGGAAACTTGGTTCATCATTGCAGAGATCATCCTTTCCATACGTCTCCTCTTTTTGTGACTCCAATTTTCTACTCTCGCTATGGGCATTTCGGGCAAACCTGGCGGTAATTATTCCGGCTCCCAATTCAAGAGGGGAAGCTACCATAATCACTTGTAAAAGGAACTACAATATAATTTATTTCCTCTAAAAGGTGAGATAACCCCTGGTTGACACTGCTGGTCCCCTTATTTTGAAATAAATTGCTGCCGACTTATGCTTCCGGAGACAAAGTCCCCCCTTTGCCCCACACAACTTTAACATTCCAAGGCGAATATTTTACCCGTTTACCTACGTGACGTACCTCATCTATTTAGCATCTTTGGGCTTCATAGGCTATTAATCCGTTTAGATCTATTGTATACCGAAAGACAAGCCGATCAAGTACTGGATAAACAAATGCATATCTCCATTCCGGGGCATCTGTCTTGAGTACCTATAAATACAAGCTTCCTTTCCCCCAAACTTGACAATAACAGCAACTTCTATTAAAATCAAAACCAAACTACAACCCACATCACCAACAGAAAGAGAAGCTCACCATGCATTCAACTCAAAGCCTCCTTAGTGTCCTCGCGGTTTTTGGTTCTGCCCTCAGTGGAATAGCCGCGACACCTGTCACTACGCACACTTCTCTCATTGAGAAGCGTGCCGACCATACCATGGGCTTCATTGGTTGCTCTATGGCCGAGAATGTTGCTCAAGGCTATGTCGCCACGGGAGGCAAGAAAATGTGGGGACCTTACGGTACCGGCGGCATGGTCGTCCAGTCCTGGACCAGTTCCACCTCGGCATCTTGGAAGCTCTACGACCAGCAAGTCACCAAATATGGAAAGCCAAGCGCCGTCTGGGTACAGATCTGTATCTTCACAAACGGAGCAACCTATGATGAAGTCAAGAAACTCATTGCCAACGCCCGTGAGCACTCGGCTTCGAACGCGACTATTTATATTACTGGACAGCCACTCTACGACGCTGGGCAGACTTGTACCTTGGCTGGTGCCCATGGACCGGAGGACACGGATGCTTTGGCTCAGAAAGCTGCAGCTGATACAACTCAGAACGTGGTGTACCCGGGTGCGTTCAAGCTCCATAAGGGCGAAGTTCAGGATGGATGCCACGCAAACTCGGGCGGGCAGTCCTCTCTAGGGAAACAAGCACAGGCTTTCTGGGGCTAGATCACCGATCTGGGTCTCAAGGAAAGCCCTTTCGATGGTGCTACTCACCGCTGAAGATGAACTGGAACTGTGGTCTATAGTCAAGAAGAATATATTATCTATTTTTTGCTGTCGTGAATCACTTAGAAAGTTTTTTGTGCCAGCGTGATCTTCTTCAAAATGATCTTTACATTCGAAATAATTTCTACCATAAAAAGAGGTCTAAGTAGTTCTCGTCAAGCAGCGTCGTGTCCCCATTCCAAACTACTCATATATGTATTTATTGCCACCTTCCAAAATTCCCATTGCCACCCCCCATACCCATTGAAGCTGTAGTCCCACCCCCGGTAGCTGTTACCATTCCATCCCCGCAACAAAGCCCATCACGCGAAATCCACCGGATGAATATCCAACTTCTTCGCAAACAACCCCTTCTTCACCGGGTGTAGAAAATACCCAGGTGTAATGAACGTGGATTGGTGCCAGGAAACTATTAATAGTTTAGAGATTAAAGACTGCACAGAAAGGCGCCTGGGAGATGATTTAGAAGTGGTGCCATCGCTAAAGAATTTCCCCAGAGGCGGCATGAGGGTGATTTATTGATTACGGGAATGAAATTATTTGGAGGACAAGTACATGACCTTCATCTCAGTTTACTGCAGATATTTCAGACCTCCTCGGCGATAGTAGGACGAGATATTATTCTTTCCCGTTAGGTCGCATTACAGTGTAATTAATGTTTGTCGAAATCCTTCAAGTGACTTAGGCAGGAATGAAAGTGACCTTTGGATGCGCCACTACGGGCTGAATAAAACGAAACTCGACAATAAAAGCTAAGCAAGGTTTTGAACTGTATTTAAAAGGGTTAAGACTTCTTCATTTAAAGTTTAAACATACTTTCAAATGAATTAACATTTAGAGAAAAACCTGCTTTTGTGAATACGAGCCACAATTTATACCCTGGGATAATGTAAAATCATTATACAAATCTTTTCAAAGCTTTGCATTGTTCAGCATTGAAAAGAAAATAAATTGTGTGTAGTCAATCCGGGGCTCGCTTAAATTCGATTGAATTAGGGGCTCAGAGACCACTCGCTACAAAAAAACCACTTCATAGCCATGCTAGATGGAAGGAATTTTATCAGGAGTTCGTATGCCTAGCAATGAGCTGAACAACAGCTCATAGCCGAAGCTTACTATTTGAACGAGTCTTATTGTAGATGCCCTCCGTGGTGATTGCTTTAGTACGAGATATTTTGGCCTCCCGTTAGTGGCTCATAATTGCGTCAACGATCTGATTCATCAAAGAGGCATGGGCAATCCCTGAGAAAAGCGGTAGAGCTGTCTTAATATACAACTCTTCTTGTTTTTGGGTCTACTGAATTTGGCGAAGGAGGAATAAGTTGTGGGATGGTGCCTCTATACATCAAGCGGTAAAATTTGCGAACACGGTAGCATTGTCCTAGGGTAAAGTACCTCTCTCCATTCTGGGTTTCTATAAAATCGGTATGGAAGACCCTACGGAGGAACTCGCATTTTATCGCAGGTGAGCTTTTATGTACTATAAGCTTTTCCCTCCGGTCCTACGGAGGGCTTGACGGTTTCATTACCACAAACGATGAAACGGTGGTGTCTTGCGGGGTATTCAGATGAAATGGTTCGCCTACTCGGTCGTGAGAACGCATGGTTTTGTTGGGGTAGAGTCCGATCAGCTCGATAGCAAGTCACAGGCACAGAAGCTAGAGAGAGAGCAGTAGCGGTATCGGTATTTACTATACTTAAAGTAGTTGGAATCCTAGGTCCTGGATTTGTAAAGGCCCAGAATGGTGTTAATACTCTCCATGCTAAAAATGACTTGAAGGTAGTTGCGGTGACGGGTTCTGCAGGTAATGTCCTAGGTTCTAAGCTGCAATATTATTCTTACCTGGAATTCTATCATTTTAAGTGTCTTCGTAAATGTTCAAACTGATCTTCGCATCGGGAAGAAGACTGGACGGCCGAATCTTTAAAGGTAGTTCTATTTCTACAACATTATTCGTTACCTTTTTTACATCAGCGTACATGCCAGAGGTTGCACCCATTTATACCATATCTATCGGCAACCAACTAGCATACAGAAAACCATTGCGGTCCCTGTATCTATATAATCTTTTCAGCCTCCTCGAGCAGATCCTCGACCTTGAACGCCGCATCACCTTTCCCGAACATCTCTAAGAGTCTCCTTCTCTCACTCGTCTCTCCGCTAACACCATAGAATTTCTGCAAGCACATCACCAACCACTTTGCTTCATCTACACTCACACCCCTTCCTTCCACAACCTGTCCTTGAAGCAGCACAATCTGCTTATCCTCCGCCAGCTCCAAGTGATGTGTGATAGTAGTATGTGGCTGACTAAACTCCCCTCTCAGTTTATATTCTGCTAAATGTGTAAACAGAACAGTCACAGTGTTCTCGGCTGGGAATGTCCATTGCAGGAAGTGTATTTCAGCACCATGTCCTTCTTTCGGCAACGGTAGGACGAAATGTGGGAACTTCTTCGCTGTGGCTTCGAGAGTTTTATATACTGGCAAGGGTATTACGGCGCATAGCGATTGAGCGTCGTGGGCATGCCTTAGTCGCCATATAGCTTCCAATTCTTTCTCGGGTAGGGCACGAGTCTTTTCGATGTCTATGTATGAGGAAAGGGTTTTGATACCAGGATTTGAAGATGGAACTTTCGCAGCTGGTACCTGTGGAGCTGGAGGTGGAGGTGGGAATGGTGATGATAATGATTCTGGGGATGGCGGAGAAGTTGGTGGTACATCA
Source organism: Tricladium varicosporioides (assembly GCA_021365295.1). NCBI lineage: Eukaryota > Fungi > Ascomycota > Leotiomycetes > Helotiales > Tricladiaceae > Tricladium > Tricladium varicosporioides. The sequence continues at coordinate 910,559 of JAJTIW010000016.1, forward strand.
ACTGTCGGTATCGGCATGGAAGCATTCTTCTGATTTTGTATTTTGTCTTTGTATACTTCTTTCAACTCATTGATATCCCGCAAACCTTCCCTGATTGATAGCATATATTAGCATAGCATTTCACAATTATGACACTTGATTCTCGTACTGTTTTGCTTTCTGTGTCAATTTCTCCTTGTATTTGTCTAGAACACGATCAGATTGCTGGGTGGCCAAGAATCGTACATCATGGACCTGTGCCCATCTCCGTTGCGATGCCCGCAGATAGGGCGCAGCTCCAGATATTATGTTGCGCAATGATGGGTTGCGGAAGCTCGCCATTGTGACTGAAGATTGCGATGGTGTGAAGGAGGATGTTGAAGCAAGATGTTTATTTCAGCGATTGCACCAGATGCTTATCTGCACGTGACCAAACCTTCAGTTCACTTTTCCCTCCATTGAAGAATTGTTTACTAATTACATTTCTCATGTAGAGGCTTGAAATGATATCTTAGAGGTCCAAATTACCCCCTACCCCCCTCTAAATTCACTTAACAGAGGATTTCTCTATCTCTCTCCTGTTGCTCTTATTAATCAAGGCCTACAACCAACAAATTTAGTTATTTTTCAACACAGCAAACTACTTTCAAAGTCAAGGTAGAAATAATATTTGAGCCCTTATTAATTTACTCTTTGATATAAAAATTTCCGACTAAAAGGCTTCAAAACTTATATATTCAAGTGTTGCTGCTTCAAAACTTCTATCCAATACAGATGACGAATTCAACATGGCTGAGACGACAATATGGTTAACCCATGCCTCGGCTCGGCATTGAAACACTCAATAACCGACCCCCATTCTCCAGACTTCACTGCTTTTGCGGAGAAGCACTAGTAATCTCACCCGAATCTCGGCCTCCTCAAACTGCGTACCCAGCCACCGCTACTAGCCGCACTCGTTCCGCTATTCAATATGAGCAAGATTCTTGACGTTGTCATTGGCATAGTCTGCTGTTGTCTCGCGGTCGAAGGATTCTCGCGATACATTGCTTGGGTTCCTGAACTTGACATCTGGTTATTCCTCATCATTGTTGGTCTCAATCTACTACAATGCCTACCAAATCCACCTACCCAGAGTTAAACATTCCTGATGTGGACTTATGGACTTTTCTCTTTGAAAGGAAAGACCGGGAATACCCTGATGACAAAGGTATTGTTGATTACTTTGTCATTTTCTCATGCGTCCATTATTTCTATAATCACAAAGCACTTTGCTAATCAGGTATTAGTGATCTATGTCGATCCCGACTCGAATCGCAACTATACATATGCGCAAGTCCGCTCTGCAGCTCTCGACTTTGGGAAAGCCCTCAAGGCCAACTGGGACTGGAAGAAAGGGGATGTCCTCGCTCTCTATACACCAAACTGTATCGACACACCTGCGGTAACATGGGGGACACACTGGGCAGGAGGAGTATTATCTCCAGCAAATCCGAATTACACAGTTGATGAGCTATGCTTTCAACTCAAGGACTCGGGAGCGAAGGCGTTGATAACGCAAAAGCCTTTTCTGAATGCAGCCCAGGAGGCATGCAAGAAGGCGGGGATTGAGGATGATAGAATTCTATTAATGGGCGATGGCAGGGATGAGACGGCGAAATTCAAGCACTTTTCGAACTTTAGGAATATCTCGGGCACAGCGCGATTTCGAAAAACGAGGGTGAACCCTAAGAAGGATCTGGCATTCTTAGTATATAGTTCTGGAACAACTGGGCACCCAAAGGGCGTTATGTTATCGCATTCAAATATTGTATCGAATGTTCTTATGGGCAAGGTTGGCGAAGGAGGAAACATGTCCTGGAAGGGTGGACTGGATGGAAAAGGGGATAAAGTTCTTGCTTTTCTCCCGTTCTTCCACATCTACGTACGTCCTGCCTCCCGACGATATACGATGCTTCGCAACTAACGCATCACAGGGCCTGACATGTCTAATCCACCAAAGCATGTTCTCTGGCTGGAGTTTAATAGTAATGCCTAAGTTCGAGCTCCCAAAATTCTGCGCTGCCATCCAAGACCACAAAATAACTATGGCTTACGTCGTCCCACCTGTCATTCTCCTCCTTGGCAAACACCCGATTGTCTCGAACTATGATCTTTCTTCCGTTCGAATGCTCAACTCCGGCGCCGCACCACTCACCAAAGACCTTGTAGATGCAGTATGGAAACGCCTCAATATTCCCATCAAGCAAGGTTACGGCTTATCTGAAACATCACCTACCACGCATGTCCAGCGATGGGAAGACTGGCAAACTACTATTGGCTCTGTAGGACGATTACTACCCAATCAAACCGCAAAATATATGTCTGCAGACGAGAAAGAGGTTCCAGCAGGCGAAACGGGTGAACTCTGGATTAAAGGTCCCAATGTCTTTATGGGTTACCTCAACAACCCCGCTGGCACGAAGAATGCTCTCACGGAAGACAACTTCTTCAAGACTGGGGACGTAGGGTACCAAGATAAGGAAGGAAATTTCTATATCACCGATCGCGTGAAGGAACTGATAAAGTACAAAGGTTTCCAAGTAGCGCCTGCGGAACTCGAAGGAATTTTGTTGGGACACCACGATATTGCCGATGTAGCTGTAATCGGAGTTGACCATCCTGAGCAAGCTACAGAGGTTCCTAGGGCGTATGTGGTGCCCAAACAGGGGGTCGAAGGAAGTCACGATAAGGGAAAGGAGATTGCTTCCTGGCTGGAAGGGAAGGTGTCCCATCATAAGCGCTTAAGAGGTGGTGTACACTTTCTGGATGAGGTTCCTAAGAGTATCAGTGGAAAAATTTTGCGGCGGGTTTTGAAAGAGAAGGCGAAGGAGGAGGGGAAGAAGGGTGTTAAGGCGAAGTTGTAGAGTCTTGCTTTGATATCGGAGTGGGTGTTGAGAAACTTGTTTGCGAATTAGAGTAGTAGACTACTTGCTTTGTATAGATGCACAAACGGGAATTTGGGTAGAACTTCCTTGTGAAGCTCAAAGAACTTAAAGATGACTTTCCAAAGGCAGAACCATACGTCCTTATGCACAGGGATCTTCACTCTGAAAATATTATCGTGAAGGGAAGATAGAAGTTGTTATTAATTGGGAATTCTCAGGGCTTTTATCCATGGTGGGTAGAGCGAGTTTCATGGAATCGTATATATATGCAAGATGGAGTCTTTGAACAACTTGTGAGGGACATTTATCCAGAAATGAGTGAAGAAACTTTTCGAATGGATGTTTACGATAAATTAAACGCTGTTAAGGACGTTTGGGACTAGTGCCCTAGAGAACACTCGAATAGAAAAACACAGTAGCTAATCCCCTGGTTTTGTGAATGCAAGCCGTACTTCGAATGGATGAATTGGAACCACATAGGGAATCGTTTTGAACATAAGAGAAGCGACTTCAAGACAGCAGATCTAAATATAGGAAATTGCCCTGAAAAATTCAGAATTATATATGAAATAACTAGTAAGTATACCCACAGAGTAGCTGGTTTTACTGTCACTCCCTCATAAATAGGTTGGAGGGGGTGATAATCTAAAAAGCCGTATATCTAGCTAGATCTAGCTATATCATTTCTACTCTAGTCGAGCTAAGTAACTCCAAAACGTTGAATCATTCACAATAAAATTTTCATCCTACTTCAACTCTAACATTCAATTCTGTCCTCGAACACGATCTAGTGCATAACAGCCCTTCAAACCAACCCCGAGCCCAGCACAATAAAAACTATATTCGCCACTAAAATGCTCGACAAAATCCACCTCGAATATCTATTCTTCGCCATCAGAGTCCTAAATCCTTAAGTTTGAGTCTCAAAATTTTGATTAGTTGTGATATTGAAGCAAAGTGTGAACACGTAGTATAGGAGCAAAACACCGCAAACACCTATTAATTTTGTAAATCAGTTTCTTTTTCATCGTAGCAGTTTTACCTCATTAACACATACATATTAATCCCATTACCCTCGTAAAATCATGCAAACAACTAAGCCTGATATCCTACAAAGCCGAAAACTAATACAATGGCAGCCATAAGTACCGGTAACCTCTGTAGTGCCAAAGCCAATCTCTTTCCATTTCCCGCGTATTCGCTCCGCCGGAAATATTGTCACAGATTCAACTCCGTGCATGCTTTTACATCACCAAGGAGACCATCCTAAAACTTTAAATAAAGTTCTGAGCAGCCTCACTACTATTTGTTGTTCTAGGCACAGTCTTACCCAACAACCTTAAACGGAGCCACTAAACCAGCGTGAGCCGGAAGAAACCCATATCCACGCCACCCCTCGATCTCGCTTAATCTCGCCTATCAGGACGGCTTACAGCGACGCGTCTATTTGGGTAGAATCAGGATTACAATGCTGACTAGAATGGTAAGTAAGGACGCCAGCAGTGTCAAGTGTTGTCGTGAAACCAATTTGCGGAGTGTCAACACGACATCTCATGTGCATCATTTGGGGGAAGTTAATAAGCCCAATTTTAGCACTAGACATTTTTTTAGTTCACTAACTTTGTGTATTCGAGATGCCGCCGAGGATACGAGGCAAATTTTTAGGGCGAAGTTGGTTCATCCGGTGATGTAGTGACGGTGAGCCAGTCATGATCAAAGCACCGTAAGTATGCACAATATGTGTCAATAAGTAAATAGTTGCATCAACGGGCCAAGATAATAAGGAATACCAGTGTGGCTCAACATCGTCAACTCACATAAGAAGGAATTTCAGCTGTGAAATGAAGCCTGTGGTGGATTATTGCTAGGCGGATTGCTGCTTCACTTGACATATGTGTCTCAAATTCAAGCTAAGAAAGAGGGTGATTGAAAGGTATAAAAACAGTACACTCCACCACTATTCTTCTTTCAATCATCAACTTACCACATTCCACTTCAATTCAACCAACCAGTTCCCTTTTACAATACACACTTCACACTCAAACGAACCAGTCAAATATAACTACCATCTCGACCAAAATGCAATTCTCAACCATCACTGCTGCTCTGGTCACCGTCCTCACCGCTGGAGCAACAGCAAGAAACTGCCTTTATGGAATCAAGTACTGTGGCTACAACCTCCTTAAAATTGGTACTTATCCCTTCCCCTCCAAGCCTCCACTTTCCTTACTTTTCACTTCCTTTCACCACCCTATCTTAGAAGTTTAATATCTAATGATGTTAAAAGGTGATTACCGACCAACAATCAACCGCGCCCTAAACGGGGCTCATATTACGCCAGATAGGGACCAAGGAAAGAACGTGCTGTTTATGTGCACGGGTTCAGGGCTGGTACATATCCAGCAGGTTTGCCCCAAGGGGTGCAATGATGGCGGAAGGGGTGAGAATGATTATTGCGCTTAGAGCGAGAATTTAAGCGCTGAGAACTAGTATTTTGAAGCATTGGGAGAAAACGGAGGGTAAAACGATATTGAAATGTTGGGGTGGGGAATGGGAGGGAAGGGAGTAGGGCATATACATTCCTTCACATTATTTGAGATTCAATATATGTCTTGCATGTCTACCTCAATGCCTAATGTTCTTTCCATGTTCTGGCTTGTTAATACCATCTGCAGTATTCAACTGATTCTCAGTTCAAATACAGATGTTGGTGTACTTAATATTTCTAAGTGCTGTTTCCAGGCAATATCTCCCTTTTTATATAGCATCTGCAATATCAATTGTTATCTGCAAAATAACATAATCGAACATCAGTTATTTTGCATCAATTTATGTAATAGACACTGGCCTCAATTTTCATGGTGAGAGAACCTTGGTAATGCTGGGTAGAGTTTCAGCACTTGTATACTCTAGGAGTTAGGCTTGAGAAATAGTTTTGTAGCTGTAAATTACCTTGGAATGTGTTTCCTACACTCATCTTACGATAGACTGCCGCCTAATTTGGCCCTGTATGGCTGGTAGAGCTGCCTTGATAACCCATTACCTACGCTTTACGAATCTTGGTGCTCCAAAGATGATGTGAAATTAGCCAAAAATTCGGCATCAGCACAGACACAGGAATCTTCACACTCTTTTGAAGTTAAACCTCTTACTAGAGCGACAAATATGCAAGATAACCTCCTGCTTCCAATACCACCAGTCGATAGCTTTTCATCCTTCTTAAGTGTCTCACTCTTACAGGGTACTTGGGACCTCGTCTCTGAATCCGGGGATCGCAAGCGACGGCAACATCAGAAGACAAAGTCTGCCAAGCATATCCCTTGGAGTGGTCTCATAGAAGAACTTTAACCTCTTTGAATTGTGCTTCGGGGGTCCTTGGAAAGCCCATATCCCTCCCCTGAAAAGCTCTTTTCTCAGCTGTTGCGCACGAAAGGTCTTCCCTAGTTGAATTCACTCTTCAATCAGCCAAAGAATTTACCATCAGGCAATGCTAAAATACTGTCACTCTGTTAGATGATGATATTATCAATGGTGTAACCGATGAAGCCGATTTCAGTAGTCAGGGATAACTACTGTTGGATATTTTCAACGATGATCTTATTTCTATAGAGAGAAGTGCTATATATATAGACCTAGAGCCCATAAGGTTGCCTATTGCTGCCTATTATTATGACTCATATAAGGCAACAGTTGTCCTTGCCTATCTTAGTTGTCTATATTCAACAACTACCATCATGCAGGCAGTTATGAATGGCGACATACGAATTATAAGATCATTGCTTCGGCATGGAGTTGGCGTGAATGTTCAACTACAACAAGCACTGGAGAGACAAGCATGATCTTGTGAAGTATGAGTGCCGTGTTGAGAGGTGCGGGAAGAAGTTCTCAAGAAATCACGACAGAAAGGTGCACGAAGGAAAAGATCACTGAATGAAATTCCTGCGTAAGTGCAGGCGGGGAAAGAACTAGTGGGGTTCATTAATTCAGTTTTTTGTGCTAATCAGAAGGCGATGAAGAATATTATGGTTGGAGGAATAACGATGGATTCAGAACTATAATAGCTTTAGGGGCTAGAAACACTGGGTTATTGGGGACATTGCATGTGTTGATGCGTGTATCTTGAAGGAGCAGATAAAAATTGAGGATGATAAACTGTGCAACGTGGTCTTTTTCATTTTCATTCTGAGAAGATATGAGAGTCAATCCAAGGTCATTAGTTTGTGAATCCAGTATCAGCACATTCGAACATCGATAATTTTAAACTTTTTCTTCTAGCCATTTTACCATTGACAGTAAAGTAGAACTCGGGTAAACTCTTTGAAGACCTTAATAGCGATATGCTAGCCTCAGGCCTTGAACAGGAAAAACCTCCGGGGGCTTTTGCCACCAATGGTGTAAAGACCTCCGGGGACTTGGAGTGGGTGGTTCGTATAGGCTAGGAACCTTCGAAGATTCCAGACTTTTCACTTTCAAGAGTACTAGATAATATTAAAAGAGAATTACTTGTTAAATTTTTCTTATTTGTTTAATAAAATACCCTAAAAATTGTTTGATGCTCCTCTTGCTTAGTTCGCTTCTGTACCTGTAAGAAGGCCATCTGAAACCCGTAAACCCTATACATATAGGCTACAGCAACAGTTTTAAGCAACTAGCTAAGTAGCTCTTGATGAAGCTGGGTTTTGTTCTATTTATGTATTATATTCGAACATTCCTTGAGAATCTTGCTCAAAATTAAAGACAAGTGCTAACGGGGCCTGAAGGACCATTACATGAACATGCAAGATTACAGCAAGCGCCAGGATTAGCGCAATCACAGTGCAGCCCAGCAGCAGCGCAAGTTTGGACAGTGGTTGTCAGGGTAGTGAACGCGGTTATTGTATTGATCTGTTCAGCATTAGCAGTGATTATGGATTTCCCACATGTGGCGTGTACCGGTGTAGCAGCTGTTACTGTAACCGCAGCAGTTTGCGTTGGCAGCTGTAGACATTTGCATGCAGATGTGATTTCTGCAGCTGCAAATGCCCGTAGTGCTGCTGGTGTCGCTTTCGACTCTCGAAATGTATCACGTTTGCCAGGGCCGTGTCTCAAGACCGTTGTAGTGACAGTTGTGGCAGAGACTACGGTTGTAGTACTACGAAAGATTAGTGGATGCCTTAAGCGTCGGATTTTTCAATCTTCAGGTACCTGGCTGGTGGCGTGACAGTGCTAGTAACAGTACTAGTTCCAATTCGAAGATAAGAGGAGCAGAATGATGTTGCAGGCCCCCCTAACCCTTTTAAAGCTGCTAGAACACCAACAATAGCCTTACAGTTAGCCGCACGACCGTCAATAGCAAGGGCTATAATTCCAGAATCGGTCGTATATCGAGCGATGTCTGCTGCTGCTGAGATAGCAAATAGTGAAAGGAGATTGCTTGGACGCATCTTGTGCTGTGGAAATTAAAAAAAGTTCGAAGAGAGACTGGTACTTATTGTTTCCAGGACGATTGATATAGGAATTGATCACCAGCAAGTTCTTCCAACAAATATCAGCGGTCTAGCTTTGCTTGGCTGCATACTGGTCCGGACTACTGCAGGACGCAGCTGAAAGCAGAGGAGAATTTCTTGAGGGCGATCCTTGCTTTTTTAAGGACGGAGAGTACCGCAGGTCTAGCTAACCGCCATAACTTTTTAGAATGAGAGTCGCCAATTCACAAACTCCGAGCTACTCACTTTACTTTGCTCCTGTGGAACTATACAAAGGAGATTTAAAGATGATGAGTTTGCGTACAGTCTCATATAAATCTAGGAACTTTCTTATAATCTATTGCCATGATCGACAAACAATCAATGAATATCCCCGTTTGAATTTTCAGCTCACTAACTTAAAATTGGTTAGACACACTAACCAATGGTAGCAATTTTTCATTAGATCAGGAAAAGATTGCCGATCTCTAATCAGACTTTCTGGCCCGCATTTTCTCGTCCTAGCTACCAAAAACGCAGGTGGCTTGAAGGCGGTGGCTTTTTCTCTCAAGCAACAGTAGGTTCTCGTTTCCAAGTCTCCTTTCTCTTCTTTTTATAGATTTTCCAATAATCTGCTCCGTTCGTATATAAAAGCTGTAGGGATTCCAAATCCCAATTACGTATGTCTTGGTTCCATTTCTATACTCGACCTAGATCCTGCCTCTTGTGCATATGTACCACTCTGTGCGAGCTCTGTTTCCGTTCTTTAGATAGTAAAATCATTAAATTTTTACTTTTTGATCTTTGCGCCACTGTTCCCCCTTTCATCCTCTCATCTTCCGTGTTCTTACACACTGCTATAAAGTGTTTGTTCAGCTTTCGACGTGGCAGAACATGAGCGGAATAGTAGTGTAGGGACTACGTGTTGCTAGTGTTCACCAATTAGTCTATCATAGATCTCTTACCAGGGTATGTCCAGTGACAAAAGTCTGAAGACCACCTCCAGCCACTACACCTTAGCTTAACCATTTTATGCCATTATTATGCAGCTTACACAAAACCCATCTGCTCCTAAGCTGAGCCTCAGCCCTAGTTCCCACGTGATAATTAATCGTATCAACATTGAAGGTCCTATTTATAAAAAATATTATAGTTTACTACTTTACACTTATGATACTTGAAGTACAATAATCTTTTTAACTATTAAGTGATAGTAGGCCCAAAAAATTTGTTAGGTTTAGTAAATTCGAAAGTAGGATTAGCTTGGGATATTTAGAGGTAAACTATAATAATATTATAAAGGATCAACTTATGTTCTAGAAAGTAACAATAGGTTAAGCGAGAAGCTTTTGTGTCACCGAATATGACGATCATGGAGCATACAGGAGCAGCTCCTGCAGTTACGAAGTACTGACTGACTAGATCACTCGGCGCCCTTGCACATATAAATAGCTTCACTCTTTCGTTTTTTTGGGGGGGGGGGGGGAGTCAAGCGTCCCTTTTATCAATCTACTACGCTCACTTGAATATTTTAACAAGAGCTCGCTTTGTTGGTATAACTACCCCGCATTATTTGACACACTGCCATACTAGAAAGGAGTTTAAGAAAATAAATTAGTCACTTCTCATACTCTGAGACATGGGAGCAGTAACTCTAGAGACCGCAATCAATTCCAAACTCCGAAAGCAAAGGTGACTTGATGTTTAAACATGTAATACTATCAAGGAGCGCTTGGCTGCTAGAAATCACTACTTATCCCTGAATCCTGTGATTAAATCACTCGCCTTGGATCGACAGCTACAGAAGACCGGGTAATACATTGGAGCTAGCTCAGTCACAATCCCTAGAAAATCAGAATTAATGGCTAGATGAAAACACCTACCCTATGGAAGCATGGTGTTTTATTAATGTTATGCTACTTGATAGACAAGGTGATGCAGTACAAAGGCTAGGAGTTGGGGTGGTCCATGAAAATTCCTGGGTGGAAGCTAATCCAGCACCAGCTCTTGTTCGGCTAAATTAGGTAACACAGCTACATTTTCATTTCTATTCAAGGCTTACTAGGGTTAATATTGAGTGTTTTTCTTTTATGAACTCACTTTAATGTATCACTAGCCCTCATTTATAGTGTTACCTATAATTAGTTGCTAATGTTTTGGACTAGAAAGCATAAACCACTGACCAATTGATCTGGAGTATTCCTAGAATATCGGTTTACGGATGGCTCAAAACAGGCCACAAGTGAGCCATAACATTATCCCTGCTATAGTGCTAAGAGTAACTCATAGCATACTTGGAATGCTCAAGTTATTCTCGGGAACGCTTGCTCTCCAAAAGGCGCCATCTACTAATAACTAGATAGTAAAACAAAAGTAGAACAAGAAAAACAAATGTATGAACTTAGGACTATTTAAAGCCTTTTGTTATTATGGGCGAAATTAGCACCGTGTATTTCGTCCTATGTCATACTTAGGACTTCGCCGATGCCACGTGAAATACTTTGAACTGCCTATGTTGTATATGTATCCCTATTTCCCCGTCCTCTTTTAGCTCGTCGGACCTTACAATACACAAGTATCCCCCCCCAAAAGCCGACAGTCAAGACATCCTGCCTGAAACCCAGTCTCCAGGCGTTCATAACCACCCAAAACGGCGATTAATCATCTGTCTGTATGGTTCGTTTCTAAATGTAACTTTTGTATACAGCCACCACAGTGGCAGAAGCAACTGCCACAGCAGCAACTTTGTAGATCATGGGCGTATTGCCTCGCATACTTTCGCTTGTGGAATTGGCAAAAAAGCCACCTTTAGGCGTGTAACCGCCATAGTTCCGTGATTGAAACTTTGAAGCAAGAGAATCTAATAGCTTCAGTCCTATAAAGTAAATAAAAATGAAAGGGATCTAGGAACTTACTGCCACGAACGCCAGCTCTACCAAAACCACCGATGAGGCACGAAACGACGACTGTCACGGTGAATGGGATCCACCAGGCAGCGACCAGTGTGAGAATCTTTTTCTCTAAACAAAATCAATATTACTAAGAAAAGACTATCATAAGATCCCTACGATAAATAGGAAGCCGCGCCACGGCCTCGTACCAGTTCTTTCTAAACACACTGGGGAAATCTGCAACTAGTTCGCTAGATCTAAATTCTTTTGCGGTGACTAAAAGCGAGGCTATGACATTTTGGCCCCGTTTATCAAGTGTGTGCAACACAGCTGACGGGTCTTGCCTGGCATCTTTGAAAGTATCTGAGACGGACGATGCGAGGGTATAACTATGGGAATTGAGTGAATTAAAGACAGCAGATGGATCAGCTGCCGCCTGTTGAACGGTATTCGCAATCGATTCCAGAGTTCCTATGTTGAGGGACGAGGTCACGTTGCCCATTTTATCTTAAGGAGGGATAATCTGCAATTTATTGGATTCTGTAAGGGCAAGTAGTTCGATAATAGCAGAAATCAATGAGTAATGATGTCTGTATGTCAAGAGTTAAAGTTTGATAATCGTCTTTTAGGCTGACGTTTTAAATTCATGCGGCTTCGTGTAACCATGAGGGCCAACCTAGCTCTGCTTTATCCGACGCACACGTGATAACCAACGACCCCTTACCTCACGCCCATCTATCACCATTGGCATACAGTCCCTAGCACCCTTCTTTTCACTCGCTAAACTAACAAGTACGAAGCAATCCAAACCCATGCTACTATCAAGAATTTCAAGTTCCAGTAATTAGGGTTTAGAGGAGCCAGAAGTGGCTCTTCGAATTGGAATAGGTCTCTAGCCTGGACTCTGGTCCGAGGGTCCCATGAGAACTGACATATGATCTTTCATGCTGTGTTTCAGCTCTGAGCCTCTGGCTCCCTAGCCCTTTATCAAATGTTATTACTTTGTTAACCAATAACCTTAGGATGTTATCTCTTGTAAAGAGTTAAGACGCCGTGGAAAAGCCACAGTTCAGGTAAACGAGGCACTATATTCGAAAGATGAACGCCGAGCGCCAAAACACAGCACACTTGAACGTAGTTTACTATGCAAGAGAAATATATCAAAAGAAAGAAAAAGCTGTTGCAATATGTTTCTCCTTGATGCCGTTGCATTCTTTATACGTAAATTATACGACGTAATCTATTAAGGATCTTAAATCTGTTCTAGAAGGAACCCCTAAATGGAAGTGGACCGAGTGCCTGGTAAACTCGGTATGAAAGTGTAGCCAAGATACATAGGGAGCTAAAATTAGACCCACACTATGGTCGGCAGGTTTTATACAGATCTACTCAGGCATGCTGACCCTTGGCTCAGGTGAAAGCAACAGCTACTCACCCCAGATGTTAAAACAGAAGCGGCATGAGAAAAGTTCATACAGAGTTTAGGAGTGCTCCTAGTGATAATAATAGCTTATTTCCTTGGAACCTTGAGCCAAAACCACTTGGGAAAGGATATAAAGATCTGTGACATCTTTACATAAAGTGCCAACCAGATCCGAATAAAAACCTACCTTTGTTCATAATTTCAATATCATTAGTGAAACATTGCTTTCTATAAACACAACCGCAATCCTATAGAGCGCTCATCCTCCACAGTCCTTCCCCGGAAACAAAATGCTAGCACAACTCATCCCATTGTTGCCTAACAGCCGTCCTATTCCTTTACTCTTCACTTCTCAATCTGAAGTCCACTTCTTCATTCTTTCCGTCTGTCCTTGCCCACCGCCTCAGTATTCCACAAATCCACTCCCACATCTTCTACTCTTCAAATCTGCCACCCAAAAACCCAACCAAATATTAAAAAACACACTAAAACCTATTGACGTAATCAGAAAAGCCGTGAACCAAAACATTCGTGTCCTATAAGCCTGTTCGTGGGCAACGAATGAGGAGTTAGGAATTTTTTGAACGTGCGTGTTGCCGAGTTCAATATGTCCGGAAGCGCAACGACTGAAATGGCTAGGGACTGTTTTCTTCAAAAGTATCGCACGGCTAGGTTGCGGTGAGGGGGCGAAAGTGTTGCAGGTCCCTCTCTGCCCCGGTAGTCGACTCTGTTGTGGTGTGTATCGACGCTCAGCTACTGCATCATGGGAGGGGTAGGAGAGTACTCGAGAAGGTTCTACAGGCGAAAAATTAACGCATGTTGATTTATTTTGATAAATTTGAGAAGATAATTGGTCAGTTGTCACAACTTCCGCGGTAGCAAAAGGGACAGGTTGAACCATTTTGGGATTCTCGGAGGAGTTTGGAGATACCAGTATGACTTCTGAGCTGGATAATGGAGAGAATGAATAGAGTAAATCTGGTAAGGACGAGTGGTTTACTGTGCATAATTTCCCTTTTGCTTGAGCATAATTGTTGCTTTTGCTTCGATGGGATGCGGATTCATAGCGGTGGGTACGGTATCTTGTTGGTGGCTTCCCACCGTCAGTATTATCACTTCCGTTAGGGATAATAGTAATGTGAGGAGAGAGCAATGAAAATTGTTGTAGCGCATCTTGGGCTGTTATGAGTCGGTGGGAAGTGTCCCGATGAATGGAGCGTTGAGGTATGCTTAGTTGTAGCGAGGAGAAGGAAGATGGGGAGAACGGTGTTTTTGTCATTGTGAGCTTGCAGTATCTGAGAAGATACGGATTTGAAATGTGAGTATTATGCAAGGAAAGTTGAATCGCTGAAGTGTTGAAGTGTTTACTGATGGTAAATATGCTGGAATTGGTGTGATAAGGAAGGAGGGGCAAGTGAGTGGGAAGAGGAAGAGCGCAAGGTGAGATATATGGAACCGTAGAAGAACACTCTCACTTGCCAGAAACCCCTAGACACACTAAGAATAATTACATGACATTGATTCTTGGAAGTGGCGATAAAGCATTTGTAACTCGAGTTTGCCATGCCTATTCTGATATGCAGTTGGAAGAGAGCATAGAAGTGAAACATTTAACGAAAGGAACAGCCCCGGGCATTGTCTTATCCAGAAACCTTTCAAACCTCGCACTTACATTTATGGTTCATCAATGAACAGATATTTGATATAGTGCGCACCAACGACCATGGAGAAAAGCGGGAAAAATTGGAGAGTAGAAAATAGGAAATTTATGCCACTCTATTCTCTCTTGTCATATTTACACATCAGTCTCTCTGTTCTGGGTTGTCCTGGGCCGTATACTCTCTTTCAATAGTAACACCGCCACTATTCTTAATCCCCCCAAAAGTCTTTCCTGTCATATCCATGCACTGACACTCAGCCTGTTAGATAATAATCTGCTCTTCGGAAGTTTAATTCGAGGCCGACAGCTGCGAAACGTCGTATTGTGCAGCATCGTGGTAAAGGTCAATGAGACAACCTGCACTCCAAGCTTGTGTTGGAGACTATGATTCTATGTTAGCAATGCAGCTTTGAAGTTTTAATAGAGGCGCATTTACCGAATCTCCACAATACTCCCCATTTTTATTCGTCAACTCCGTTAAACCCGCCCAATCGCTACTAATAATCGCCTCCTTACAACCCTTCAACCGTCTCGTAATCTGCTGGAATGCTTCTGTCTTCTGCTCCGGTCCTTGCCTTCTTTTCAGATCAAACTTCAACAAAGCACGGAGGAAGAAGCCAGTGGGCCATAGCCACTCTGGGCCTTGGTGGTAGTTCCTTCCTTTGCTCGTTGCGAAAGCATCGGAGTCTTCAGAATTATTGTAGTAGGGGTGGTAATTGAGGTCTGCAGGGTCAAGAGTTGCCATTCCGGTTGGGCCACGGAGGACCTTGTCTGCGACGCTCAGAGCATGTAGAGCATGAGTATTGTCGAAGAGATCTGGTGCGACAGTCATAGCTATTGGAAAGTTGGCTCGCAGTTGGTAATCTTCGTACTCTTTCCCGGACTTGTACAAATCTTTGTAGATACCACGACGATTGATAATCTTTGGATTGACATCGTAGTCTTTGTCATCCTTTGACTGCAGAGGAACGTAATAACATCTCTCAAAGTTGTCCTTAATGAGGTTTGCCCAATCACTGAAGGTGATCACTTTGCGGTTGGCGTCAGATGTGCTGACGCCGGCATATTTATAGTTGCCTTCTTGATGTAACTGGGCAAGCCAAACAAGAGTACTGTAATGAAGACCAGTGATTTCGATTGCAGCACCATCACGAGGAGTTCCTGGGACACCTTTACTATGCGCTCGCTCGCTTTCACCCATTTTGTCCATCCAAGTTCCACAGTTGGCTTGATTGCCACCAAAGATAATACCATTAGCCCAATCGACCTTGATATCTTGCTGGAAGCCTTCCGAGCTCATTTGCATATCTAGGTTGGGTCCAGCATTTGCTTCGCGGTAAGACATTCCAGATGCGTGTCTTTGAAGCGCCTCTTGAATGATGTCTTCTAAAGTTGATGTCTTCGAGTATGCTCTTGGGTCATTTGAGTCGAAATACGTGTCATCGTAAGGCAGGAATCGTCGTGGGATCGTCTCTTTTAGAAGCTCTAATCCATTTGGCACAATTTTGGTGTAATCTTGGATTGTCTGTAACATAAACCATATCGAATCCCGAGAATTGTATCTTGGTGCATTCCCACTGCTCAAGAGGTTGGGTATCATGCCATGCTTCAAGACACTTGAGAAGGCAAGAATATGCTCCCTACATTCTGCGTATCTGCCAGTGCCAAGGAAAAGACCTCTTGCAGCGATGAAAACATCCCTGCCCCAACATCTCGCCCACTCAACTGCAAAATGTGGGAGACCAGCTGCCAATGAGGGCACCGCCTTCTTAGGATAAAGAGAAGCCGATTTGACAAGCCCGGTTTGCTGAACACTTACCATTGCTAGGCTCTTTAAGAACCATTGCCCTTTTTGCACATTTTCATTCATCAGATTGAGGCCTCGATTCCACGCGGCCTGATAAGCTGTACGGAGAACCAAGCCAAAGTATCGTGGCAGCAAAAAGCTTGGAATTTTGCGAATTGCGTCGAAACGATCTTTGAGCCAGGCGCCTGGTTTTGATAGTCGCTCGTACCGAGCTTTTTTCGAGATTCTCTCAAGTCGCCCAACAATATAATCTAGAGGCCACTGACCATTTCGCAAGTGCTGACAAAGAGGGTGGGCTAGATTGTTCTCCCTGATAATGTTTTTCAAGACGCTCCACCATCCCTGCAAGCCGGCATAGACAAGTTTGCCATGACCTGGAATGTCATAAACACCGTCCTTGCCATCACTAGAATCTAGTTCTTCTGCTTCACATCGATAAAGAACAAAATTTAGATCGATAAGATCTAGATTAGAAAATGCCTCCTTAGCGCCAGACGAGACGTAAGTATCGAGGCCACTAGCATGTTCAGCACTGGGAATCCAGGTCTCGAACAAGGCAATGCTGCCAGGAGGAAATTTATCCCGGACTGTAATCACAGTTTCATCCTGCTTGGTTTCCATACGGACGCCTGGAAGATCGATAACTTTGCTTGGTAGCCCTCGTAGCTTCTTCTTGTCCGCCAAGACCTCTTTTTTGGCCTCCTCACTGACATCAACCTCGAGCATCCAGCTTCCCAAGTGTCGAGCTTTGGTCCCGGTAAGATGGACTGGGTTGAAACCACCATTCCCGTTGCCATACCCAGGGAAAGCAGTATGAGCGATGAGGAAATAACCCTTCCGAGATTCAGGATGGACGCGATGAACAGTGATGTACTGGTCCTCGTGATGGATATGAGTTTCATCATATCCGTCTTTGCCCATGAGCTCGTGGATTTGATTAAGCAACTTCTTGATTCCACCAATGCCGCCTTCGCCACTCCCAACCTCAACGTGCTTTGAAGAATAAGGTGAGTCGTACAGTCTAGTTTCGTGGACAAGATCAACAAGTTTTGGGTAAATTTCATCATAACCCATAACACTTCCGGTGGCACTTGCACACATACTGACGAGTGCTGCATTAGGAAGCGTATCACGGGCATCCCGCTTCTGAGCTGGAACCTCGTTGTCGTGGGTACAGTCCATGAAAAGAGCCTGTACTGGTGTCTGCTTGATTTTGCGAATTATTTCTCTTTTAGGCTCCCCATTTCCTTGGCCATTTATCTGGCTATTTGGTATGTTCTTATCAGCTCCAGCAAGCTCATCAACCTCAAAACTCCCAATTGGCCGGCCACCATGTCGGTGGACGAGCCGGCTGAGCTCTCCAGTTCCCCAAGCTTGCATTGCTTCTCGAATTAGACAGCTGATACCAAGGCGCTCCACGAAGATATAATCCATCTTTTCGGACCCAGTGAATAGCTCGGCGCAGATAAAAAGGTTTGGACGAACCCTTCTCGCTTCATCGAGTAGAAACTCTGCAACATGGATTGGCGTAGAGTGACAGTTGTCAATACGGAAGCCTGTGAAGTATTTGGCCATGAGGCGTGTATACTTAGCCATGAAATCCCACAAAAAGGGGCTATCTTCTCGCCTGGACCCGTAACGAAGTTTGACACAATCTCCCCAGACAATAACTTCTCGGCGTAAGTACGCCTTTGACAACGGACCAGCATTATCAACCAAGGCATTCGCAGCCCAAATCCAGCCATTGTTTGCAAGAGCCAGATCTTCTTGGTTATGCTTGCTGGTTATTGAGTTCTTAGGAAGCCTTGTGAAGTATGTTTCAATGAGAGGATTCTTTTCATTAATTGGGCCAAGCTTTGGACCATGATCGTCAAGCCGAACGTATTTGACACGATTGAAGACCTGCTGTAAGATCTCGGCAATATCTTTGTCATATTCTTGGTATAGTGGGAGGTTCACTTCGTCCAGGATCTTCACCAACTGACTGCGTGCGGCTCCTCGGTCGGCAGAGTCGGAGTCATCTCCTTCGAACCGGCCGTAGATAGCGGTAAGCAATGCGGCTGCAACAGAAGGATTAACACGTCGATGGTAACGCATTCCTAATTGCTTTTTGTTCAAGATGCCACATTTAAGCAGGAATTGGGCTTGTTGGGCTGGGGTGGAATTCTTGATTGTTTCCAATCCTCCGAAATCCGAGCCACCAAAACCACCTTCTGGGAAAGTAATATCGCCATTTGCCCATGCCTCAACTGTTGCATCGGCATCACGTTCAATATCTAGGACATAGTATTCCCATAACTGGAGCTTTGCGATAACCATTTCCTTGACGCCATCCATGATCTTCAACAGCTCATCTACAGAGGTGAGGTTTGTAGGTAGATCATTCTCAGCAAGTTTGCTGCTGAACTCGAGAAGTGCAGTATCTAGTTCAAGGGCCGAACGCAGATGTGGTGCAGTTGAAACGTTGTAACCAACCTCTGGGTGTTCTTGAATCCACTGACTGTTATGTGCTGTATGATTCCAGACGACGTCGGTAAGCCCCAATAAACCGTGCTTGTTTTCCATACTATTTATCAAACTCTTGATATCTGCTTCACCATTCGGAAAACATTCTGGATCCCAAGCTAGTTGATCATAGATACTGTAAGGCGAATTCGAAGCTCCTCGCTGCTGTAAAGGCGTAAAATGTACCATATTATATCCTCGCTCACTAATACCCCGAAGATGTTTCTCCCAGTCGGAAGGGTACTTCCCCATGAATTTTGAAATGAGGGAGAAAATCGACAAAGCCGCTAGGGGCATCTGCCTCCCCTCTAACGTTAACCTGGGAGCTACATCAATGTAGTATGTTTCGGTTCGGGTAGGGGTGACAGCTTTTGAGAGAGTCTCAGAAAGGTCAGGTAAGGGAGCATAGGTAGTATAGAAGGCAAATGCGCCAGCGCCGTGAATTGGGATGGAAATCTCGATTGTTCGATTGAAGTCTGGCTCAAGCCTATGCGATCAGTTTGTCAGATTGATAGGATGAAGCTTGGATACATCTTACATACCTGAACTCCCGAAACTTCTCTCTTTGGTACTCTTCCCCTTCTTCGGGGATGTTCACCCATAGACTGCCATGTCTACATATTGAAGAAGTGCCCTCTATCTCGAAACGGATTGTAATTGGTGCTGAGGTTTTGGGCGTAAGATAAATATACCCCCCAGGAACATCTGGACTCCCATCATCTTTCAGTGGGAGTAGGTATATTTCGTTGGATACCATTGTCTTCGGAGCCATCACTGCTCAAAAGAAGTGGGGTTAATAGATTCCTCCAGGATCTGGCCTGCACCGTCACAAAAGAGCTGTCAGAACAATCAAGCTGAATGCAACCTCGAGAGAAGAACAGAAGATTTAAAGATACAAAATAATAGGCTCGTGATGTCGTAGGAGGACGGTGAGAAGAAAAGCACTAAGCATGCAAAATACTAGTCCGCGCTCTAGGTCGTGGATGCAGGCGATACGGGACAAGACTTGGGACGACGGAGACAGACGTCATGAACAGGTACCACCACAAGGAACGTGCCCTGACCAGGGTTACAGGAAGCTGGAGCTGGAGGAGATCCACAGTTGAAGGCAGACTAGAGATAACATTGATTTTCAAATTATAATATGGCAGAGGATGGAGTGTTCAAATAAACTAATATTGTGTTTATGATATGCAGCCATATGAAGCAACAGGAGCAAGTTGATCAGGCCCCTCCAAAATTTTGTCTCTGGAAGTCGCACGATTTTCCCCACCAACGAGAGCCCCAAAAGAGCAGGTCGAGAACGCAAGAATGTCGCCTGCAACATGCAGCTATATTGCCCCGTGACTGCAGCCCACTGTGTATTGATTGCACACAGGGTTAAAATGCATCCCATACTATCCTGTACGGTATCACGGCTGCGAATTCTCTGTCATCATCATGCTGCAAAATGGCTGCAGCACTCCCGCCTGTTCTTGTGTTCCAACAAAACCTTGGAGCAAACCCCCGGCCACTTGCACATGCAAGTTTGTCCCGCACTAGTCCGTATCTGAAGGCGGTCAAGACCCTTGCCTTCCTCGGGAGGATCTCAACGCATCAGAAAGGCGAGGTTGTTGGCAGAAGCAGTTGGGCATGCGCACGAGAATTACTCCATGTCTCACCTCAACGCCTTTACATGGCATTCCCCTTCTGACCCCTCTTGATTGAATATCCTCACATTCTATCAGACGACTTATGCTTATCCGCTTCCTGGCCAACACTTCACGAGCCACGACAAGATTGACTCAGGCATTCCAGCTTCAGAAACCCTCCCAACGATTCACCATGGCTACACTCGGAGCTCCCACGAAGAAGCATAAGGTTACAGTGGTAGGATCTGGAAATTGGTACGTACTTTGCACTTGTTTTTTTTTATGAAATAATATTTAATTTTTGGAATTTAGGGGTTCTACCATTGCGAAGATCGTGGCCGAGAATACAAAGGAGCATCCAGAGCTATTCGAGGAGGATGTGCAAATGTGGGTGTACGAAGAAGAGGTTTCTATATCGAAGGACTCCAAGCACTTCGACTCATCAGTGGCAGATGCACCGCAGAAGCTCACTACGATTATTAACAAATACCACGAAAATGTCAAGTACCTGCCGAATATTGCTCTTCCGAAAAACGTCGTTGCCAATGCCTCGGTTGTGGATGCTGTTAAGGGATCCTCAATTTTGATCTTTAACTTGCCTCACCAGTTCATCGGGCGTATATCGAAGCAGTTGGAGGGCAACATTCTACCATTTGCACGTGGAATTTCTTGTATCAAGGGTGTAAATGTTACTTCTTCGGAAATCAGTCTCTTTAGTGAGTGGATTGGGGAGGGATTGGGAATCTACTGTGGCGCCCTTTCAGGTGCCAATATCGCAAATGAAATCGCTGCAGAAAAATGGTCAGAAACTACAATTGCTTACGATCCTCCTGTCATTGATTCCAGAGTTGCGACTCCAACGGGTCCTTCTCCCTCTAGCTCACAAGTTAATCTGATCAACCTCACAATTACACCCGCAGATGGAGAGCACAAAGATGCTCGAGGCCGCGTTAGTAAGGCGAATCTTAAAGCTGTCCCCTCAGATTACCCACCACTCGACCATGGGGTTTTCAAGACTTTATTCCACCGACCATACTTCCATGTGCGAATGGTAGACGATGTGGCAGGAGTCTCACTTGGCGGTGCGCTGAAAAATATTGTTGCATTGGCGGCTGGTTTTGTGGAGGGTCGGGGCTGGGGTGACAATGCAAAGGCAGCAGTCATGCGAGTGGGCTTACTTGAGATGGTGCAATTCGGCAAGGAATTCTTCGGACACTCCGTACATGCGGGAACCTTCACAGAAGAAAGTTGTGGTGTCGCTGATCTTATCACCAGTTGCAGCGGGGGTCGTAACTTCAGATGTGCCAAGATGGCTGTCGAGCGAGGCGTCAGTGTTGATGAGGTTGAGAGGACAGAGTTGAATGGTCAGAAACTACAGGGCACAAGTACGGCGAAAGAAGTAAACAGTTTCTTACAAACCAGGGGACGAGTAGATGCGTACCCGTTATTCAAGGCCGTTCTTGGTAAGTGATTCCACTCGTCCGAGCTATAGCGTGATATTTAACAGTTTACTAGAAATTTTGGAGGGCCGAAACTCAGTTGATGATATCCCGGATTTGGTAGCACGAGTAGACGCGTAGTGAAGCAGGCTTGGCGTTATGTTATCTGTTGGGTCAGGTCAAAGGGTGTAGACGTAGGAGTGAACTGGGCCATAGAGGGGAACTGCAGGCAAACTGCATTTAGCTGTTTATTCATAGGAATGATCAACGTAGCAATAACCTCCAAACAGCGTATTAGGGCGGATTTTACAGTATCCTGGTGTGTAGCGAAACATCTCCTGGGATTATAATGTTAATTGACCAATCCCACGGTTGTATTCTAAGTCAAACTGACTCTCTTGAAAGAATTGTCCAAGACTAAACATCGTGGAGGTAAACCAATCATATGCTTTCGGAATAACCCCCTTGTCCACCCGTCTAGCTTCGGAGAGTGGCAGAATACTTCTATCTAAATTAGATCATTCGATCATCTTTCCCCGCCAAACTGCACTTTCTCGAAATTGAAAAGTTTCCCAATTTAACCTACCTTTCGAATTGCGCAGATTACAAATTTCAGTTGTGCTCCCTTCGTCATGTCTGCTGTATGCTCTTTTCCAACTTTTTCTCCTTGTTCTTTTCAAGATATTTTAATTCTGACTCACTTCGCCAGACCTACCACATTGAAAACCCAAATGTGGGCAACAAAGCAGATACTGAAGACTGGAGAAGTAAATGGCACACTTCTACAAAACTATAATTGGCATACATGCTAACGGATCCTGACAGTTCGAGGCTACAATCCATTAACTCCTCCTGATCTCCTCCAACATGAGATCCCCCAGACTCCTAAATCGAAGGAGACAGTGTTAAATGGTCGCAATGAAGCAGTCGAAATTGTCAATGGCAAAGATGAAAAGCAACGTCTTCTCGTCGTCATTGGACCATGCTCAATCCATGATCCCGCCGCCGCCCTCGAATATTGTGATAAGCTGGTCGCGTTGAAGCACAAATACCAAGATGATCTTTTGATCGTCATGCGCTCTTACCTCGAGAAACCTCGCACAACTGTCGGGTGGAAAGGTCTCATTAACGATCCAGATATCGACAACAGCTTCAAGATCAATAAAGGGTTAAGAACAAGTAGACAGTTGTTCGTGGATTTGACTGGGAAAGGAATGCCGCTTGCCAGCGAAATGCTGGATACGATCTCGCCGCAATTCTTGGCTGATTTATTGAGTGTTGGTGCTATTGGTGCGAGAACGACGGAGTCGCAATTGCACAGAGAATTGGCCAGTGGTCTTAGTTTCCCAGTTGGTTTCAAGAATGGTACAGATGGTACTTTGGGTGTGGCGATTGATGCAATTGGTGCCGTGAGACATCCTCACCACTTTTTGTCTGTTACGAAACCTGGTGTTGTTGCAATTGTTGGGACTGTTGGTAACGAGGATTGCTTTGTTATTCTTCGTGGTGGTACTAAGGGCACGAACTATGATGTCGAGAGTATCAAGGAGGCGAAGGCTGCTTTGGCTAAAGCTGGTATGAATGGAAGATTGATGGTTGATTGTAGCCACGGGAATTCCCTGAAGAATCATAAGAATCAACCAAAGGTTGCAGCAGTTTTGGCTGAACAAATCTCGAAGGGTGAGCAAGCAATTATGGGTGTTATGATTGAGAGCAATATCAACGAGGGTAGGTACACTTCTCTACATTTGTGTGGGAGCTTGCTAATTCTGAATCTAGGTGCCCAGAAAGTTCCAAAGGAGGGCAAGTCTGGATTAAAGTATGGTGTTAGTATTACCGATGCCTGCATAGGCTGGGATGATACCGAATCAGTCCTTGAAATGCTTGCAAAGTCAGTTCAAGAGAGAAGAGAGATAGTGAAGGGTGCTAATGGACACTCATGAACAAGAATATGGGGGGCGGGGGCTTTTGGAGTTATGGAGAAGCTTCATGACAGTGACGACGAACTAAAAGTTATTAATGCCTTTATACCTGTACATCGCCTCAATATCCTCGCATGATCGGAGGTAGATACAGTAGATCTGATGAAATAAATATCTACAATACCAATAATTTTCAAGTCGAAGTAATATCAATAATGAAATCCTAACATATAAATAATACAGGTCCCTAATTTTTAACATTTATCCAAAAAAAATTCTTCTAATTCCAAGCTCCCATGATTTAAGTTGTTTTCGCCCCGCCTCGCTCCGAGGATCTGGTCACGTGCTGGCCCCAACCAATCATATCTCCTACTAAGTCAGCCAGAAATCCCGAATCAAATTCGCAGAAACAACTCTCCAACCTCAAATCACCATCCCACCCCTCAATTGAGCCACCGTCTCTCCTGCGAATCGATCTCCAGCTGAGGCATACTGTGCTCAACATGTTGGCAAGAACATGTCTGCGCTCAACGCGCGCGGTCGGAGCTGTGCGGAATGGCGCCATCAATACAACCAAGGTACGATCAACATCAGAGCATCCTCAACTACCCGAATTGCGTCGAGGTTGATTCGAAGAAAAGGATATAGAATATGGAATGGAAATGAGTGCTGACGATGGATTTGATAGCGTGCCGCTTCAACTGCGAGCTCAACGGCTGAAGCTGCGTCCCCTTTTCGATTGAACGTCGCTGGTTCTGCGGCTACCGCTGTTGCTGTTGGGTCAATGGCATGGTACTACCATCTATACGGCCCCGAACTGCACGCCATGACACCGGCAGAGGAAGGGTGAGTAATTTTCAAAGACTTTGCGATTATACTGCGGTGACAATTGATGAGATTCGAGGGTTCGGACTCATGGAAGGATACGAACCGGACAATGCAGTATAGTCGCAACATAGAGCTATGGCTGATTTGTTCACAGTCTCCACCCTACTAAATACCCATGGGTTCACGCCCAATACAATAAGACCTTTGACCATCAAGCGTGAGCAATCTCCACCACATAAACAGGACTCGATTAACATTTAGCAGTCTTCGTCGAGGTTTCCAGGTCTATCAAGAAGTCTGCGCTTCATGCCACTCCCTTAGCCGAATCCCATACCGATCCTTAGTCGGAACCATCTTGACTGTTGATGAAGCCAAGGCGTTGGCTGAAGAGAACGAGTACGACACTGAACCCAACGATGAGGGCGAAATCGAGAAGCGACCAGGAAAGCTTTCCGATTACCTTCCAAGTCCTTACAAGAATGATGAAGCCGCTCGTGCTGCCAACAACGGTGCTTTGCCCCCGGATCTCAGCTTGATGGTTAAGGCCCGTCACGGTGGCTGTGATTACATCTTTAGCTTGTTGACTGGGTACCCCGATGAAGCACCAGCGGGTGCTGTTGTCCCTGAGGGATTGAACTTCAACCCGTACTTCCCTGGTACTGGAATTGCCATGGCTCGTGTTTTGTACAACGAATTGGTTGAGTACGAAGATGGAACCCCAGCCTCGACGTCACAGATGGCAAAGGATGTCGTAGAGTTCTTGAACTGGTCAGCGGAGCCCGAGATGGATCAGCGAAAGAAGATGGGTATGAAGGTTTTGGTTATCACCTCGGCGCTATTCGCACTGAGCGTTTGGGTAAAGAGATACAAGTGGTCCCCGATCAAGACAAGGAAGATCATGTACCAAGGTCCTACAATGGGAGGCCGAAAGACGGGTGGTCACTAATTGAAGAACTTTCATTTCCTTTGTTAAGAAAGGGGACGGCGGGGATGGGAAGAATTGTGCTACTAGTCTTATATTATGCGCGAAAAGGAGCAGATATGTACAAAGGGGTAGACGAGCCGGTGAAGCAGCTTCAGTCTGGGAGCCTAGAGACTTTGATCTGCTCTACCGCTGTTGCTGCGAGGGTAGTCAGATTTTAGACTGTGCCAATACTTTAAAATCATGTTCGTGTTTGAGTTCCAATACAAAGCTTCCTACTGAAAATAATCCTGAATTGCGGCAATGTAATTGGTCAATTGTAGAGCAGTGCATCAACCTTCGGAGTTATGATTGTGCTTATCATGAAAAGCTCGCGCCAAAAAGTTCGAAACTTTCACCTTCAACTTCAAGCTTCCCCGCCATTACTGTCTCCCACATCTGCACACGTTTCCCACCATCCGCTTTGACCTGCCAACTACATTAATGTTCAATTGATGTCTGATCCCATTTCTTCCGCCACCGATCTCTCAGATATAACAGAATTCGCGACCTGGGAACTAGAACACAATCAAACACTACTCAGCGAGCGCGAGATCTCGCTGTTAGATGATCGGACAGGCAGCGGTATAGGCAGGATGGTACGGGATAGTAGTAACGATGCCAGGAGCAGTGATTCGGAGGCGCAGAGGGAGACATTAAACCGCGGTTTTGAAATTTCTAACTCGACACAAGACCCTGGGTCGCAAAAGTCGAATGGCAGTCAGCGCAAGCGGGAGAAAAAGAGGACTAAGAAGGCACGCTTGTGTGAGGATGTTAGAGATAGTCGTAAGGTGAACATCCCCGAATTGATTGAAAGAAATTTAGTTCACTAATACAGTAATAGATTCTACTGTCGCAACAACCTACGCAAGACATAGCTGAGGCACAACTTGACTTACAATCCTCTCAAATTCATCCCCCGTCCAGTCAGCCTCGCCCACCTTCCTCCCTCATCTCGGCCGCAGACGAAGACGACCCCTTAGCAGAGTTCGACCTCACAGAAGAGGACTCGCAATTTTTTAGGGAATTACTTGAAGTTGCACCTGAGGAAGAAGTAAATCAGCTTAAAGGCGATGTCCAGGTAGCTGTACAGCAGCAGATGATAAATCAAGGTGAAGCCATACAAGTCGCACTTGGAAAGGTTGTGGAGATTGCTGGGGGGTTATCACAACAACTTGCGAGTAGTATGGAAGCCATGAATTACAATCCTATCATACACCCGGGCAAGAAACGCAAGCGAACAGGCCCGCAATTGGAGACTAGTCAGGATTGGTATGTTGGTGATGAAAAGGTGGGAGTTGAGGTCGCCGTAAAGCCAGTTGAGGTGGAAAAGAAGGCGAAGAAAGTGAAGCTATTAAGTCAAGATGAACTGGAAAAGAAAAGGATTTATGAAGAAAAAAAGGCAGCGAGGAAGGCAAGAAAAGCTGTTGAAACCAATAGCACTGCCGCTACTGAGGTCGCGGAGCCAACGGAGAACACCTCGAAACCCAAGATACCAAAGGCTAAGAAGAATAGCAACACTAATGCTGTCTCCAAAGAGGTACATTCAGTGGTAGACTCCAAGTCAGACAAGATTACTGGTGCTGAGAAGAGAAGGAAAAAGAAATTGGCTACACAGCAGAAGAAGGCAGCTCTCGGACCCACAAAATCTGGATATTTTGCAATAGGGGAGAGTGTCAAGGAGGGCAGCCCCAAAACTAAAGAGCGTCGTGCAAAGAAGTTGACAAACAGAGCTAAGGCCGAGGTAGAGAAAACATTAAGCCCCGTTAAAAATCGCGCCAACTCGCTCGAAACTCACCAAAAGCCTCTTCCAGAAGTGTCGGGAGAAGCTCTCAAATCCCAAAAGCAAATGAAGAAGCAAGAAAGACTTGCTAAGGCCCTCGATCGTACCAGAAAAGAAGCAGAGAAAGCTGGTCTTCCCCAGCATGTGATTGATTCGCTTGTTCAAAGCAAGAAAGCCCTCGAATCTGCCAAAGCTGGTCCAATTGTTCAGAAAGTTTCAGAAGAATCAGTTGTGAGGGAGAAGGAGAGAAAAGCTAAAGAAGAGGATACCAAGAAATCTGAGGCAGATAAGAAATTAGCGAAGAAGGAAAAGAGGAAGAGGAAGAGAAGCAGGAATCATAATAAGGCCTATGAGAACGATAAAATAGATATTAACGCCCTGGCCTACGCTAAACCTACAGCACCAATTGAGGAACATGATGTGAATACCGCTCAAGCTGCCTTGGAAATCACTTCAAAGCCAAAACAAAAGGAGTTTAAGAAGTCAAGGATGGAAATTGTTGCAGAAGAGATCGCGCAGGCCAAAGCGACAGATCGGAATACTGACGGATCAGGGAATGTCACGGCTGACGCATCCTCTGGCCAACCTGAATCATCGAGGAAACGCCGGGATCGAGGGAGAAAGCCTAAAGCACATGTCGATGAAGTTACGACTACTGATGGACCCGCTCCTGAAGTCGAAATAACCAATGGTTACGATCTAGTACCAGAGGGGATTGACGAACAACCTTTGCCAGACTCAACAACTGCGAAGAATTCAAAACGACGTGATAGGGGACGGAAATCACTCGATACTCAGGACCCCGCTGCTGGGTTTCATGAAGAGCTGCTGATATCTAGTCCTCTTGCTGAGCTTCCTGATACTAATTCGAAGAATTCAAAGGCTGATAGACAGAATCAATCAGAGAAAAAGGTCGTGGCTGATGTTGATACGGAAGTACTTATCCAGGGGTCAAAAGCTCACCACTCGTAAGAGGCCAGGGCTCTGCGAGTGGTAGTCAATTCCTGGATATTCCGAAAGCCGATGAAGTCAATAACGAGATACTTCCAAATGATATCAATCCAAATATCGTTGACACGATAGAAACGCCGGAGCCTTCTCTATCATTCCTCCCGAAACCCCAGGTAATCATTCACACCCCTTCCAAATCCCGAAATCTACCTTCCCCAGGACAGAACACCACACCTGGAGCTAAAATTACCACTTTCAACACTGCCATCAAGACTGAAGAAGAGGATATTGGGTCCGTATTTACTATGACTCGATATGGATCCATGGACTGGGATCATAGTGGTGATGAGTTCAGCGAGATCCAAGTCACGCCAAAACCAAAACGTGGAAGTCTTAATACAATCCATTGTGCTTTAGAATTCTCAAGCCATTCCGCCAAGGCACCTAGACCCAGCTCATCAGGCACAACACCAAGGAAGAAGCCAAATATTCATGTTTGGACTTTTGCAGATGCTAACGGCAAGGCTTCCGCTACCAAAACAATCCGGGCCTGCGAAGAAGCAGAATATACCCCCAGTGTATGGAGAAGTGCAGATGGCCGCTTTGCAGCGCCAGTCAGCATTTCAGATTTTTCCTCCAGCTCCACAACCCTCGCTACTTGCGGTAGAAGAGCCTCGACTAATTCTCTGCAGAAGCACTTCCTAGATCTTAGGAGGAGTCCCCGAGGACGACCATCCATGAGGTCGACAGCTAAGATATCTAACTTCGAAATTGTCTTACCAATTCGCAGCGCTTCAGTTGGCACTCCTCACAAACTTACTAGAGAAAATCGAAGCACGACATTTCACTTCATGTCAAGGAATGACCCCCAGTCGGCAGATACGAAGCTACGAAAGACTTCACCAAGACCTACTCAAACACACAAAAATGAAGGGGAAGACTCTGCCGTGGATTCCTCAGAGGCTCTTATCAGTGAGCCCTCTCTAAAATCTGGCAAGAAGTGTAAAGCTTTGGACTCACTTACGAAGCCGGCAAAGAAGTCAACTCAGCGCTTGCGGGACGAAAATGGTAAATTCGTCAAATTAGACACAAATTCCAAGACGAAGCGACCACTAGCGAAGTCACCATACTTTAAAGAGCCTATCATTCCCGTTAAGAAAGACGAGGCAAATAATCAAGTGACCGGGAATAGAGAAACATCGAAGCAGTCAGTAACTTTAGACCCAACTGAAAGCCTAGCACCCCAAACTCCAAAGAAGAGTGCTAAAGACTCAGTATCCACGAGCCCCAATAAACGTTCTCCAAGTGGCATAGTCTCGTGCATACCATTTCCACCCCTCTCAGCCCCCTACTTCGGCCTCATCCAGGAAAAGCTCGCTCATGACCCCTTCCGGCTCCTCATTGCTGTCACTTTCCTCATCCGCACCCATGGCAAACACGCCATTCCTGTCTTCTTTGAACTCATGGAGAAATTCCCAACGCCAGAATCATTGGTTGAATCAGATAAGGAAGAGATATTACACATCATTCGTCATCTCGGTCTACAGAATCAACGCGCGAATACATATCAAACCTACGCCAAGATCTGGCTCCAAAACCCCCCAGCCCTCAACAAACGCTACCCCATTCGCGGCTACCCTTCCCAGTCCTCCGGCCGCGACATTAAGAAAACCGAAATCCTCACTGACGATGACCCACGAGAAGCCTGGGAAATAGGTCACATGACACAGGGTCCCTACGCCCTCGATTCCTGGCGTATCTTCTGTCGAGACATCCTCCGGGGTAAAGCTACGGGTTGGAATGGCGAGGGGGGTAAGGAGGAGGGTTTTCAACCGGAGTGGATGCGTGTTTTGCCGGAGGATAAGGAGTTAAGGGCGTATTTGAGGTGGATGTGGCTCAAGGAGGGGTTTGAGTGGGATCCGTGGACGGGGGAGAAAGATGTTGCGAGTAAGGAGTTGTTGGTAGCGGCGGGCGAGGGTAGGATTGCTTGGGATGATAAAGGGGGCATGAGGATTATTGGTGAGCGGAGTGGGAATAAAGTGCAGGGTGGTTTGGGGGAATTTGAGCAGGATGCTGAAAAGTTGTGAGTTGCATTAATGAGAGATGATCCAATGGCTAGACTACGTTTTTATATATCCAGGTTGCTTACCTTATGTAAGAAACGAATGCGTTGACGAAATGAAATGAGTCCAGGGAATACTCTCATTGTGAAATCTTAAATTTTCAAGTGCAATCACCAAGTCTTCTTTTCCAAATCCAAAAACTTCTTCTCATAAGGCTATTATCTCTCTAGTTCATCCTCCAGTATACACACTAATTCAATCAACATTTGATAATGGCACTAACTATACCCTACAATCGAAATCACTCTGGGTATCTTTCAGGTTCTAGAAGGGAAAGGGGAAAGGGTAATGACCAGGCGAATTAAAATACAGTACTATACACGGTATGTTGCTAGAGTTTGGTTGCGGAGGCAGGAAGGTCACAAATGGTAAATCTTTAAGCCCGTAATTTCTTTCCCCCAAGCTTCTCTTTCCAAGTGCTCTTGGATTTTCTCTCTACCTAATCAATTTCTCCTTTTCTCGTATAGTCATACCCTTGAATTTGTTATATTGTGACCCTGGAAGCTCTCTGCAGAACCCCTTTCTCTAATGTTTGCGTTTCCCTTTGATTTACTATCCGGCACTTTGAACGCCCTAGGCTACTCTCATTTCTATGCCGTCGTCCATCGATGTTTTTTTTTTACGCTCTCCTTTAAATTACATTCTTATTTCTGCTGTGGCTAACAAATTATACGCTCTTCCATCATTTTTACGCGTATTTTATGATGTTTGAACCTATAATTCTCGTGCTATACCTTACCTGGGGTTGAAAAATTTTGTATAAAGGCTCATTTTGACGCTTGGGGAATTGCCGATGAACATAAATTAACCTACAACGACGGGGTAATTGGTATAGAGGCACCGAAAAAAATTCTTGTTGTTCTCCTGCCTGTTTGCATAAAGACCCAAGATAGGATGGGACGCAACACTTCTTAGGTTCTTTGGTGTCTAACTATAAATAAATCGATCCCTGTACCAGAAGAGATGTTAACTATCGTACCAGCACGGGCGGTACGCATGTGAGGAAGAATATATCGGACTAGGGCTAGAGGCCCGAAGAAGTTCATTTGCATGTGGAACTGGGCTTCTTTTCACTGTGATATTTCCAGTTAAGGTTGCTTGGCTCTAAAATAAATTTGAAGTAGGGTACTAGGGAAGACACACCTCACATCTTTCAGTGCCCTAGGTAGTACTACCCCGGCATTGTTTACAAGCACACCCATCCTTCCAAAGGATTTTCTCCCTTCCTTCACAAATTTCTCTATAGATTATCTGGGCAATGTTATGTCAAGTTGTAACCATATTCCCCCAAGTAAATTGACTTTTTGTACTGGATCCGGGTTTCGAGAAGGGTTGCGAGAGGTAGCGATTACTTTATGCCCCTGATTAAGTGCAGGCAATGTGAGTGCTTCGCCGAAGCCAGATGAACATTCTATTATCAACCAAACGAGGGGCTTCGTATGCTTGTATATGTCAGACATTTATGGCAAGCTCATCGTGGATTCATTAAGACTCTGAGAAATACGACATATAATGTGGTGGGGATCACGTGAAATCATGTGATATGCGCGTGGTATATCAAGCCTTAATTTTTCCAGTACTACGCCCACCATAACAACAACATCAACACTCAACAACTATACACTCATTTTGTCACGTAACGTGGGATAGTTGCACCAACAGAGCGAACTCCTGCTAAGGCATTCAAGTGAGCGTAGTATATTGATCAATGAGACGCTTGATTCTAGAAGAACTATATGAGCCTAGCTATTTATATGCAGATGATCGCGAAGTGATTAGTCAGTACTTAGTAACCATACGAGAGCTTCTCCGACATGCCTCAGGCGCGCCATTTTCTGTGACACATTTTTATATTAGAATTTAAGATTACTATTCTCTGATCTAACTATTGATCCAAACACAACTCTTATCCTACTACTCTGAATGCCCTTCTTTGACGAGCCCTTTTTTCTACGTATCAGATCCTGTTACTGTTCCTGCCCTCTTGGCGTGGTGTAGTTATTTCCCTCCCACAATAATACCATTAAAAGATCTAGTATAGCATCTTTTCAAGTTTCGTAAAATATACAGCACCCTTGAGAATCTCTTAAGTAGATAAACTATCAGCCACAGCCAACACCCCTTTAGTAGAGAAAAGATGCAGAGTAAGAGATGTGAGTTAAACAGAAGCCTATGTATTGGAAGCACTGCATACTCGTCAGAAAATATAATAAGGTAGCTTAAATCCTCGAATCCATTGTGTTTTTTTGCGTTTCCACGCTCCTAGCCAGTCAAATTTCTGTATCCTCTTTCACGGTTCAAAACCGCAAAAGGGCTTAGGAGACAAGAAGCCTATCAGCGCGCTAAAATCTATTGGTCTGCCTTTAAAAAGCCCGTGGATGCAGAAGTGTTTAATTGTCAACGCTATTGGTAAGCTGGATGGTTAGCGAATAGGTCATGGCACTTGGAGCGGGATATGCATGACGGCCCGCAGGGTTGCACTGCCGTCGTGCAGTTGTGCCAATGCCATAAGATCGGTTTCAATACTTTTACGGCAAATCGTCCGGTGGGTCAAAACCTGCCCCTCCCTTCAAGGGTAAAGTTATTCGGGAAATGCACTTCTGAACAACAGCCTGGTGGACTTGCTGCCACCTGTAGTAATAAATAACTAGCGAGGTTTAACTTAAAGGGTGAATTTTCCGATGATTGAAAACGGGTTTGTTCGTGAAAGATTCATCATCAACTCCTCCATCTCCCCACCGAGATTAGGCGAAACTGCTGTTTTCTGAGAATATATTTGTTACTTAGCAAGTGTGGCAACGGTGACAATGTGCCGAAATCTAATTCGTCACCGGCACTTCCTAGAAGAGTCCCCGCTTCAACTCAAGCAAGCCAGTTTAAGATAACTGCATAAAGTATGCATGAGATACCATGTTGTGATAAGGAACATGTGAGTAAACAGTACTTCAACGTCTCCCATTTTTTCATCTGCAGTGCCGCAAAGAATATCTTGGTTTGACTTTCAGTGCTAGTTCACAATGCCTTCACTCCTGTTACTTGCCTCTCTCTCTGCCATCTTCTTAATCATTTGGTGGCAGTCTAAGCTACGCACAAGAAATCGACCACCACTACCCCCTAGTCCACCCTCCGATCCGCTCATAGGGAATGTGAGGTACTTGCCGAAAAAGAGACCAGAACTTGCATATATTAATTGGGGGAAAGAATACAGTTCGTTCCCCACCTTGTCTTCCCGGTGACTTATTACATTTACTTTATCTAATGAATCACGCAGAGACCGATATCCTATACCTCAACCTCCTTGGTCAGCCACTAGTTGTGTTATTCAAACTCAACGATGCAGTTCAATTACTCGACAAACAGGGAGCCAAAACTAGCGATCGGCCTAGATTCGACTTCTTCTTTGAGTGAGTCCATAACCAGGTCTGAGGAATGTCAGAGTTGACGAATACTAATCACGTATGAAACAGAGCAGGATGGGGAGAGACAACACTAACATTTATGTCCTCTGGACCTCAAATGAGGAAGCATAGGAGAATTTTTCAAAATGCCTTAACTCCTTCCAACTGTCTCCAGTACAGAGAAGCGCAAATTGAAGAGGCAAGGAAACTTGTAGCGCGATTTCTTGAGAAGCCGACCGATTGGAGGAACCATATAGTTACGTAAGGATATTTTGGTTCTCGCATCCCATTTGGGAAAATGAAAAAGCAGAGGAATATTTCTAATGGTATTGTAGTTTTGCAATGACAGTTGTGCTAAGAATTGCATACGGCATCACTGTCACGGGAATGGATGACCCATTTTTGAAATTGATTATGTCTAGTTCGGATTCTGTTGGAAGAGGGGGAAGTGCAGGAACGTCAATGGTGGATTTGTTTCCTATCAGTATGTATTACATCGGTCTTTTCCATTTAGAGTCTTCAATAGATGCTGAGAATGCATCAACCGCAGTTCGTAAGCTCCCTCAATGGTTCACCCTCATTCCTTCTTTGAAGCTCGCAAGAGATTGCCGTGCGGAGATCATTGAAATGCAGGAGAGCCCTTTCCAGTTTGTTAAAAAAGGAATGGTTTGTTCAGCCGCATTTCTCGTTGTTGGATTCAGATACTAAATGGAAGTATTTTTTACACAGGCTGAGGGGAATGCGCCACCATCTTTTACGAAGCATCTTCTTCAAGAGGCTACACATGAAATTGATGTGGAGAAAGGGAAGTCAAAATTTGAGATCACGCAGGATGATATCAAAGGTGCTGCAGGAACCATCTTTGGTGCTGGGTCTGAAACAGCGAGTCTCCTGAATCAACTTCTTTTAACCACTAATTGCTAATAATTTACAGACCTGGACAACTCTTGCCTTCTTCGTTCTCCACATGATTCAGAATCCGGAAGTGCAAAAGTTCGCTCAACAAGAGATTGATTCTGTCATTGGTAATGACCGATTACCAAACTTCAATGATCAACCAAATCTCCCTTATATCAATAGAGTTTTACAGGAAACTATGAGATTGGATCCTGCCACTCCTAACGGTATGGGAGGTCTCGAAAGGAATCGAAAGCTACTAACACCTAATATAGGCGTCCCTCACAGATCATCAGAAGATATGGTCTACAAAGGATACTTCATTCCAAAGAAGTAGTTATTTTCTTCCTCTAAATCTATTCTCGTAGTTTACTAACGAAAAAACCACGCCAGTTCCCTAATTATCGGCTCAGTCCGTGCAATGAACTACGACCCGGAAGTCTACTCTGACCCTGAGAGCTTCAAACCAGACCGTTATCTCCCCATCTCCTCAGGTGGTGCTGGCGAACCCTTCCCTGTATCGCAATTTGGGTTTGGTCGAAGGTGCGTCCAACCTATTCTCTCTCTCTTAATCTTATTTCTATAACTGAGGATAGTAAACTAATACCATAGATACAGGGTCTGCCCAGGAGCTCATCTTGGAGCAGCAAATTTGTGGATCGTGCTTGCGACGATTTTTGCAACAGTAAACATTGGGATGCCAAAAGATAATCAAGGCAAGGAGTATATGCCAGATCCAGAGATCATAACAGGTTTCGCAAGGTAAGTGTTTATTCGCTCTATGATTACTGGAGAGGAAATGAAAGAAAATATGTGCTAATGAGCGGAAACATAGTCGTCCAGAGCCATTCGATTGCGAGATTACGGCGAGGTCAGAGAACATTGCAAAACTTTTATCGAAAATGTAGGATGCTAGGATCACATATTTACATTGGCCAAGTAGTTGGACGAGAAGCTAAAGGGATACGTACCCAAATATCAGTGAAATGAATTCTATTTGCGCCACATGTTAGTGTCAGAAGGTATTTTCTACTTGAAAACCTTCCTGCAAGACCCACCGAATGTCTCATAAGCTTTTACACCCCTATTCTTAGGGTCTCACAATCAGATTCAGGTATAACATTCAATCTCAGACTCATCTACCCTAGCCTTTTAGGTCTTTTCCTTCCTCACTGTCAACAATACAAATTGCTCAGTTATGATGGGCTGGTCAACAAGATCCTCAACTCTTAGTATAAAACCTTCTTTCCCTGGCAATGACGCAACTATTGAGCAGTCGATGATATCTCTGGCAAGTG
This sequence comes from Tricladium varicosporioides, assembly GCA_021365295.1. Classification (NCBI taxonomy): domain Eukaryota; kingdom Fungi; phylum Ascomycota; class Leotiomycetes; order Helotiales; family Tricladiaceae; genus Tricladium; species Tricladium varicosporioides. The sequence continues at coordinate 946,426 of JAJTIW010000016.1, forward strand.
CCCGAAATGGTGTGTCTAGATCGATCATTGCAGGCTTGTTTAGTTTGATGGAAAGAATTTGTCTTCAAACCTATTTTCATTTTGGCCTATTCGAACCTATGACCCGTAGGAAAGTGTTGATATTGGCAAGCTGTATAAGATTTGAACCAATAAGATCAATCGCTACAATGTTTGATAATCCCTGGAATCTACGGGACTCATAAAACAGTGTAGAAATTATTGTGTATGAACACTGAGGGAGATTGGAAATAGACTAATTTTCTTTAAATCCTCTTGGTAGCTGTTGTCACTATGGCATGAATGTTTGCAAAGTTAATCATGTTTGCAAGAGAAATTATAAAGTAGCACCCCCTTTCTATTATTAGCTGATCGTGATATTATCCAGCATAATTTGTCTTCAGCTAAGAGGCCGTTATAACAGTAGAGTTAAGCATGTAAGGAACGCCACAAAAGGATATAAGTAAAGGAGAAAAATCAAGCTAAACTTGCAAAAAGCCTTCATATTCCAAAACTCCAAATAGTGGGGTATTATTTGCCATGCCATACCATTCCATTCTTCATCCCATTCTATATTCTTTACACCTTTCCAGGATTAGCAAATCACTAACACCGAAAAGAAACCAGATTAACCAGAATTGCAATTATCCAACTCCAAATCAAAGTCCAAACTATCCGTATCATGTTCATCCTTATAATTCCCTACACAGCAAAAATCAGAAACTTTTCTAAGCCACATCCACAGCAGAAATAGAAACGCGACGAAATATACAGACATTCAAATGACAGGGTACTGACGAGGAAGAAAATGGAATTCAGGCTCAATTACCATTCTGCGTCTGGACGTGCTTTTCCAAAGCGTCGGCGAAGACAGTTTGCATGTGATCCCAAACATGTGATCCAACATCTCTACGCCGATAATCTTGAAGTAACTCCGTTTCCTTCCACGTCTCTCCATCACTCTTAACCCTATACACACCGTTTCCTCTTCCTTCCTTCACTACCGTGCTAGCAGCAATGCACACCCCCTCAGGCCTATCAACCCACCCGCCCATTTTCCTAGCCGAATTGTGATCTTCGGCCGGCGGGAAGCGTGCGGAGGTAGCAAGAAAGAGTGTTCGTTCTCCTGCTTCACTAGGGGACATGGCGCCGAACGTCATCATGAGAGGTAAGAGTGTATAGCGTGGGACTTGAGCAGGATACCAAATCATCCCTGGTGCCGAGCTGAGCATATTATCCACAATATTCGTCGCTACAGCTCCAGGGTACGAGTGAATAAACGATACCGTTGGATGGTCTTTTGCAAGATGTTCAAAAAGAAGCGTCATCATGGTAGCGGCGTGATACGCGGCTCCGAGAACCGAGTAGTGCTTGATGGATTTGTTATCTAGATCCGCGAGGTTAAGTTTGCTTTCGTAACCAGCACAGAGGACAGAGATGATGCGGGGGGACATAGATTTCTCGAGATGCGGGAGGAGGTTGATGACCAAGCGGAGGCGGGAGTAGAGTTGCAAGGCAAGGTTGGTTTCGATGCCTTCTGGTGTGTCTGTATCTTGTTAGTCCACATTTCTTTTCATCCTATCTTTCCTCAGCAAAAGAGAGAAAAAAACTCACCAACTCTCCCACCTAAACTCTGATACCCCATACTCATACACAAAATATCCACATGGCTTTCCAACTTCATGATTTCCTCACATACTCTATCCACCTCCGCAATCCTAGACATTTGCGCTTCAATGAAGGTAAAACTTCCCATTGGATTTAGAAGCTTCAGCTGGTCGACTATATGACGACCTTTCTCATGAGAGCGACCAATGATATATGCCTTTGGGCCATTGGCGCATTTTGCGAATTGTTTGAGGGTGCCGAGACCAATGCCCGATGTTGCGCCTGCAAAGACGGCGACGATACCCGGTGGCAGGGACTGCAGCTGTGCGTTGGACTTTCGGATCGTTGATAATTTAACCATTTCCGTTTAAATCAATGATTTTGTTGTTGTAGTATTTCGGACAGATTTTAGAGAAGGAGAAAGATAAGATGGGTAGCAATCTATTTACATGTGGTGGATTTCCAACCAAGACAATTACCACGACATCGTCACCTGATGCGCAATGCCATTTTCGGAGGTCTCCACTACAGCACGCGTACATTTAGGCTGCTGAAATTGAGATAATATGAGCATGTGCAAGTGAAAAACGACATTTTGTGGATGGGCGGCTGTGGCGTGAGGATTCATTGATGTGGTTGTGAGGTGCCGGGTGTGGCGTGGTAACACGGATTGCAGGTGACGATGTGAGACAACCGAGGCTTCTCGATGATTTTTCATCAACAAGATTGTGAAAATAATTTTGTTGAGAATTTTTTGGTTGAGGACACGAGAAAAATGAGAGAGGAAGGCCATGATGTACGGGTGTCTAGGAAGCTTGGAATCCATGAGAGATGACAATACTTGTCTCGCTGTGGCACTCTCCATCCAAGGAGAATCATATTCAATCGCCGGCCTGTGCAAGTACGAAAGCTACTGACAAAACACAGCCTCATGTGTGAGGCTTCGGGTTAGAAGGACAGATAGGCTCAAAATATGGCTAAGATTCACTGTCTCAAACAGAGATTAGCTTAGGTCCGAAGCATCTAAAGATTCTGAGCAGGAAACCTCCCGCATTCATTGGCGTGATCGAATATAACTCCAGCAACATTGATAGTTGCATGAAATTTGAAATCGACAATGAAATAAGAACTTTGGCAGGCAGCCATATAAAGTGCCGGTTGAGAGCGGCAGAACCAATCGTACGAGGACGGAATACCGCTTCGACCGGAAAAGATGGACCAGTGTGCTTTGGCACATCTCTAGATCAAGTCCGGTAGTTCATCATTGTCGGCATCATCATCATCGGCGTCACCATCGGCATCGCCTTCGTCCTCGTCTTCGTCCATCTCATCTGACCAAGAGTTTCCCCAGGAATCACCATCATACCCATATGGACCATAGCCGTAGCCAAACCCGAAATGGCCATGGTCTTCCTCATCGGACTCGTCATCTGGCTCGATCACAGTATTGCATGTACACTTCTTCCAACCCCATACAGGACGACACTTCTTTGTTTCCCATACTTCAAAGTCTTTCCAATCTCCGCTGTCCATGAGAGTCAGAAGGTGCTCGTGGCTTGCGTGAAGCTGTGAGGGAAGCTCGTTGTATAAAATCATATCTTTGGTTGCGTCTTGATGGATTCTTGGATAACCATGTTCGTGCACATCATAGATGATTATGAACTCTTCTAATCCTGTAAAGGCACGTAGTGCTGGTTTTAATGGCATACTCATCATGCTGCTGAGTTGTTCGGTTGCATCTTTCTCAAAAGCAAGATATCGTAGCTGTGACCGCTCCTTTTCGCTCAAGATGCTAAGAAACATAAGAATCGAGTCGTCTAGGTCTACTGTTAAGTAAAGAACATCGATGGAAAAGTTGAAGCGTATTCTAGGTTGGAAACAAAGTGAGCCAAAGCATAGAGGATATGATTCGACAGCAAACTTGCGAGATTCTTTGCAAATAGACAGAGCAATTGGTAGTTTGGCACTGGATGAGAAGCCGGTGGACTTTTCTTCGTCGCAGTTATATTCTACTTCGACCATGCGTGGCACGAAGGATTGTCTCCATATAGCACAGCGTAACTCGTATGGCAGATCTGGGAATTTTGTGAATGTCGCAGGTGGAGGGGGAGCCTCGAAAAGGCCTAATATTGACACAAAATTAGTCGCTGATAAAATTCTACCAAAGATGATTCATTCCACTATAGTGACAGCAAAGAGAAGAAGACCAACCATGAATTCCTTCAAGTGCAGTCTCTTGCATCAGCGCATCGTGCCAGTTACCAGCAGCTGTTGACATGATGAAACTCGAGACGTTGTGAACTGAGCGATTCCGCCGGTGTCGTCTCCAGGTGAGCTAAAAGACAATCGTTAAGGTTAGCGTTTGTACAAGTTGCGAGATCTAGGATTTGCTAGGAGTGACCTACTGGACGTCAGAAAGAATACCTGTATGACAGTGGATCTCCTACAGCTTCAATTCGTTGAACGCGTGTGGTTGGGTGTTAAACTTGCCTCGCACGAGCTTGACGCGTGGAAACGTGCTGATGGGAATAGGTGGAGATGTAGTCGGTGGGGGCTGACTCAGCAACTATGAAAACTACCCTCCATCTATACAACATAACCTTCCTAATTTCACAATACACCATTTTTGTCACATGAGAAGCCCTTGGAAATAGCTACCATATTCTTAAAATCTTCCTGAGGTATTTGAACCAATTCATGATCTCTTACACAATGCCTCGATCAAGTGACTGCCCCTGTTTGTCTGCTTGGATCTCTTCATGTCGAGCCGCTTTGGAACCCTTAGGTTGCTACTTACGGCCTCATCACATTTCAATATACCTGGCAGATAATTAACATCTTTACATGTGGGTTTCAGCTTGATACCCTATATATAGGTAACGCTTTCATACACAAGGGGAGTGAAGAGGATTTCTGATCTGGTGATAATCAAGTCACAATCCTTGGAACAATCATTCGTTCAACTAACCTAAAATCTTTCTACAGCTTAAATTGATCTACCGAACATAGCCAAACCCCAGGCCCTTTAGGATAATGCTCTTTTCTTATATCTTAATCGATGCCAAACGAAACGCTGCAGAGACTTGATGTTTTACCTCTGTTTTCCGAGTGGGCTTATTTTGTGCCAGCCAGACCGGTATATCATACCTTCAAACAATTCCACCTCACGTAGCCTTACCTAATCTATGTCCCAATTTAAGTATCCTTCTTTTGAAGACACAAATGTCACTTTCGCTAGCTCCACCTCAATCGGAGGTAGCATAATGCAAATAATTCGAATCTAAAATAAATCTATTCCTACTTTTCTATGCACTGTTAATTAATTTCAACTCCACTGAGAGCATATTTCTATATTTCATCGTAGCTCATGTTCAGAAAAGCAATCGAGATATCATTTTTAACATGCGGGCTAATTTGTATTAGTTAACACTCCAAGTATAAATTAGCAAGAAAAATTATACAAAGAAAGGATGGGGATGATAATTAGCTGCTGAGAGAAGAGGGTACTCACATACTCGTCAAAAGAGAGATTTCTATTGAAAATGTAAATATTGTTCATCTTTCTCTAGCTTGTGTGCTAATTTTCCCACTCCGGCCCCTATGTCTTTTGGCAGATCTGCTCCCGTTACGCATCGACAGATCCAGCCTTTCCTCAGATGTCTGACTCCCAGCTGTCATCTCTCTCTCTCTCTCAGGAATACTACCAGAGTCGGTTTGGACGCTCTGATCTGTCTCATAGTCCGATGACTAGATTAAAATTAAGAGTTCCACTCTAGGATCAATATCGAAGAAAAAATACCTGTTTGGCAAACTCTTGGTCCCCGGAGAATGAGAAATGAATGGCATCTTCATCCAACACTCTCCTCTTCCGCTTCTTAGAGAGAGATCTAAGACCCCGTGAAAGGGGGTCCCGTTGCGATTCATTGGACCTTTTGAGACTAGAAGCAACCTGAGATGGTTCCGGCGCAGTGGCAGGGAGGTTAGGCTGGGGTTTGGGCTTCTCAGACGTCAACGCACCATAATCCCATGAAATCTCATGGCGGTTTCCAGCAAGGATATGAATGAACCATAAGGCCAGATTTACTGTCAAGTTTTTGTATTTGTCAAGGTCTCCACTGCTATGATTATCCCACGGCACAGATACATATTCCATTAACCCATCGTTGGCTAACGTTGTCTGTAGCTCTTTTATGCTACCAGGGGAGCTCAAATTAGCGATACCTGAGAGGTGTCAGTCTGTAAATACACGAATGCTGAAACATTTTACCTGGCTTTGCTGTACGTGGCTTGATCCGGAAAATGAACGCCTCTCCAGTAGTTAGAATGCACCCATACCGGCATCCGAGATTAACGCAGTAAGTATAGATTTGTTCAATTGGCTTGGTTTTGTTACTTCGCCTTGTACCTGGTATCCATGACCCAGTTTTATCAATGAATTTTCCCTGAAGGACGTCTGAGCTGCGCCACTTGGATGCCGTTTTATATTCCTTTGGAAGCTGTTCTGCTGCAGCTGATGGACCACGAGGACTATTCCTGTAAGATGATGAGCAACCTCCTGCGTCAGGTATTAGGCGAGTTGAAGAAGGCTTCTTATTTCCATCTCTAATATCCTTGCAACGGCGTCCTGGAGGGTGTTTTATTTTATTCTCAGTTTCGATGGGCCCACTACTTTCGGTTTTTGCCCCCCTACCCCTAGGAACCCAATCACATGGGTGAAACGTCTTGGTAACATCAAGACTTGCTGTAACAATCGTGTGGTTCCATTTTGTTAAGAGATTTAGTGTCGTGGACTCATTATCAATAACGCAATCAATGGCGGGCTTAAGATAGGGGTAGGGCGGTAGGGGCCGGCCCTTTTGACGAGCCTCATCCATTAGCCTACCTCCATACATGGCTTCCAATGTCTGGAAACTGAACTCGCACCATAGCTTGAGCTGTTTTGGTCGGAACCAATTTGGTCGAGAGGAAAGTGATTGGCTGGATGGCGTTGGGTAGTCTACCTCAGGGTTCCTTGCTGTTAAAAACTCGAAGACCGATTTTGCTGTAGTTGTCTCTTCCATGGCTGGGTCGGAAGCGTGAGAAAGTAAATATTTCAGGGCTTCCAATTAGCGACAAAGCCATCATACTCGTGAGCACAGAGGCCTAAATAGGACTTTAAGCTCTCAGTCAGGAAATAGTGGTGCCTAAACACCAACTAAGGCAATTCGCTTGTGATCCTACTTCTGGGAAGTCCATATTTGAGAGACACTTCAAACTTGCATGTATTGCGCATTATGCATGCTGGGGGAGATGCTGTGTAGCAGCAACAGCGGCATCGTTGGCTACTGCCCCGCTTTCTATAGCCTTGTCTATGTGGGGTCGGGGCACCCGGTTTATTTTGTGTGGGTGACCATAGGCGGCTATCAAGTAGATAAGGATCAAAGCATGTACGATCAAGCACAAAATTCAATAGTGAGTCATACCATTAATTCTGTCCGTTTCACAAAGACAAAAAATGGTTAGACGTAGGCAACGGCCGGTCCGCCCCATCACCTCTGCAAGAAAATTGCCTCCTTGTCCAGGCCCAAAATTACATGCCTTTCAGTATCGAAATTCGCCAATAGAATGGTATGAACGGCTTGACAAAGATCGGACAAATCAGTCAGGGATTGAAGGTTGCGTATTCAGGGCAAAGATCGAGTCTCGGGACTATGCCGTGAAAGTGGTGAGTAATACCTTGAAGAGAGAAAACAAGCCAGTCCTAGCGCAAGCAACTAAGCCCCTTCCCCAAGTTCAAATTTTTCGATCCCGAGACAACTAGGTGGTATTGGGAGACGCTCTTAGGGAGCTCGTTTCCGATAGAGACGGTGGTTTTCCACACTGATCCGTTCTATGCTGAGTGTCGAGCATATGGTAGAATTAAAGAAGCACAAATCAAGGGAAAACTGAAGCAGCAAGTTGCGATTCCTTGTCACGGGTTTTTAATTTTAAAGGATCAAGATAAAAAGTTGCTCCAGGAAAGAGGTATCGATTTAGGTGTCGAAAATGAATTTCTCAAGAGAACCGGGGAGAACGGGTTTGTACGAGCCATCGTCAAAGATCTTGCACCACCAGATCCAGGAGTCGATGCCAGCAGCTTGTCGAGGATATTAAGAGATATACGCTGGTTAAAGAAGCATAAAATCTACAATAGGGATATTCGGGTAGAGAATTTTAGGAGCGGTAAGCTCGTGGATTTCGGTTCCGCTTTGACTGAGCCGCACTGCATCCTAGATGACTTTGACAAAAATAACAAAGAGGAGGCAAGGGATACACGACTGGAGGATCTAGTAATGTTTGATGACATGGTTATAGAGGAAGGGATCGAGACAGGAATTAGGGCGATGCCCAACCTGGATTATTGCCAAAAGCTACGTTCTTGGGAGAGGTTGGTAGGATGAATCTCTTTATTCAAGCTGTCCAAGCTGTTCAAGGCAGGAAAAGAGGCTAGGAGATACGAATAATTTACTCTTAAGGGATTCTAAGGACAATTTTGTATATTGGTTTAGTAGGAATTATATTAGGGTATGAATAATCATATTATAATCCTTTTGCAGAGCATGAAGTGCTAGAGGAATCGAGGTCATGGTAGATCCTGTGAGAAGCTAATCAACAGTAAAGGATTGCGAAGAAAGGAATTTATGAGGCAAGAATTTCTGGGGCAATACGTATTTAGCATTCAAGTGGATGATACCCGCCTTTATGGAAAACCTATTCTATCATAAGAGCGGATGGTCACTCACACACGACGATGCGACTGTAATTTATGTTGAAAAAAGTGATGGCATTACACTGAAGGCAGTGACAGTCAGCGATGTTCTAGTGCCATTCTGTTTGCAAGTTTTCTTGTTTATGGATTGTATTAATATTTTTGTTCCCCCCCAAGCGTATTTGGTTATATTGTATTCCCTCTTTGCTAGTCGGGCACTCTAAAGGCAGCGAGATCCTTAAATTTATACAATGTAAGTTCCCTTTTGTGCTACTTTAGCATTGATTCTTTTAAAAATCCATACTTGATTCATCCTAGCACCTAATATTTCCTGTGAACCCTATATTCCCCCTCTTTCCCCGTTAACTATGCTTGCATACTTTTCTCTGAAAGCTCGCTCATTGAACCCAATATCCAGCCCCCTAACAATCCTCTAGATCTTTTAGTCCTCACTACCTACCAGAAATAAATAGGTCGCTTACACTCCTTCTCCTTTAGCTGAGGACCTCAGAGTCCTGCTAGCAAATCTTTAGTACAAGACTTGAGAATAACAACATTATACACCAAAATATCTGTTTGATTTATTTCCACTACAAACCCCAAAACGACTTTCAGAACTTGCATCGTTAGAAATTTCCTAACGTGCATTATCAGGTTACTAGTTACCAACTTAAGATCCTTGCCGTGCTGACTCATTACATCGTCTTTATCATTTTCTAAGTACTTGATTCCTAGCATGAGGCATGGTGAAACAAGTTATTTGAGGAATTACGCTGTTACAAGCTGTGTTAGATCTTAAATTCCGAGGTCTGGATAGATTACGGCTGATGAACCTTAAAGGATTACGGCAACACAGTGGTGATGCACGGTTGACGCAGAATCTTCTTCGCGACTTTGGCAAGCCAAGGTGTGCAATGAAAAATAGGGGTTATCGCGCCATGGAGGCAGTTGCTTTGGTTGACAATAGAACGAACCCTAAGGCTCGTCTTAAAAAAATATTTACCACAAAGTCAGTATGTGTACAGTAGTGAGGGGATTAGAGGTTTTGGCTTACAATTTTCATTGCTCTATCAAGCTGCGCGCTTCTCCCGTTAGCAACCCAAGAAACCTAAGAGGAATCTCAGGCCAGTAGCTAGCACCACGTACAGGGGGGAGTTCGGCTTTGCCAACCGGCCATCGAGAGAGCCACTCTCTCCGGCCCCGATTACATTAACCTTGAATCTGGTAAAGAGGGTAGGATTGAAGGGAGGAGCCGAAGAAAGCACGGTGTATGAGTGTGATTCGGAGGCTAGGCTAGCCATTTGCTAGGTGTTTGCGGAGAACGACATCACCACTAGTGGGCTTGACTTGCGGACCGTTGGGCATTGTATTCTGCTCCGTTCACCCTACAACTCGCGGGCTACTAGGCGACGGCAACGCGTTGCAGCAGACTTGCCATGGCGGGCGAGCGAAGAACAAAGACGATACCAGAGATGTGAGTAGTCGAGTTGTGTATGTACATGGGGTTTGAGTTGCGAAGCTGAGAGATGACTTGTTGAATCGTGGAGGGTTTATATGAGGGCCTTCTAGTGAGCGCTCACGGATGTAGGTGCGATTCATTGTGAGGGTTTTGCGGATGCCGAATATTCGGGTGAAATGCATGGTTCTAAAATGAATGACGCCCAGATGGGGACAATTGAAAGAACAGTAGTAGTCGTATAGAACGCAGGTCTGTTCTTGTTGTTATCTTGTTGTTATCTTGTTGTTTTAACATACAAGCTGGTGTATCACTAAAGTACGTAAGAGCTTCGTGACTGTGGACTCTGGACCCCCTCCTAAAATTAATGCTATTAAGAAGTTAGCGGTGGAAAATACTACCTTAGATCTAGAGTATCGTGAAATTTGAGTCCTAGTGGTGGTTAGCTGGTATTGCCACAATGAGTTGCGTACCTACGATTCGTGGTTCCGGTTTGCGTACATCGGGGCACCTAGGGTCCTTGGACCAGGGGGAAAGTCAACACCGAGAGACTTCAAAGAGGGAAGGCACCGCAAGAAGGATAAATGTTTTACATTTTGGTGCTATCAAGTGTTGCTTCCAAGAACACAGGGGTCCTTAAAACTAGAGGAATATTAGCAACTGTGTTGTAGAAAAGATTTCCGGGTCCGGAGGTGGCGCAATTTTCATTTCGAACTTTCAATTTGAGTGGACTCCCCAGAGCTACAAAGAACTTTGAGGCTGGAGGATGAATGCCTGGTATATGATGGACAGGAGAAATGGAACCTACCCTTTGTTGTCGTCGACCAAGGTACTACAGCCTTTCAATTTCCAATCCAGGGGGTTCCAGAGCTCCCGACACAAGTCATGTAAAACGAAAGTTGTTGATATTAAAGCAATTCAGAAAATCTTAGTTCAAGTGAACTCGCTGAGTTGCGGCTTACAGCAGCGTGAGCATGAATGGATGACTGGTCTCACCACCAAGTCATCTGAATCCTCGGCTCGAATCTTCTTCCACCTCTCGTCTCGTGCGAGGCACAGCAGATTCTTGAAAGGACGCTTTCGAGGTGTCTTTATAATGGCAGTGGATTTGCCAAATACTTTTGTGCCGTCAGCCTTGGTGTCAATCCATTTCAAACCACGAATGTGAGGTGTGCACGACTGGGCGCCGTATGGCCGAAGGGTGTTGTCATGGTCAACCTCGAATTCTCGGTAGTCAGAGGCAATGAATTGGGGATAATTCTCGTGTCTCTTAAATTTGACGAGGGTAATAGGCTTCCAAGCAATGAAGGCAGCAGAGAGTTCGTCCATGACATCCTCAAAGCTGTTTTGTTGGAGACGATTGCCTGCGAGGGAGATCGAGACTTTGGTGAGCTTTGCAACTGGTGCTAGAGCTTGGGGAACAGGAAGCTCGTGCTTAATTGGAGAGATCGAGAAGGAGGATGGTGCTGGAGCGACGAAGACAGGAAGAGGCGCGGGTGATGGTGAAGGAGGTGCTGCGACCGCAACTTGGCTCTGGTTGGCTGGGCCAGAGATCAAGAATTCGGTAAGCAATGCGAATGCAATGGAAAGGGCAATAAGCCCGTAAAGGATTTCGTTTAAAATAAACATCGTTGCAGATAGCTCAAAGTTGTTGCGTGGTAAAAACGTAAACAAGTTAAGCTAGAGAAGAGGAAGAAGGAGAGGATGGAATATCTCAGTAAATCCTTTTTGTGCGTTGCTATGCTGTTACCCGGCTAGAAATTCGCGTGAGCGCTAAGTCGACAGTGCGTGAAGCAATTCACAGGGCTTGGCGGTGGGCGACGAGGAGGTTGAGGATATCAGATGAAAACATTCAAAAATGACAGAATTTAGAAGCAGGAAGCAGCACGCAACGAGTGCAGGAATATAGACATATTTGAAAGGAGAAAAAGAGTAACAGGATATGGTGCCCTACACAGCTTCAATGTCCTCAGATTGGATACCGATGGATCACTGTATCCCTTGAAGTTCAAGGTTCTCGAGGCGAGCATGCTTCATTTGCATTCCACAACCAAACACACCCATAAATAGGCTTAAAAGTACATGAATACAGAGCTATATAGAACTGAGAGAGGATTATATACAAAATCTGTAATTGGAGTGCCTATTGCACGAAAAACAATGGCTCAAAACACGGCTGAGAGAGAGAAAAAGGGGTGTAAATCACGTGATTCAACCAACGATATATGTTGAGTCTGAACTGCCTGGTCTTCACGGGCAGCCATTTCCAGTCCAGAAAAGCACATTGAAGTTATTTCGATTTCCCAATTATTGTTGACAAACTTTGTGTTATAAATTAAAACAACTCTACTCGAAAAATCAAATCAATAGCAACACCTTCTGCACACGAAGAGCTCTCCAGATTTTGTCTTTACACTTGCACCTGCATATAACTTACTTAAGACGTACTTGGTAGGCCCTTTGTTGGTTTAATAAAGATTCGAGGTCTCTAGATCTAGTAACTCAGGTCATCGCCGCCACCGTTGTGGAAAGGTAGTGAGATCCGCAATTGTCGGATTGTCACTTGGCCCTTATATCTTACCATTTAAAGTTGCTGAGCTGGTTGACCAAGAAGTTGGTTTATTTGTACTATTTTATTCGAAGGATACGTAAGATATATATACACACATATATAAAGAACTTTTAATAGTCACTAAGGTTTTAAGGAATTTTGAATATGATATGCAAAGATGGTGTGTCGTCAAATTTAAGTGAGGCAAGCACTAAGAATTCGCCTCAAGTGGCCCCACTACAAACCCTTGGAAACCCGTTACAGAATACTAATATACATCCCGCCGCGCCGAAAAAACCGGTGTGCCGAACAAAACGATAAACACTTTGACTTGAACTATCTTAAAATTTGCGCACACCTTGATATTTCCTGTAGTTTTTTATACGTTATATTATATAATCACCATCGGATAACCTAAACCCCTTCTACTAAAAAAAATCACATTTACATCGTTACCTTTACGCCTGATTTGCAAGGGTCTCCTTTTATAGCGTAATAGAATCCTCTACCACAGCTCCACTACTAAGCCTATACTATCCCTTATACTTTATAATAGGATCTTACCTGAGGCTTTGAGCTTTATCCCTATATAGAATATTGTATTTAGCCTTGGGGCTGTTATAGCGGACAAGTTCACGTAAGGTTGCCATGCGGATCAGTACTTCGGCCGGCAATTTTGGTGTTAAAATAATATATAAGTAGATGGCTCCCTAGAATCTCTAAGTAAAGCTATTTTCCTAATTCTATGTAACAAACTTTGCTCCTTTAAAGCAAAAGAATGAAATTCTCCCAGATGAATGCCCATAACAAAACTTTTGTTCCAAGAAGCTGAATAAGTTTTCTGATGATCAGGAGGCAGCCAGAGAATATTGTATCTTCTCCCACTACCCAACGAGTAAATACTTCTAAGATTGGCAATAGCTTGGCCATCAGGTGAGAACGCCACTGAACTGACCGAGTCAGTATAGCCCTCGAGCATCCGCGGCGCTGTTCCTGTGGCGGCGTCCCGGAGCCGGGCTTTGTAGTCGTATGAGCTCGACACGACCTGCTAGCAATCGGTCGAGAAGGCCACTGAAGAGATCACGCCAGTATGCTTCTTAAGTATCTGCAGCGCTGCTCCCATGGCGGCGTCCCGAGTCGGACTGTCCGTGTGAGCCCAACACGACCTGCTTGCAGTCGGGAGAGAAGGCTACTATGGCCAGCTGTGGTGCTGCTCGCTTGCACGTAGAATCCGTATGATTGAGCGGAGATGTCACCGAGCCACGCCATGACAGCAATCGCAGCCCAGCGTACTTAAAAAAAAAAAAAAAAAGAAGGCTGCAGTCGTCTGATCTGGAATGGGCTCAGCTCCCAGCTTGAGGGTCATACCACCAAAAAAGGTCAACAGACATCGAGGATAGTGATATAAATCAGACCGCGTAAGATGAGATAATTGAACCTCTACCATTCCGAGGGCGAGATATCCTCTAGTGAATCTAACTTGCTAAACCCCCGCTATCATGAGTTTATGTCATCCACTACCATCTCACCTAGCACAATTTATACACGAAGTCGAAACCTCATTCTTCACGGATGAAGTTCGATCGAAGCAACAGGGCAGCCTACATAAGCGCGTCGAGGACGTACAACGTGACCAGGATGAAAGAGATGCTGCATTCCGTGAGGCCTGGCGCACTCGTGGAAGAATCAAGGATGTGCTCGAGAGATCCGGCAACTATGCGAATTGTGATGGGAGAGACGAACTAACGAGTCTCGAAGTGCCTGGGCTTATCGAGGTTGCGCCTGATGGGAATGTGGACGAAAGCAAACAGCAGAACGATATGTCTTTGGATCAGAGAATAGTGAGAGACATTGTCACGATGCGAAACAACAAATTGTCTGAGAGAAACGACCTCGATATGTTCGATCTGTTTCGAAAGCCACATGTAAAATCTAGCGATAATAGCACGAAAAAGTGTGAGGCATGTCTCAACCTCCAAGATACGTACGGGAAAACATCACTGGGGAAACTTCAGCAGTCTCGAAAGGGCTGCCAAACTTGTAGAATGATTCTTGATGCACTCGGGGTATATAGCCGGGTTTTCGACGAAGAAGATAGAGTCAGGATATTTGCTCCTATCGCAAGGGGAAACACGCTACGCATTTGGTGCCAGGGTAAGCTATCTCGAGTCGGGGAAATTCCATTTATGATTGAGCTGTACGCTCTTCCAGGTAAGTATTAAATGTTCAGTTCCTAGATTTTTGCTCACTATCCTGACATGTGCATAAAATAGGACAACCATCACCTTGGCCTTCAATTTCGGCAAGCACTGAAATATCGGGCGATACGTCAAGCCCTGAAGCATTCGCCCAAGCTAGATACTGGCTCAGCAACTGTATCCAAAATCATGACCGATGTCCGTCCAACCAAGATGTTCCTTTGCCTACCCGTCTTCTGGAATTCAAGCATGATGGCGAGAGATGGCATGTTCGACTAGCCAAAACCCTGGGGTTGGTCGGTCGGTATGCCTGCTTGAGCCACCGTTGGGGAAAGCAAGGAGCGGCTGAACTATTGCAAACAGAACGAGGCAATTATGAAGATTATTTGAAAAAGATATCTACCCAGTCTCTCCCACGAACATTCCAGGATGCCATAGTTGCTTCACGTCGGCTTGGTCTGCAGTACCTGTGGATCGACTCACTCTGCATTATACAAGACGATAATGCAGATTGGCGCGAAGAAGCTGCGAAAATGGGCTCTTATTATAAGAATGCGTACATTACCATCGCAGCTTCATGGTCGCCGGGGCCACAATGGGGATGCTTCTCATACGCGGAACCAGAGTATATTGGGCACCAACTATATCAACAGGAAGGTTGCACTATTAATGTACGCCGAATCATTTCGCACGGATTCTGGTGGCCCTTGCTAAGACGTGGTTGGATTTACCAGGAAAGACTTCTGTCTCCGCGGATTCTGCATTTTGGTCCAGTGGAGTTGGTCTGGGAATGCTACACATGCACTACTTGCGAGTGCACCCAAAGCGACAACCTACACACGGACCTCTCTAACAAGATTGAGCATTCACAAATAATGGGGCGTACCACTACAAGGGAGATCTTTCGCAACATATGGAGGAATATGATCCAAGAGTATACCCGGTTGGACCTTACGTTTGCAAAAGATCGATTCCCAGCTCTAGCTGGTCTGGCAAAGCAGATGCACAGTTATCGTAAGTCAGAATACTATGCTGGGCTTTGGACCGATTCTTTCATAGGCGATCTACTGTGGGAGGCTGATTATGGATTTGAGGAACAAGCGGAGCCCAGGGAATCTGATAACAAAGCTCCTACGTGGTCATGGGCATCAGTCAATGCACGAGGGATCAATTACGGCAATATTGGGACAATGGCGACTCAATCTAGACTCGTGAGATGCTACGATCGGATTCAGACAACATTTGTCAAACTCCTAAGCATTGATGGAGAGCCATTGGCTGAGGGGAACTCCGGTGAAAGCGAAGATTGCCACATTCTTCTTCGGGGGCCTTGCGTAAAAGGAATCGTTCAACATGGTCCCATCCACGACCCTCCCGATCCTAGCATATATGACAACCCACGTTATTACGAAATGCAACAGGAGTACTACGAAGAACGCAAGCACGAGCTAAAAAGCGTACTTCGACTCAATGGCGTAGAGCCATCTAGGTTCAGTTCTAATCGCGAATTCAAACCAGATTACGGCTTGTTCCACAGAGGACGATATCACCTAGACTCCGGCGCGTCGATTCTAGTCATGAAGATGGTAGCTGTCGAGGCTGACGACGCTATCTATTCAAGTGATCTGATTCTCTGCATCGTGCTGCGTCAACTGTCACCGTTCCCAAGAACGTACGAACGGATTGGTCTCGCGAAGTGGAGATCCGATGATGACTCTGTGAAGGCCTTTGAGAAGGCGGAAGACATGGTTCTGAGAGTTGTATAAGAAGCACAGTGGTTCGCAACTCAATTATCACTTGCTAGTCGATTGCGCGTGCATCTAGGGACAGCTTAATCTGAATAAGCAGCATGAGAGAGTCCCTTGCTTCATGGTACCTTGATGCAGACGAAATTACCAGTAGGCAGTGTCGCTTTCTTCAGCAGGACATAAATATGTGAATTTTTCATTCGAGTATGCTCATCGCTGGTGGGGGCGAATTAAAGATGCAGCAGCAGAGTCGAATGTTGTACACGATGGCGGAACGATGAGAGCAGCCCATAGCGACCAGCACTCTGAAAGCCCACACGTGGCGCGATTGATGCATTTATTGTAGACCAGTAGGCGCATTATTGAGGCAGGATCAGAAAGAAAGAATTTTAAAGAAAGAATATCGGCAAGTAGTTCTCGCAGGGGAGATGTGTGCATTTGTGGGTTGAGAGTATAGGTTGGGCCAAGTTTGTGCTCGTACAGCTCAGCTGAACAACAGCCTTGTGGCATAGTGTCGTCGAGTATTATTGCAATGCGCTAGTCTAGCCAATCGAGGCTAGCCATTATAGAAGCCTTGGCGGCTATTCGGGCTATTTGAGCGAATTTCATAAGCGATTGAGCCCTTCATCCTTCTCACCACCTTAATTTATCTCATAAATCAGGCGCTTCTTTAGAGAGTCCTTGCCACATAAAATTTCTAGCTGTGCACCCTTGACTTAGGATTTTTTTTAGGTGAGTCAATTTCTTGGTCACAGGGCTCAGTTTCGCTACGAAGTGTCTGGGAGCGACCAATTGCAGTTTGTATATAAAACTACTCCAAAATCAGACTAGATTTTCTACCACTCATCACAGCTCTCACATCAACGCCTTGATTATTAGTTTGGTTGATATAGTCAATTCTTAAAGATCTGGTCTATACACTTGAATATTTTTTAATATATAATAATATCAATCAATGGTGCAAGTACAGCGTCTAAAACATACTATCATGTTTTAAAAACTGCTAGTAGATTTTTGTTCCTTTCTACTTCATAAGCAATTTAATAACTTTTAATTAGTTATTGGATTAAAATAAAGAAAATCTCTAAATCTTGAAAATATAATTATAAAAGTAATATGTATTCTTTTATTAAAACGTTCGATATAGGTAAAAGAGAAGAACTAGGCTTTTAATTTACCTATACTAGGATATATTTAAAATAAATTTAAAAGGTACAAGTATAGGCCTGAATCTCATACAAATCAAAATCATCCTCACCAAAAACGCGACTAGTTGCTCCCAGACCCTCTACGAGGAATTCTCACCTGACCTAGACGCTAATTACCTGAAAACCACGCTAAATTAGGTAAAAGCTTACTACGAGTAGAGAGTCTGATTTATGAGATAAACCTCAGTGGCCGTCTCACCCAACATCATGCAGGTCGTGTCCGACTCATACGACCTGATGGTCCGGCTATGGGACACCACTACGGGAGCGGCGTTGCAGACGCTCAAAGGATATATTGGCGGGGTCTCCCTATTCGAAAGGCGTTCGAGAACAGCTGCACATCATCCCAAACCCCTCCAACAAGATTGCCTATTGGAAGGATTCGATAATCCTGCCAAAAACAGATTAGCTGTTATTTCTAACTGCTGGCGCTTACTTACTTCCTCAATGACGGGAAACATAATTACTGCAGAAAGTTTTGTTTTTCTTTGCTGCTAATCAAAATCAAAGTTTCCACTATTTACTAACCAAGCAACTCTCCAACAATTCCAACCGTGTTAGGAAAAGGACACTTGATGTTTGCGCTGACTCAGCAGCCCTCTAAGCTTCAACGTCAAGTCTGCTGCCTCCAGCGTAACGATCCTCTCAAGTCAGCATTACGACTATTTCCAGGCTTCCGAGTTTCTCCCAAAGCTATATATAATGCTATAAGCCCATCCCCAAGGCACAAAGCAACAGAAACCTATGTCCGTCCCGGCAATGGCTGAAACCCTAACCCTCCAACAATTTACTCTCTTCCCCCAACTCCCTACCGAAATTCGTCTTCAAATCTACAAGCATATCCTCCCAGGCCCCCGGCATGTTCCGATACATTACAAGTTCTCTCCACCATCTGCAACGAAAACAGTTACATCCGGCTTCTTCCCCACATTGCCGCCACCAACAATACTGCATGTCTCCCACGAATCCCGCGCATATGCCCTCGAACACCTCGCCTTAGCCTTCGGCTCATACCTCAACCCCCCCAAAGTCTATTTTAACTTCGAACTAGACACTCTTTGTTTTGGCCGTTTAAAAAACGGAGAGCAACCAAACATTTATGATCTCGGCATTTTCGTTTCTGCCGATGACGGAAGTCGAGACGCAAGTAAAGTCAGACGTATCGAACTTGGTATAGCGGAAGATACATACAGTCGCCGTGATTTATGCTGGAGTGAGGTCCGGCTTTTTGATAGTTTGGAGGAGTGCATGCTGAGGGTTTGGGAAGACGAGGAATATAAGGAGGCGCTGATGAGGCAGTATAGAAATTACTTGGATTATATTAGGGGGTGGGAGGGAAATAAAAGTTGGATCGTGCCGAGGATTGAGGTAGTGAATGTTGTGAGTGGGAATAGTTGGGGGTTGGTGGACAGCGAGGCGAGGGTTGTGGGGGAGCATTGAGTATTTCAAAAGATTTTAAAATGAGCCTTTTCAGGGTTTGGCAAACATGGAATCAGGAAAGAAAATATTCCGCCCTTGAATTAAGACTTGCTGTAGACCTAGTGGTTGATATATATGGTGGCTTCCCCAGTCTAGCCGACTTCTCAACAGGGACCGCTCTCTCATCGCCTGCCACGAGAAAATTAGAGCTGGAGCGTCAAAGCAAGACGAGAAAGCCCAAAGTGCTTGGATCCTTAGTCACGGCACCGCAAGTTCCGAAGTCAACCATGCTTGAGCTATAACTCAATTTAGTGGTGGAATATGTCAACTCAAGGTTGTTATATGAAACCCAAATTGAGATCCACCAAGTTACACTGAGCAAGTATCAAAACCCAGTGCAGAAACGGCGAATATATTTACCAGATCCCCTTGATGAAGGACTGCTATAGCGCAAGCTTCTAGACAGTATAAAAATGCATTTCACAAGCCGCCAGTCTATCTACTGAAGCTCCATAAGCAAAGAAACATTGGATCGCATCCGAACCAGTGAATCCACCAATGATCAAGTCTTTGTGCTGTGGAAACGAATTCGAAATTTATGAAGGCGTGCAGAGGTGTAGAGCCAAATAGTGTGCATGGTTAATCTACAGGAATGTTAGAATGTCTCTAGGGCAGAAAGGAAAGAGGAAGGGAAGAAAACCTACCAACAGAAAAGCGTTCACTCCTTCTTACTACCACCAAGTACCTGCTAAGCTGGCCCAATCGGAGAGCCACAGTCACTATTTGGACACCAGTGATTGAAAGGACCAGAGCCATTTAGGTGTGGGAAATCCTAGCGCTTCCCCTTGGCAACAATCTGGCCAAGAGCACTCATAGCATTGTTGACTTTGGAGTCTGTAATCTCAGTGCTAGTGAATTCTTCACCCGGACCTTGAGCGACTAGTCCAGCCTCACGCTTCCCCTTCCATGGCGCACCGTTCCATCCTGCATCACCAGGGCAATTCAAACCCAACAAGCAGCCATCGGCCGAAATTGGTGGAGGTAGCTCAGTACCACAGAACCCGTTAGGGCACCAGCCGTCCTTCGAGCGAGCAAGCTTCTTGCTGGTATAGTTCGGGTCTCCAGGGCAGTTCATGCCGAGAAGGCAACCTTCGGACGCCGGTGGGATTTCAATACTGATGAATCCTCCCCCAGGACCCTGAGTGACTGCTGCAGCTTCACGTTTCTTTCCAGGGTAGTTCGGGTCTCCAGGACAGTTCATACCGAGAAGACAGCCTTGAGATGCAGGCGGGATTTCAATGCTGATGAAACCACCTCCCGGGCCCTATTTCGATTGCGTTAGCATTCGGCTTGCAAGATTTAAGGGGAAGTGTCCTACTTGTGGAGCTGCCTCGCGAGCGACGGTTTGACTGGGGATGTTTGCGCCGAGAACATTCGTGATGGCTGCTCTGTGGTCCGGGTCTCTCCAACCCTGACGCTTCTCATTACCAACATCCTTTGTACGATCTGGATCGCGCCATCCCTATCCCATCGTCAGTTTCTGAATGTGATGAGGATATTGAAAAATCTCACCTGTGCCTTGGCATCCCGAGTGGCGATCTGTTCAAGGGCCGCAAAGGCATTGTTGACCTTCGAGCCCGGTATCTCAATGCTGGTAAATCCGCCGCCTGGGCCCTGGGTAATTGGTATCGAGCTGGCAGCTCCAATGATGGAGATGATGGTAATTGCGTAGCGCATTTTGAGGGTTAGTCTTGGTGTTGATCCTTTGAAGATTTATAAAGTTGGATAAGGCTAAATTAAGTTAAAATTTGTAACAAGGAGATGAAGAAGATTTTGGAATAGAGAGAGAGTTGGAGAACTAGGAGAGGAGGAGAGGTTTTATAATAGATGGCCGGTGAGGAGGAAGGTGGGAAGGGCAATCCTCCAGTGAATTAGGTTAGAGTGGCCGTGGTAACTGAGACTGTGAATAGTGTCACGGGGGATCTGGATAGGGAAGGGAAGAGGAGATTAGTGGCTTTGCATGAGGCATTTGCGGCTATTTTGCGAGGGCTGTTGTGGTGAATTACTTTGCAAGTGTGGGGTGGAAGGTGAAAGAGGGAGGAGATAAAGCTAGTATTTTGGTGAATATAAGGTTTTAATAGAAACTCACCATTTTTGGTAGTTAACAGATTATGCAAGACTTTGTGAATTCTCGGTACTTTTCAAACTCAGAGTGCTAAAAACCTCAACGAAGAGAGCACGTTAACGCTTCCCTGCTCTTACGTGTAAATTGGCGACGAACAATTCCCAATTTTCTGACTTTCAAAGGGCTCTGAAGACCCCATCCACAGCTCAGCATTTGTCTATTCACCAGACCCTGAAGCTATAGGTTATATTTACTGCCTTTATAACTATCGCCTCAACCACTCTACCAAAGCCCACAGCCCTCAGCTTTCCATATTTTCGCTAGCCGAATATCAACGTAGACTATATCAGATTTAATAAATAACTTCGATTTAAGTTACCATTCACGTTTCTCTTCATACCAACCATGGTAAGTACAGCCACCTTCAATCTCGGCTCTAATACTTTAGATTGCAATACATCGCAAATCCCTTAGATAATTCTCTCAAACTTTGATATCTTCCTTTACTTTGCGTGTCTTTGTAAGGGTTTAGCATAGGAGCAGCTTTTGTCATGCTGTATACTCTATCTTGGTGAAGGGGTTATCATCATCCCACCCAAACTCAAGCTCTCTCTTTCCTTTCCATAGCGATTACTTTATCGAATGATAATACTATTATTTCACTGGCAAAAGGCCTACGTTATATTGAGGAATTCAGTGGTACTCGATTACCTCGGTAAACGTGGGTTTTAGCTGGTCGTGATGGTCTTTCACACCCTTTACTGGATTTGGAAGTTGCGAGGAGAGAATGGTATAATAGCAAGACTTCCCTTTTCCAAGATTGAGGAGGGCCACTTGCGCCATCGTAGAAACCCTTTCAGCTCGTTGTAAATTGGACATGGAATCTCTAATATTGGAGGATAGATTTGTATTCTTCAGACACGATTGAGGACTTTGATATAGCATGGGGTGCTGTCAAGGAGCCCACAAAAGCAGAAGATCTTCTAAATCTACGATTCTACTATCTACTAACTCTTCAAGCTTTCTAGACCGTCAAAATACTCTCTTACGACTTGTTCTTGATCCGTTCCCATTGTCATGTCATATTCCCTTCCCCAAAATCATTGTGGTACCCTTCCTTCAACTCCTTATCTCCTATAAACGCTCCGAATAGTATAATCTTTTGCAGGCCCTCTGACACTATACTCCAAACACCATTCCTTCAGTGTCGTCCCCTGGAACCAAAACTCGTATGCCACGTCATAGAGATCTTCGATACACAGATGTGATGATTTGGCTTTCCACGGTCTTTCTACAGATGTTGATGGGGTTGAGGGGACGATGAATTCTAGTTCGTGGAAAAGATAGTCGATGGTTTTGTGGTCAGTTTTGGTGAACCACACTGATAGTGTGTCAGTGGAAGAGGTGTAGCGATGTGCGTAACTGTGCGTGGGTTAGTTGGAACTCTGCAGAGTGGAGGTTAGTGTGAGAAAGTTACAGACAAGACATACCTCCGTTTCGCAGAAAACGAAAACCCATTGCTAGCATTAAACTCCCCATTTTCCAAATATAAGTACTCCATATCTACCCCTACCTCTGTTGGCGCCCTCGGTCTAAATTCTGCCTTCCCACTCAATGTTCCAGATGGATACGAAGCAATCCTACTTGTAATCGTGCGCTCAAGCTTCCAATCTCCTTGCATGGCTCTAAATGCCGCTCTAGCCAGGAATTTCCCTTTTGTTGTCGAATCTTGCATCGTGCGGGCGATTATGTCGCGTGCCTTTTCTGCTTCGGCGACCTCAGTGAAAGAGGCCGTAGGGGAGAGGTACCGGGAGGGGAGGACGAGACCTGTTCGTCCTGTTGAGCCTTTAGGCTCGATACGCTGGATGTTCAGAATGCTAGCAAATGATTCCATGAGGTGTGCATAGTCGCCCATTGGGAACTGTGCACGTCGGGGATCACTACGAAGAGCGAGCATAGAGGTGAGGGTCTTGTCCTCGGCGAGTGCTTGAATTGCTTGCTTATTACCGGTCCAGAGGGCACTGAGGTAGCGTGCTTGCATCTCCATTACACCCCAGTAAGGACTGCGGTAGAAGCCTACAAACCCGAGAGAGGGGATACCAGCATTGATGGTGGAGTGAATATTGAGAGCCAGTGGGAAGGCGTCGCTCTTAGCATCAAATTGTAGAGATAAGAGGAGATCTTGGGGGAGGAAGTCGAGGGATGGAGCTGCATTATAGCCTGTTGCATAAACAACAGCGGCAACTTCGTCAATTGTAAAAATTTCTTGACCGTCTTGAACTATCAATGCAGCGGTAGCTTTATCAGTCCCAGTGACCTTGCCACGAATGGACTTGATTTTGCCTGAGCGAACGAACTCCGTGTATTGGTCGCTAACTGCAAGATATGGAACTTGAGAGCGTACGTCTGCAGTCATGGCAAGGTTTTGTGTGCCAAGGTCGCTTTGGTCGGTACCGATATATGTGTTCATGAAATCGTGGGTCATCTGGGCCGCATTTTCTGATATGTGCCCAGAGGTGTTTTCAATAGGTCCTGGTGGTTTCCATCCGAGGTTGTATGTTACCAAGTCGACAGGTAAAAAATCAGGGGAAGGATTGGGTTTCTGGGATTATTATAAGCTAACTATGTCATCAACACTAATAGTTGATGACCATACCTTTGTCTTGTCTTGCATGTCAAGATTCGGGTTGTTGGGAAAGAATAATGGCATTACCCATATAGGATTCTGTACTACGTGAATGATTTGGTAAGCTTTCTCCTCGGGCACACCAACTGCTCCAGGAGAGTTCTCAATAGAGGAGAGCTGCAGAGCAATTGATGCTGCTATCTCCACACCTGACATTTGACCTCCGACAACTACGATATTTCGGCCTGGAGCTGGGTGCACTGTGTGATTATTCGCAAACAAGGTGTTAACATCTCGGACTTGAGAGCTGTGGAAGATAGGAGCTGAGAAATCCTTCAATATGTCTGGTATCCTGGGCTTTCCAAAGAAGCCAGAAGTAACTATCAAATGGTCGAAGTCGTGGTTCTGTACTTGACTGGAACTATCATCCGAAGCTTGCGTTTGAACTCTCCATCGACCATTATCTTGCTCAACTTTGATCATTCGCGTGTTTTTGTGAATTTCATATCCTGGGTATGTCTTGATGTACCGTTCCAGGTATTGCCCAACTTGCCAAGCCTTCGGAAAAGAAGGGATCTCTTCTTCCCATGCCAAACCACTGAAGCTCACGGTGTGTTTACTTTGATTGGTACACATATCAGGGTTGATCATTCCTTGATCGGCCTCTGAGATGGGCCATAATCCTCCGATTCGGTCCAGAGCTTCGAAAATAGTCACGTGAAAGGTACCTTGAGGATGATCATGAATCAATGTTTTGGCAGCAACGAGACCCGAAGGTCCAGCACCTACCTATGTCAGAAGATACCAGACAAGTTTTCAAGGAGGCTCACCAACTATGCAGACGGTCTTTGGCTTGGTAGTCATGGTTGTGAGCTTCTTCCCAGAGCGTCCGAATTCCGATCTTCGTGATCCCCGAAAAGAAAGTCTTAACCTTCACGGCAGAGGAGATGTAAGAAGTCGTAGAAAAGACATTGGGATAGTGAGATAGTGATACTCATAGAATATATGGCATCCTTATGCTATTGTCGATTTATCAGCCCCACTAGGAAAAGAGCTCAACAAATTGTCGATATTCTCACATGCAGAAAAACGTGACGGTGGTTAAGCTAGGAGGGTGCGTGAAGCGTATCTGGTCGGAGTTTTCTAAATAGACTCTCCGAGACATTCTCATCGCATGACCACGTGAGCATCGTCACGCTCTAACCTTAATATAACGTTGGTGGCTTCAATTACCCATGAACCAGGTTCGAAAGCCCTGCTTTGATTGTATCTCTGCTCCGGTTCTTTTAATTCTTTTGTATCGTCGTGCCACCTCATACCGTTTGTGTGTGCCGCCAGTGTAACTTTCGGACCGTTTCATGGTCTTACGACATCATTCAGCTTGTCCAACAGAAACAAGTGCAAGAGCAATCTCAGGGGCTCCTAAGCAGATGGAACAAGAGGTTTCTTGGAGTTATTGTACTCTAAATCAAATGTCAGGGGAAGTGCAGGTCACACCTCATTTCATGGCCTCTCTAAGCAATTGCGGTGATCAGTAAGCAGCAAGCAGCAAGCAGCCAGCAACGGACAGCATTTTACCACAATATCACTTCACCTCGGTTATTTCTAACAAATCTTCGCAGGAGAGGATGTCTTCATGTCTAATTATGGATCTAGAATTGTCTCCATCTCAGCAATTTCCACTCTTCTGCCACAACTTCACCCAATACTTTTCACGATCCCTGGAATCTGATATCAAATGGTGTTTCCTGACCTTCAAACACCGAGCTGGCCCGACGCTAAACCATGGAAGGATGCTGCCCCGCCCCCGCCGAACAGCTGTTTCCCCATGTTTTCTCCGGATCAAGGGAGAAGGCCACCCCCAAGAGTTGCTTAAGAGAGCTACTTTTGATAATCCATATTTCAGCCCCGTTCTCCTTCTGCAAGGGAGTTTCATGGCGGTGGAACGCCGCCACTATCTCAACGTCAATGACAGACCACTTATTTCTCTAAAGAACATGATTGGAAGCTTTCTTGTTACTTCCCTGCAGGAAGCCGTTGGAGGTCCTCCCATGTTGTGCTACATGTAGTGTCCGAAGGCGGCCAGTGTGCGGGGTGACCCTTTACGAGTAGTGAGTCTGTTGATCAGGGTTGCTGGAGCCAGTCACAAACCATCCTACCCCTAGGTACTACTAGGCTGCACATACAAAGTATGGGTCTAAACAAAAGGTGAAGCCGAATCTCTAGCCGGATTATTCTTCTTCCCCCCTGTCAACATTGAAGCTTGTGCTGAACAAGCAATTCCTTAAGTTGATCAATTACCCCTCCGATATTCTTTCAATCCGCGTCATTTTTGTCCTTCAAAGTATTTTATCATCACTGCGCAGCAGGTAATTCACAATGAAGCACCACACCAACGCGACAAATGATGTAGAGACGAGCAGTACAGAGAAAGTCGAGCATGCGCACCATGGAGGAGTACTAGAAAATATTGAGCACCCTTTTGCCCATCCCTACGTTCACGATCTTCCACCAGATCCAGATGCGCATTTGAGTGAGGAAGAGCGGGCAGCAATTGTAAGTCTGGAGTGCTGGAAAATCAGACACGACTGACGTTGATAGGATCGAAAATTGCTTTGGAAGCTTGACTTAACTTTAATCCCATGGGTAATTCTGAAATTCATTCGATATTGAAATGCGCTGACCGGAATAGCTCTGCATTCTCTACCTCCTCGCCTTCCTTGATCGAACCAATATTGGAAATGCCAAGATCGATGGTTTGCAGAAGGATCTCAATCATATGTCTGCTGGAAGATATAATGCTACTCTCTCGATCTTCTTTGTCTCCTACTCGGTCTTCGAACCCCTTACGAACGTTCTCCTCAAGAAACTCCGTCCTTCAATTTTCATTCCAATAATTATGTATGTCATTCAGCCCGTGTCATCGAGTTATGGCTAATTTGTGGAAGGGTTGCTTGGGGTCTCTGCATGACTTTTATGGGGTTTGTTGAGAACTGGTCTGGCTTAATGGCGGCTCGTGTAAGCAAATTCTCCGAAGGTGTGAGGTTCCGAGACATGTTTTAACGAAATATAGTGGTTTCTTGGTCTTGCAGAAGCTGGTCTTTTCCCAGGCATCAATTACTACCTCTCTTGCTGGTACAAACGATCGGAGTTCGGAGTTCGTGCTGCAATTTTCTTCTCTGCAGCCGCTGTATCTGGTTCCTTCGGTGGTTTGCTTGCTGCAGCAATTACAAAGATGAAAGGTGTTGGCGGCAAGCCAGGCTGGGCATGGATTTTCATTTTGGAAGGACTCGCGACGGTCATCTTCGGCTTTGCATCCCTTTGGTTCGTCCACGACTTCCCAGACGAGGCAACTTTCCTTTCTGAGCAAGATCGTGCACGTGTTATCCGAAGATTGAAGATGGATCAGCAATCTTCCGCTGAGCATGAGGAGTTCAAGAAGGAGTACCTTTGGGCGGCTCTCAAGGACTACAAGATGTGGCTTGGGATGGTCATCTATATGGGCTGCGACATGCCTCTTTACGCCTTCTCCCTCTTCTTGCCAAGTATCATCAACCAGATGGGTTACTCTTCCACCCGCGCCCAACTTCTCTCCGTTCCTCCTTACGCAGCGGCAGCCATCTTGACAGTCACAATTGGTTTCATCGCAGATAGAACCCGCCAACGAGGTCTCTGTAACATTTGCGTTTCTATGCTTGGCATCGCCGGCTTCGCCATGCTTCTCGGTTCCCAAACTCCTGGCGTCAAATATGCCGGTACTTTCCTGGGCGCTCTCGGCATCTACCCTTGCATCTCAAATACAATTTCCTGGACCAGCAACAATATTGAGGGCGTGTACAAGCGCGGTATCGTTCTCGGCTTCGTCATTGGTTGGGGTAATTTAAATGGTATTGTAAGCAGCAATATTTATCGTGACCCCCCCAAATACATTCCTGGTCACGCAACAGTCATGGCATACATGATTGTCTGTCTCCTTGGAGGAAGCATCACCCTTCATCTCCTTCTCCGCCGTGAGAACTCTCTGCGCAGAGCCGGAAAGCGCGATCACTGGGTCGAGGGGATGTCCTACCAGGAAACTGAGAAGCTGGGTGACAAACGCCCCGACTTCATGTACACCCTTTGAGTCCCTTTTTAATTCCGAGTCCGCAATGTTTCGAATCTTAATGTACTTTTCAGACTTTCCGATTATACCAAGCCAGGATCTCGTGGAGGACTTCGAACCAGAAGTCATTGGTGGCATTCAGCTAGTTATCAATTTGTGAGGTATGTAAATGGTTATAGAGCTCGTTATAGCAAATCAGCCGGGCCGGGCTTTCAGTAAGCTCTAGCTAGCTTTTCCTAGATAAACGACATGATCGAGGCTTTGGTGACAAGGAGAAAGTGAAATTCAAAATTCAAAATCAATCAATCAATTATCAAACGTTCTTGTTTATCATCTTTACAAGACCTAGCCTATTTGAACGCATGTTTGAAGATGATGTCCTCGTGTAGGCTACGGGAAATGATATGACCTGCCATGTAAGAAGAAGGGAACGATTATTTTCTCGACTATGACAATCTTTTGGCTCTATCTACTTGGTCTGCCTAAGGGCAAACCAACAGTCCAGTATATTTCTGCTGAAGACCACATCAACACAGCAAATGAATAAACGGACTATCGGAAATGCCATGGCCTCTAATTCTACCAAACATGTCATCATTTCTTTGAACCTTCCATTTATTAACACTGCTAAGTTAGAGCATGTACCGGAAATTCAAATCTTCCCTGTCTGTCAAATCCTTTATGTCTTCAGGCTCCGATGACTCGGTCTCTTCACCACTAACGTGGCGCATCTTTTCACGTCTACTATTCTCCAGCATCAAGTACAGTCTCAAAATAATGTCTATGATCGCAGCACACGAGAACACTGCCAATATCGTTTTCATACCGGTCTGTCAAGAAAATTATTAGCCCTTTCCTGATTTAACGCACAAATTTCAGAAGTACGAACCCGATATTTAGGGCTCTCGCTGTCCAAGAAGAAATGCGGGCCAACAATGCGGCCAGTACAGTACGCGATAAATACCATCGACATGACCGTTGATTTCTTTGTAAACCCGGTGATGTTAGAGGTCACCATCGACGTGACCAACGGAAGATTGGCAGAGAAAGCTGACGCGAGACAGGCTCCCGCTACTCGTGCTACGCGATGTTGCTCTGGAATAAGGAACATCATTCCAGTACCCGTAATACTAGTATTTATTAGCGCGAAAAGTTTCTGAGAAGAAGAAGCCTACCTAACGACCATAAGAAATAGCATAGTCAAGAGACGAGCATTCTTAACGAAGGTGCTGAAGTAGGCACTAGAGGCTGCGTTAGCAAGAACGTCTTACATGGAGGCAATTACCAACCTAATACAGACAAATACAATTTGAGCGCAGCCAAAAGGGATCTGTAGGAGCAACGTGGAAAATAAATTGAAGCCAAATCCCTGGATAATGATGTTTCCGAACTATATTCTGATTAGCCCATTGCGGTAGACTTGAAGTCAACGACATACCCCAGATAACCCCCCGGTAGCAATATTCACGCAAAATGAGTTCAACGTCAGTAGCCAGGCCTGCACATCCGTCAAAGCTTCGAGCACTTGCTTCTTGTTGTATACACCCGTCTTCTTGCTTCCATTCTTCTCAACTCTTCTAGCTGCGTGTTCCTTCTCTTCTTTTGTAAGAAAGTAAGCTGTCGAAGGGCTTGACGGAAGAGTGAAAAATAAAACAGCCCCAAATGCGACAGTAACCGCACCATATATCAGGAATAAACACTGCAGGATACTTAGTCAGTGATCCTGGTTTTCGGAACGGAAGGTTGTAATCCATACTTTCCAGACAGCCAACTTCCCCTTGATATGGGCAATAGCGTACGCAATCAACCCACCCGTAATCCCAGCAATTCCATCCCCGAGGAAGAAAGCACATTGCCGCATCGGTTGCTCTTCACGTTTGTAGAACAAACCGATCAAGATTGCGAATGCGGGTACGACCGTCGCTTCACCAATGCCGAGGAAGAATCGGACTGCCATCAAGCCCGATGCATTGCTACATGCGGCATGCAGCATGAGTATGAGTGCCCATATCATTCTAGATGTTTCAATGTTAGATTCACGTATGGGATAATTGGACACAGGTTGTGAATACTTGGGCACGTACACTGTGATAGATACATATCTCCCAATTGGGAATTTGACAATAAAGACCGAAGTTGGGTAGGAGAACAGAAGGTAGCCGAAGAAGAATACAGAGTTCGCCCATGAGTATTGTTGATCGTGGAGTTTCTTCCCCCTCAGTAAGCTTTACTTCTCTCCTATTCCCTACGGCATTTCTCGAAGGTGGTACTCACCAGGTCTTGGATGATGCCAAGAATGGATGCAAAGCCAAGGGATCCTTTATCTAGATACTGGAGGAAGTAGCATATGATGAGGAGCGGCACGAGTCTATCCCCATGTCAGAATCTCTTCGTGCATAGTTCGAACTTGCATACCTTATGTCGATTTTTCTAAGCAGTCGTTTTTCGCTCTGGGCATATTCTCTTTCGGTGGTTGTCACTGTTTCTAAATCTGTTGATGTGGTTGCTACACTCTTCACATCCATGAGACCAGGGTTGTTCTTGCTGGCTGATTGAATAGGAGCGGTTGGGATGCCAGGATGGTTGCGAGCATCCTCATGAACAAAGTCGAAATTTTCTCCACCCATGATGACCATTTATCAATTAGATATCTTTGAATGCAAATTTAAAGGAGGAAAATGGTATTGGTAACAGTCATTTTATATCACCTTTATGTATGAAGTTTAGGTTATATATATGATATCATAATTGACCTTACTTTTCAATCCATCACCCTCATTCGTTGTAGATATGTACGCACAAATGAAGCTGTCTATTGCTTTGGGGAAATATACTTTGGTGGCTGCATATATTCTTAACCTCGATGGTGTGGTCAAGTGACGACCTCGACACGGCTAAATTGTGCACAACAATAAGCAAACATTTGAAGCTGTTATCATGGCATCATATCCTATTAATTAGAAGCAGATAGAGAGGTTAAACATCCTTTCCTATTTCTGCTGTCAAAATCTCTCAAAATTCGACACACTTAGCGATATTCTTCGAGAGAATATATGAGATTCAAGATCACGGACAATGATGTTGCGAAAAGCAGGGATGCAAGCGGTATATGATACACCGACTAGATCTTGTTTGACAACTGGCACTCCCAGCACTTGGCAGCCAATCATGCCGTATTCTGTAGAGGAATTTAGAGTTTGGTCTGCGGAAACTCCCACCGTAAGCGTTTCTATTTCAGATTTGCGACTCATGTACTGTATGAATGGTAATGTACAGGATATGCACGCATTTATGTCTCAGCTGTAAAAAGAGTCTCGGCCTTTCGGCCTTGACGCAATGAAACCTTGATTGTAGACTCATAGGGCACGGCAACTAGGATGAAGCCAAAACAAACTTTTGAGTTTTAAATTCATCCAGTGACGGGGGAGAATAACACTGTTGATGCAGTGCAGATAATTGCAGGGTGGGCAGATCTTGTCTTTTTTTCTGAAGTGTTGCAATGTAAGGACACCCAGGTTAATCAGGGGGTGTCGCGAAGCGGTGAAGCAATTCGTCTTTCCTTGTCAAATGATGTTCTTGTGACATAACTCGAAAGCACTGCATAAGGCCATCATCAATAGCTTTCCTTACCAAGAGCAAGGGGGGATTTCTGGGGGAGAGATTCGTGAAATTAGACGCAGAGCAATTCGATTGTTGCTCGCTTACTGAGCACCTACCCTGGCACATATATTCGAATCAACAAATCATGCCTGACGCCTCTGAGGATAATGCGCATCCTTCAGTATTCTCTCGACCTCCAATAACATTCTTTACCCTCTCTCGAGAACTCCGAGACTATTGCTATGATCTCGCCCTCAATACGCCTAGCCCCATCGTTGCATGGTCTGGGATAAGGTCCGGGAACGAACCAAGAAAAAAGAATTTCTTTCTTGAGGATGATCTAAAGAAAGCGAAAGAATATAAAACAACTACCTCCGATCTGCGAGCTCTAGTTCTGAATCTTCTCCGATGTAATAGTCAAGTAGCTTACGAAGCTGCTTTGATATTTTATGGGAGAAACCGGTTTTTCTTCTTGGGTGATTGGACATGGGAGACAGTTCTTAGTTGGTGGAAGAAAATTGGGCCAACAAATCGTGGCTTTGTTTCTTACTAGAACTGCGTATCTATCGGCCCTCACAAGCATATGAGAGACCTAATGGGGAACGCATTGATGTCGCTATCTCTCTAGAGCCGGCATTCCCACGAAGTCCGTACTTGTTTCGCTCACCAGACTCAAGAGCAGAGGGTTATGTTGAGAATTTTAACCCTGCTATTGAAGAATTCTTCCAGCTCCTTAATGATCCTCCTCGCGATACTAGAAAGCTATCGATTACTATGTCTCTACATAATGACTTTCTCCCTGGATTCCGCTTATCATTTGATGAGAATGATTATTGGCCTTGGCAATATGGTTTACTATGGATCTTCCAAAGCTGATAGAAAGACTTCGCGAAAAGGCCTCTAATATCGAAGTGCTATGGAAAGCCTTCGCCGTCAGAGATAATTTCCTCGCCGAGAAAGCCAATATCGAGAGGCCATGGAAGATATTAAGCGCAGTAGAGGAGGATCTTCCAGTACCAAATCGGCCATCCAATGGAGAACCGAGGCCCCCACGGAAATATATCCGATTTGTTGTAAAGAGAAGAGAGATTACAGGCCTATTGTTAGCCGCAGAACCTGTCATAAAAGATGCTTGGATGTAAAAGCTCTCTCTGCAGAAGGCGGTGGCTGACGAGAGTCAATACAATCACTAAATTTCTACTTCTTGACGTTGCACTTATTATTTCCCGCTGTACCACAGTTCCAATAGTAGTCCAAATCACAGCAACCATATCCTAACCAAGAATCCTTTAGTACGCTTCACTAGACGCAATGGTGTTCCCGTTGCACTCACAGCACTTAATCTACACAAAGCTGTCGTGGTGTCGCGAAGCGGTGAGGCAATTCGTCTTTCCTCGTCAAATGATGTTCTTGTGACATAACTCGAAAGCACTGCATAAGGCTATCATCAATAGCTTTCCTTACCAAGAACAAGGGGGAATTTCTGGAGGGGATGTTCGTAAAATTAGACACATTTGACTGCACATTGAGCTATCTTCTCATAGACGCACGAATTAGCCAAATATTGGCTATATCAGGTGCATGCTTCTTAAAATACAGGACAAGACGCCCAATAAGGTTTGAGAGAATTTAAAAAGAGTTGAGAATTATCTTTGTAGAGTCCTTGTGAAGTGATGGATCTATTGGTGAAACCCACAATTGCTGAGCACCTTGGAACAGGTCTAGGCGAAGGGAAATGTCTCAGTATTCACGAACAACGACCCAAGAGAAAGTAATACAGAATCGGAAATAACCAATTAGCAGAATTCAAATACTACACATGTAAGACGAAAAGTGTCAGAAGTGATTTGGTTAGGGGGGGATATTAATGATCCCAGAGACTGAGGCTGAAAAATATTGTAGCACTCTCCAGCGCGGGGTTACCATTCAGTTTAATAGAGATATCGATTATGGCATTTTAGCATTCGGACTTCGCAATTTCAAAACGATGGATCTCGCAACAACGAAATCTCCGGAAATTGGGACATGCGACGCCGTAAGTTCCGAACCTTAATTCTGCCACTTACCGTCAGCTTTAGAGTTTGTCTCGTATTTCAGATGAATTGTAATAGATGAAGTATATTGCTATGAGACTGGCCTGCCCTGACATCGCAATTAAATGAAAATCATGAACTTCCCTATAAATTTGGTGTACCCCGTGCAAAACTCTAGCAAGAATATAGATTACTGAGTACAAGAGGCTCATGGTTTAATTTTGTAAAATGAGTTCAAGCATCGCATATACCCCTGTTAAACACCAGCATCACCCACATTCAGACTCAATATCTCAGGAGGAGGAGTTTGATAATGAAGACTATAGTGATGAGGATAAAGATATCAATTCGATCCAAGATGATCAGGATACGGAGAGAAGTACGCAAGGTTGGTCGGTGAGTGATATTATTCTGGCCACCTTATCATTCTAATTGTTACTAGTGGGTTTTATTAATATCAGGTGTTACGTCTGCCATGTTCTTTTATTGCCTTGATAAGAGTGTAGTAACAATTCTCATACCGGTATTCTTTCCTGGCTCTTTGTTTCATTCTGTGTTGACAATCGTGAGGTGATAGTTGGAGAATTAGGAGAAGCAACAAAACTACCATGGGTGTTTGTGGGGTACACTAGCTTGCCGGGTCGGGAGTTAATATAAAATTATACTAACTTGTAATCAGATTTGGACTTGGTTCCTTCTCTCTTGCACTTCCGATTGGCAAGATATATACTCTATTCGATTTCAAAATCTTGTACCTAGGATTTCTTTCGATTTTCCTTTTAGGCTCTGCTTTGTGCGGCGCAGCTTGGAATATGAATGCTTTGATATTCGGGAGAGTCCTTGCGGGAATTGGAGGCATAGGAGTCTACACCGGCATCATGACCATACTCACGACCATGACAACGCAAAATGAAAGGCCGATATACCTGGGTGTTGTGTATGTTAAATTTCATCTTTATTTTATTCATGCTCTAGTAACGATGAAATTGGATCTAATATTGGACCTAGGGGATTATTCTGGAGTATAGGACGAGTGGTTGGACCTCTCTTTGGAGGAATCCTGGGCAAGAAATTCTGGAGATGGGGATTCTATTTGAACTTCCTCGTGTTCGGTTTGTTCATTCCGGTCTATCTCCGTCTTCTACCTCACAGTCCATCAAAGAGGCTGCCATTATCTCGGAGATTTCTTCAATTCGACCCACTAGGAGTATTTTTAAATAGCTTATCGGTTATCTTGCTCTTCACTGGAATCAATTTTGGCGGAACTCGATTCTCATGGGACAGTCCACAAACCATCTCTATCTTTACTGCCGCGGCTATATCTATTATATCTTTTGGAATTCAACAAGCAACCTGCTTTGCAACCACAGCAGAATCCAGAATCTTCCCTTTGAAGATGCTTTTCAACCAAAAGGCGTGCTTGGTCTTTGCGATTAGTGCCACCAGTAGCATTGCTGGATTCCTCCCCGCCAACTTTATATCATTGTATTTCCAGTTTACCCAAGGCGATGACTCTTTGTATGCTGCATTCCGGCTGTTGCCAATGATCGTGGCAATGTCTTTGGTAATGCCTGTTTCCGGATATCTCATCCCTAGAATTGGAAATCTTGAGTGGTGGCCTATCATTGGTAGTATAGTGGGGTTGCCGGGAAGCATTATAATGGGTAAGTACCTTTCACTTATCTTACCTTACAAGGTGTTGAATGCTGATCAGGACTTCAAAGTTCAACTAGATGCAAATACATATTCGGATATCATATACGTTGCCGAAATTCTGATTGGGGCTGGAATGGGCTGCTATATGCAACTTCCATACACGATGATTAGATCTTACATCCACAAATCCGAGGAAAAGGATGGGATGAGTTTTATAATCATTTGTAAGTGAAAGCGTTCACACTCCTGCTCCATGTAGCTAATACGTTGATCATAGCACAGATCGGAGGTATTGCTCTCTCAATGTCCATCTCAAGTGCTATTTTTACAACTTTGGTAATGAAGTGGCTGAAAGAACTACTACCTGAAATTCCCATATTCGAAATTGAAAGCTTCATTTCTGGCACGAGTAGCAAGCTTCTCACAGATTTACCAACAGAAGAGATACCCAAAGTCCTCAATATACTTATTCAAGCTATGATTCCTGCGTAAGTAGAAGCCTTGCCTCTTGGATACAGTGCTGACATCAATAAAAGCTGGATTATTGTCCTTTTGTCTATTTTTGTGGGACTTGGAGCTTCAACTGCTCTGTTAATGTGGAAGCTATGCTCACAAGAAACTCCTCCTGATTTCAACACGAAAAATAAGGGAATGACATGTTCCTAACCAATGATTTTTGAAGTCAAACTGGGTTTAGTGAACTGAGTGAACTTCATGTCACAGCTGCGTACATTCCCAAATCATACTTGGAGGTATTCCTGGCGCCAACATAATCCCCAAGACGCGTCCCCGCCTTTGCGGCCCTCTGGTTACGGGATCGACCACTATATCTTGGACTCGAGGAATATGCAATTACTTTCAATTATTTAGTACTTTCTAATAGGTAGAAAGAGGTGTTTCTCGTCTAACTATGAAGTCAAGTCACAGTTCTGGTAACTTCTGCCTCAGTTGTGAACGGCAAGGTACCTCTACTAGTCAAATATATCTTAGAACCTTTCTAGCACCTACATTCAATATCTGAGTTCCATTACAACATAATTGTAACAATTTTTTATTTTATTTTTTTTAAAAAGGGCTATAGTACTATTAGCATTGCCCATTCATCTGAGTAACAGGAGTGAATGGCCAAGCCTTCACTAGAAAAGAGGTGGCGAGAAGGCATAGAGCCTAACAGCTAACATCAGAACGCTAAAGGCGAAAGTACATGAGCCTATTCTTGCTGTATCCATCTACTCAGTCTAAATATCATTTGTTAACATTGATCGATATACCGAGTTATTATACACTGTAGGCTCTTGAGGGATTTCGTACGTCTTCGTCTGTTCCCCTTTCTTGGGTATCTTTTGTGCATTACAAAAACTTTCGAAATTTGTTCTTGTATTTCCATCTTAGATAGGAGCTTCATGCTCAACTCTTAGTACTATTCTGAACATCAAGTTTTATTCTATACAGTCAGAAGTAACGGACTATACCTTGGAGTATAGCGACTAAGTGATTCGGATACCTCGAACCCTTGAATCAACGATAGCTGCTCACTAGCACTTCCCTGGAAGCCAGGCACTCTGAACAGCCCAACCAAGATATCGATCGTTACGGGCCAATACTTCTCTTGTTGGATTCTTGGTAGTTCTGACTACTACTGCGCTCTCTGAGCGTCTTTTCTGGTTACTTCTGGGCTGATTCAAATCCCTCGAATCACTAGTCTTCCGTGAGGTCTCCAGAATCACGGCTCTGTTGCAATTGACTTCGGACCCAGCCTGTAACTGTTCCGAATCAATACTGGGGTGAGATATTATCTGAATACCGTCCTCGGCTGGAATAATATCAGTGTTTAGAAATTCTCAGCCCTGCCATGGCCTTCCCCCATCCTACCCCCAATACTTTGCTCAGGATTGTGACCAGGCTAACCTGGGCTAGGAACTTAGAAGTGCTAGTCCGGTTTGTGATGGTATTGCTAGGATGTTGTTGAAGGCGCTTTGTGTGGGGCTGGTATTTCCTTTCGTCAAAGACATAATTGTGCCAATCAGTGACACAATTTTGACGACAGCGGGTCCTTCGTAATGATCTTCCCAACAGGCCTAATGGTAGGATCGAAAGCGAGAGTAAATAAGGTGGGATGCAAATTAAACTCAGTAAATATTCACTAATTACTTGTCCTGCGACTAACAGGAAAAATTCCCGAACATCTATTCATATTCTCTGAGTACCTTAGACATTGACAATAACCCCTCATTTTCAGTGATATTTAGAGCCTGTCCTATTACGCTTTCGTTCATCGTCATCGCCGACTTCATCAGCTGTCGTAGCACTGGCTCATTCTCCCGTTTTACAGATTCAAGCAAGGCGCTGCCAGGTTTAAACTTGTCTATGGCACCGTGTTCAAGTAGTAGCCTCACGCAACTGGGATTACCATGTTTACTAGCGGCCTCGAGCGATCGGGAAGTAATTGCCACCCCGTTTGCTAATAAATATGCGATTACACTCGTATGCCCACCTACTGCTGCCCCACTGATAAGCGTGAAGTAGCCACACGCTTCATCATCCATTCGACTATCACGGGGTGTTACGCCAAGCTGGATAAGGTGTCTGACCATCGCCAGCTGGCCACGTACGACCGCCGTGTGGAACCGAGTTGAAAGGAACTCCCCTAGCAGTTTGTCTGGCCGTGGGTGTAAGGCTTGTCTCGCATCGTCAATAAGATGGTCCTTACATAGTGGAAGTATGCGGTCGAAAATCTCGGTGCTAGTAGTACTGGAAGCGGCGTCGACGAGTGAAGAATTATGCCATGTGTATACAGGATTCAGGCAAAGTTCAAGAGTACCCATTTGGTTGCCTTGTCCTGCAAACTCGACGGCATCATCACGAGCTTGCTGGAGGTGGATAGGATCTTTTATAGCTTCCAGAAGCATATGCATTACTTCTACATTGCCCTTGAAGGCTGCGATATCCAATGGATAGCCGAGGATAAGACTGCAGAGATAACTCTATGTTAGTACTCATCCCACCTTGTTAAGTTACAAACTCACTCGTGTTCATGCGCGCCTTCCTGAGCAATCAGGTAAGGGCAATCTTGCATGACGGGAAGCAGCTGCTTCACAAGAGCTATGTCGTTTGTACAAGCTGCGGCGGCAAGTAGGGTTTCCTTAAAATCCTCATCGAAATCTTCTACAATTTCCATACCTGCTTCTATCTGTTCAGGCACCTCTAGCCATCGCCCATGCGATCCACATCGGTTACATCTAGGAGAAAGCTGGCAGATCTCTAGTATGTATTGCCTTAGAGCATCATCGGAACTACTGCCTCCACGGAACGCTAGCACACGCTCAGCAACCTGGCGAATGATTCGAAGTGAGCGAGACAGCGGCAGCCCCTTACGCAAGATTATATTTGTGACGTAGTTCGGCCAGAATGGTGAAACGTACAACTGGTCAAGGCCGTCGAGGATGCCCGATTGGAATATCGCTTCAGTAACCTCACGATTCCATGACTGGCTAACAAACCGCAATCGAGTAGCACGCTTTATTCCACGCACCCTCACGGCTTCGATGAGTATGAGACGAGCAATCTCAACTGGCAACGCAGGGAAACCATCCATGATTGTTTCGATGAAATTGTACTGGCATCCGTGTAAAAGTTGTCCGGCTTGAGCGATGAAATAGAGTACAAAAGCGTTTATATAATGGGGTGTTGCTTAGTCACCAGCGTTGCTTCCCCTGACTTCAGAATGTCGTAATATTTTGGATTTGCTAATTACCTAGACCTGAAAAATCGACGATTCTATACCCCCCAGAGGCACTGGGGATTAACAGAAGATATTGGAAAGGCTAGGGCAGTAAAGTGGTAGCATTTTTGAAAGATAGTTAGAGGGGAGATTTTATTGTCAAAACCTATTGTTTGTACCTGAGGATAATATAACAATGAAGAGACTTAACTGGTAAACCAGTACATAGTTCGAGTTGGAGTTTTACGTCAAGACTTATTGTTTGTACCAACAAATAATAGTGGAAAGGCTGAGGTAGCAAATAATACTATTTTGGAACACAGTTGGTAGCTCTGCCTCAAAAATGTAAGTCATATGTCACGGAAAATGGTGCGCCTGAGGCATTCTGAAAGAACTCTCCTGTAGTTACTAAGTACTAACCAATCACTTCGCGATCCTGTACATATAAATAGCTATGCTCCTATAGTTCTTCTAG
This sequence comes from Tricladium varicosporioides, assembly GCA_021365295.1. Taxonomy (NCBI): domain Eukaryota; kingdom Fungi; phylum Ascomycota; class Leotiomycetes; order Helotiales; family Tricladiaceae; genus Tricladium; species Tricladium varicosporioides. Next base: position 985,676 of record JAJTIW010000016.1, read on the forward strand.
AATCAAGCGCCCTATTTATTAATCTACTACGCTCACTTGAATACCTTAACAGAAGTTCACTCTGTTGGTACAACTATCCCACGTTACGTGACATCATAACATAGAAGTATTAATCTATATAACGATGTTATATAAAACAGCACTTTCCAGTTCCCACAAGGCTGATAATGATTTTTTATTATTATAGCAAGACTCAGAAACCAAAACCAACCCGTTCTATAAGTTTAAAAGACGCAATGAGCTCATGGTAGTACTGTAGGTTGAGGGTTATATTTTACTCCGAATTAACGCCCTTCGCAAATAGGCGCGACAGCGACGACGCGATCGTAATTTCAGAGTAACCGGAGTTTGGACTATTTAGAAGTAGCCACACAATATAACTAACACAAAAATATAGGGATTTTTGATAGATTCGCGAATTTAGAATTAACTGAATTTAAAACACCGATGGTTTGTCTAGTCACAGGGTAATTACGTCTCTCGACGCAGGGATGCACGTTACTTAGGTTCGAGTTCATGAAATTCCATAAACCGTCCTTGACACCTGAGTTATAGGCTTAATTCGTGGCTTCAATAGCTGATATAAATTTAGAAAGGTTCTAGGAAATCGAGAATATATTGAATGGGTAATCAACGAAGATGTCGATCTCAGCGTCTATCACGTTCAAAACTAGAAGTATGATATTGAAGTAGACGCTACTGATGAATTTCTCAGCCACGCTGCGGTCATGGGAACTATCAAGCTTTTCAATCTTTTGAAGAGCGGAGTAATTCCATCAAGAATTTTTCCCTTGCGTTTGAGAATCTATCTATTGAACCACCATGCAAAGGCCTTAGGAGTTAATAGTGTATGTAAGTTCGATCGGGACTGCGAAAGGATAGTCTAGTTCTCCCAATATGCGCTGTTTGGCCTCTGGAAACCCAAAAAAGATCATGACGATGGTGGTTTCCCACACGAGAGAGCGAAGCGTTCAAAAGAGAGAGGATACAAGTTACAATAAGCTTCACATGCGTAAAGCATCCGTTCTGAACACTCTAAGTACAAAAAATTCCAAAATCTAGTATTTGTCCGACTTGGCCTCCACTGGCCTTGTGGTCATCTGTCGTCCAAACTAGATTGATCACTTGATCTAAACCTCGGTCCAACTCCAAGCCTTTTCCCATTCCAACCCTTGTCCTGATGACCAGCTGACTGGCAACCATCACCTTCATCAATCGTGTCGTACCCTCAGCAGACTCAAGAATCTTCGACCCGGAGTGAGTGTGTTGATGAGTATATACACAACAGATTCCTTGAAGACCAATACAAACACAATGTAATGGGGAAAATAAGCATTTGAGGCTGGATGGGGTGGACCGAAGGATTGGGGGCTGTGATCAGGGCGTCTTGAATCTGAGCCATAATTTTAGAGGCTTACCTTACCCCTGAAAAGCTGGTCCCCATTTTTACTGTCAACCACAAACTCCTAAATTCGCACGCAAGACACTTCACTTGAAGCGCAGAATACTTAGGACAACAAGAACATTCAAGACATAAATTGAGGTTTAGAGGCTTTACAGGCAATGAACGTTCCAAGTAAACAATGCAGTTTGCATAATTCCAGATAAATGAATCTTAGTAAGCCTCGTGATGGGAGATTTCCCCCTGCCCGCCAAGCGACCAAGCCTAACACCCCATCACTAGGAATCCCTCCCCATCCCCGTGGCTCTGTCTTCCTCCTTCGTTTGACAACTTACCAACAATTCTCATGTTGTGCCTCTAATTTAATCCTTTGTTAGATCTTCATCGCTCACACTCGTTTGGAACCATCTACAATCATTTAATTCCACCATTTCCGACCGGCGACACGAGACAACGAGACGAGGACTTTCGATTGAGTTTTGGGATTGGACTGAGGATTGAGCGCGGCTAAGGAAGGAGATCCTGGGGAGAAACGAAACAGCTGGGCAGCAGCACAACGTCGATCGTACATGAAAGTTGGGGTTCGAGCGACAGCACAAGGAAAAAATTGAAGAGCTTGACGTGTCGACTCGTGTGTTGATTCGGAAAGGCATTTTGGAGGTCGGAATCGTCGCGATACAAGGACATCGGGATTGATGGCAGAAGGATAATTGAACTTACGATCATCTCGCAGATCAGGCCGACTGAATAATTTGAGGGAATCGGGAATAGATACTTGGACGCTGGACGGACTGGATTGAAGGTCGAGGTTTGGAGTATCGCGATATTTCTACGAACCCCATTGAAGTCTCGACAACACGAACACTTGGCAGCATAATCAGCAATTTCATCAACAACACCATCAGAATGTATTCCTCATCGGCACTCCCCGTTGTCCTCGCCCTCCTCTCCCCCTACATGACGGTTAATGCACAGAACTCACAAGCAGCAGATGGTGCAATCGTCCCCTTCACATCCGCCCTTCCAGCTTGCGCCTCTAATTGCGGTGTTCTCTACGATGTCCAGGGCAAATGTACTGTCTCTGGAACGGATGCCTCGTGTTTTTGCTCCGATGCACGTCTTACGTCGTTCGCAACTGGTTCGGCTGGTGTCACACAAGCTTGCGGATCGGCTACTGGTATGTGTACAGCTGCGACGGATTTACAGACGATGGCAACATGGTATACAAATTTTTGCGCGACGAAGAAAGTTGCGACTACAACGGCCGGGACTGCGGGAGCGACCGCTACTGGGAAGACCACCTCGAGTACAGGGACCACAAGCAGTTCAACCAACAGTTCGGCCAGCTCAAAAAATCAAACTTGGTATGTTAGCCTTTCGTTGGGCTTCACAAAACAAAATCCTCGCACATAAACTAACATTTGGATTAGGCTCCAATCCCATGTTAAATGGGTAATTATGCTTGTAATCCTCGTCGTGGTGATCGTTGGAGGGTGGATAGCAGCATGCTTCTTCCGTCGGCGATACCTCAAACGCAAAGAGCGCGAATTCGAGTTACGTCCACCTGTTGTGGCGTGGGGTCCACACCAGCACCAGTCGTCAACAGGAGGATACAGCTACGGTGATGGAGTTGTGAATGCGAATGGACGGCCGATGGGGAGAGGAACACCAAGGGCGGCGGAAACAGGACAACTAGGAGGACACCACAAGGAGATGCGAGCGGAGGCAACACCTGCAATTTCTGGAAAAGAGGAGAGTGGTAGGGGTTGGCTGAAGAAGAGTAGGCGGTGATATTGAGGTGCACACATGTACTGGGGCCTATGATTTTCACACACGGATATGAGATATATGGACATTAACTGGGAACCATATGATTACACACTGTGCTATACTTTCTTGCGATGTACCGCATTAGCAGTAGTTGGCATTCTGAAAAGCATTTCCTTCTGTCTTTTCTGTGGAAGGCGGCGTTTGGTGCGAGTTGCAGGTATTTTACGGACAATTGGTTGGGATGGAGTGTGCCCAGGTCACAATTTCAAGAATTGGTTGCTGATCTGACTGCTTTAAGGAGTGGGTATAGGGGATAGCTATTTAGCGCGCCTGTATCTGTTGTACATACGGTGCAAATCTTAATGTCGATATTACTTGCCTATGTTTATTACCGAAATTTGTTCCTTTTCCTGTCAAGTGATTGTTTGCTACTTAAGGTATATTATCGACTTGTTTGACGAGCTTCCAACTCGCGCAATGTTTTTGATATTTTTCACTATTCAGGAAGGTTCCCCTTGTCACAAAATGTACTTGGCTTCAAGCAAAGAGATGTACCCTTCCACTATATAATCACTAAGGACACTTGTGCCATACTCATACTTGGTCCTCACAATCTCGTCGCCCTAGAGGTTTTGTTTCAAAGTAGTTCGAACCAACACAACAACACCTTCGTCTGTTCAACATATGCCGCAAGTAGCCACACTACTCTCCTTGCCTATGAAATATTTACATCTCTTTCTGTATCTTCATTAACAGACCCATTTCTACCTCCAATCCACGACACTCTTAATAAGAATAAAACTATTAACTCATCTTTTCAACACTGTCAAGATCAATGAGTAGCCTTCAATTATCAAAGTTTTTGCTACAGGCATTCACCCTCCACTCAAATCTCGGCGAAGACACTCTTTAATCAGACTCTCTTCCTCAGCCTCGATCAAACCTGCATCTCAGCATTCTTCACCACCCACAACAACACCTTCGAATCTGGGTGATAATAAGCCCATGTTCGAAATCGTATCCATACCTGCGGCTCAACATAATCTCAATCTCAACTTCAGACTCTTGAGAGGGGGACTGGATCTACCCCCTTGACATATCAACATCACGATATATTCTCCTAGCACTAGCATATTGCACCCATGTGTAGCAAATTCGTATCTCCGCCATCAGTTTCACCCTCGGCATTGCTTTCTGCCGCATTCACAGCGTCTCTTGAAATTTTCCTCGTCAAGATCTTTACATTTCCTCAACTTACGACTATCGAACACCTAGGTTACAAAAATTTCCCCCTAGCTTCCTTGGTCATTTCTCCTAAACCTCATCTCCTTTACAAATAGTACCCCATCCGTATCATGGTTTATCCTATCTAATCTCACTTTGATAACGGGGCACGGCATCAGCTTCAAGGGGGTTCACATACCCTTCATCTACATAATTTTCAGTCTCAGCTCTCGCATACTGCATCTTCGGCTACCGTCCGACATTTTTTACGAGATCGAAATCTCCCACATTCATATTCAAGACAGACCTAAACATCAACTTCTCATAAGAACCTCAACTTATCTTTTGTCTCGAGGGCCCATCGAGGACAATTATTCCATCATTCCCTCCCTACTTTCAGAACTCAAAACTAGGCAAAAAGGTACCTCGTCCATCAGTCAATCACTTCTTTTTGCATAGCTCTCGGTAGTTATTTTCTCCATCCTCTTTAAAGTACGAACAATTTATCAACTGACCACATCAGAACCCCACAGCAATGTCTTCACAACGCCGACCAACAGCTCCCCAACCCCCACCCGTTCCCCTAATACCCAATTTACAACTTCCTCTCTCGTTATTACCCAGTGGTAACTCGTCTCCGTCCAAGCCGCTGGTGATTCCTCAAGCCTCTGCAGACCACACGCCAAAATTCTTTACCTTCCTCAAAAATGTTCCCGGTTGTCCAACCTCTAGGTCTAGATCCCCAACGATAGACTCCTACCAGCAACCGGAACAATATTTGCGCAGCCCTGTTATTCCTACCACTCAGACAGAAACTATGTTATCTTCGCTACTTAAGCCCAGGCTTCCTGCTACAAACGAATCCTCCCCAGCGCCGGGCGGGGAAGTTGGATTCCCGTCGAGAGAGCCGACCCCGGAGCGGTTTTATGCAAGACCTGTTGGGGAACATCATTTGATTGTTCGAAACTCCTCTCGAGCTGGTACCTTCATTGATGGAATAAACTTGCTGCAAGGGGATGGAAACCTTGACCAGGCGTCAAGCTCCTCCGATTCATCCACATCTCCATACACAGCCAAACCAGCTATAATTAAGCATTCTCAAGAGGAAAAGATTGTTCATGAGAGAGCGGATTTGGTTGAAATCTCTAGATTCAAGGCTTCTAAAGAAAATACCCCTCCATTGACGAGTGCTTCTGGCCATACAGAGTTAGCTCCAGCAAGTCCGCTCTTATTACCATTGCGTGGATCTCTGATGCAGATGCCTGTTGATTATCCAAGCAGAATGAGGTTACACGATCCTTACTTTGAAAGAGCTGCATTCCCCCCTCCTATTCCCCAATATCAATTTCAACCTCAGCATGAACACAAGTATGTACGCGATCAGTCTCATCATCTTCCTCATTATCGACCTCAATCCAAACACTTACCAAAACAGCACTGGTATAGCCAAGCTCATCCACAGGTCCAAACTCAAGTGCCAGATATTTATGTCACGGATGAGCGAGAACAGCATATCCAACTCCGTATCCGCGTCGCTGTTCTCGAGAACGAGTTGAAACACAAGGAGCAAGAAAACTTCAACATCTTAGAAAGTCTTGGTCTTGTTTCTCGTGGTCTTCCACTTCTTGGCAATGGTAATACGTATGCTTACCATGGAGGGGCGGAACGACGGGGCGAGCAAACACAGGACACTATGCACGAAAGAAAAGAGTTTGCCAAGATTAAGAACCTGGAGCAGGAGATCGAGGATCTACGGAGAGAGAATAGAGGATTAAGAGAAAGGATGAGACGAGCAGATGAGAGTTTAGGGCAGACAGAGGAAGTGAGACGTCGAGATGCCGACATCCGTAAATATACCGAAAAAATCTCACATCCCACAACACGCACCTGGGAACAGGGATTCTGGGGATTTGATAACAGTGCGGAGGAAGCAAGTGATGAAAGCGCCAAAGTCAAAGAGCAAGAGGGTAAGCTTCTTGATGCAACTGTGAACGCAAAGCCATATCAGCAATTATATCCTGAATCCCTAAATATGGAAGTGTGGGAGCGGCACCAACAAGGAAATGGTAGCAATATTGAAGGACCGACAGTTCCCGATTCTGGCATTCAACAAGCCAAAGACAAGTATGATGACATTGGTATCTTATCACTCGAAGACGTACTCGGTTCCGAGAACGGTGATACAAGCCAATATTCTTCGTTCCTGCCATCATCGAGAGGCAAAAGAAAAGAAATTGAAGTAACCAACAAACAGCACCGGAAATACAGCCAAGAGGGAGATGAAAAGACCACTGATGAACATACTGCCTACCACCTAACCGCCATGCAAAACTACACCAACACACCCGCTCCAAAAGTTCAGCAAGTCGGCTTCACAACCACCAACTGCATCCGCGGCAAAGAATACAGAGTCCGAGCTGCCGAACGCGCAAGCCGTCAGCATATATCTGAAGTTAGAGAAACTAGTATGTTGCCGTTGAATCCTGGCGCGTTTAAAATTTGGGACAGTGAGGAGCAGAAAGAGATCGTTATTGATCAACAGGTACGTGGTGCTGGGAAGGGTGGTTTGAGATTTCCGGATATGTTTAGGCATGGTCTGATGTACTTGCCGGAGGGTGACGGTGTGGGGAGTAAGCGGACGGTTGTGGTGGGGAATTTGCCAAGAGATATTGAGCTCTGGGAACTTTTTCGGAAGGTTAGAGGTGGGATGGTCGTTTCTGCCGTGTTGGTCGATTCGATTGCCCTGACTGGAGCGAAGAGCGCGCTGGTTCAATTCGTCAGTGGGTTTGATGCGAAGCGATATATTGAGTTTGTCTCGGAGCACCCTTTGTTCTTTGGCGATGAGGATGAGAAGGTCAAAACGAGTTTCACGCTAATCAACACTCCAACTTGGCCGATTGGGCCTGGTCTTGCAAAAGCCATTTTCGATATCGATTTGAAATATACTCGCTGCCTCATAGTGCCATGCTTTCCTCCCAACCTCTCACTCACGACCCTCGAAGCTACATTACGAGGCAGCAAGGGTGTTCACCACGACTCACTTGTTGACATGTATTTTGATCGCAAGCGCAATTTACATCTCGAATTCTCAAGTGTTGTTGCCGCGGGACGTGCGAGGGGCTTACTGGGAGCTTGGTTTAGATATCGCTCGTTAACGATAGAGAATGAGGCCGACCCTTGTGCGGGAGAGTTAGAAGAGTTGTTGATCGAATTCATGCCACGACGTCCCCTCTTTCCTCACGAGGGATTCCTGGACTGGGCAATGGAGGAGGACTTTCCCTTCGCCATTAATACCAGACAGATCGATGCACCATTTGCGGATAGCAGTTATGTTCATCGGATGGATATCGTCGACCTTCAAGGGAAACGCATGGCAGCACTTGATAACCAGACGGTTAAGATTCCAAGTTTCAGTGGCAAGGGATCCTCTTCTTCAAATTGGGCGGACGAAGTTAACGAGGAGCCTCCACCTCCTAGTGACACCAAAATCTCGCCCTTCTCTATTCTTCACCCGCAGGAGGTTCCTCCAAACACTCCTATCCCGATTAGGCAAGTAGTTGATATGATAATGGCTGACAACATCAATGAGAAGATGAAGGAGGTCGCTCTTGTTGGCGGAATCCGAGCTAATTTTAGAAAGCCACCAGTTGGGCTTGCGGCAAGTAAATATGTCTGTCTTGTGCCAGGCTTTGGGGATAAACGGAGAGATCGTAGTCGGACCACAGAAGTCAAAGAATTCTTTATTGAGAGAAAGATGGTGGGTAGTCAAGCAAAGGAGATGAGAGGCGCTCAAAATCCTGATGAGATCGAGCTGGACCCTGAATAAGCTTGATTTGGATTTTACATATATATTAATGGATAGTTTGATTTCTGATACAGGCATAGGCGTGAATGATAGCAGGGGAGTTTCCGAATTGAAAGACCTAGGAGATAGACGAAAGTTTTCATAGCCGTGGTATTTTCATACCGCTATCCTGGACGTAGTTTTCTAAAAAAAAAAAAAGCAAAAAAAAAAAAAAAATTACCCCTTGATAACGCTTCCTTTTCCGACAACGAAGTCTAATGGGGTACCTCGGTCGTAACTAGCATCGAATTGCTTGCCATCGCTCTAGGGGATTCCTCTGTAGTGTACGGAAATCTTGTCGCCCTTCTGGGACTTGCGTTCGCACTCGACTGTCCATGTGACCTCGATCTTAACCGACTCTCCTGCGAAAACGGTCGAGGCAACGGTGGCCAGAGTTTACATAGTATGAACGTTTTGTTGAACAATTCAAAGCTTTGAAACCCCAATATAACAATCTCAACCCTAAATTCCAGGATATCACCCCCATCACAGTGAGATTTCCGTCTTTGATTCTTTGGAATTTCCTCGTGAAATTGGCTATGAAATGGTTAAGGATATCGATTGCCGGCGTGATGGGTGATTCATTACGAAAGCCACCCCATGCATGCACAGCCAGCATGCCCTGATTGACAGGTGGATGGTAGATCCCTTGCATTTACTTTCTAGTGGGGTGCCAGAGGGAATTGGGCATGGTCCACACAGACTGGGCCAGCGACGCTTGTTAGATGGCAGCGGGAGGGCGCTGGTTGGTTTAATAACGTGTGCTTGCACATAGGAAGACTTCGTACTCGGGGTAATGGATGTCAATTCACCAGATGACTAGTAACCTTATTTAAATGGGCACAATTCAACAGAATCTAGAATTCCAATTGGCTGGCCCCCCTTGCCAAATAGCATATGCTAGAAGCAAATTTACAACCATTACCACCAGTCCCAAAGTACTATGGTCATATACTTCTGGCACCGTATAGTACGGCTAGACTTCTATGGTTTAGAGGGCCGAACACAGGGATAGGGATATATCTGGCAATGTATGAGTGGCACAGGACAAACGTCAAGTATGCCTGATCGATGCGCGCATGTCAAAGCGTACTGCACATCTAGTGCGCACAGATGCCACACTGCAGTTGATTCAAGGCATGTGGTGGAATGCTCCCGTGTTTTAAGGCTTTCCTCCCGATGACACTTTGCGATTTTGCTTCTAAACTTGACTATATTGGGTAATTACGTCTTTTGAGCCATGTGTACTATTGGTCGATTGACCCTGTTTCCAAATAATATACGCCGAGCACAATGGAGTTGCCCAGCTTCGCCCTTTCACCCTTTCCCCCTCTATTTCAGCTCGAGAGAATACCCGACTACCGCAGTCGTCGTATATATCTATCCAGTGTCCCGCCTTCTAGCAAGGCACAACATCCTCCATCTCCCTTCCAATGTCTGCACACCTCACAAGTTCGATGCTAACATGCGTGGCTTTGGTTGAGGAATCTTTAGAGAAAGAGCACAAGATTGGATATCAGTGACACTCATAGCAGCATGTACAGTATTCATTTCCTACCTACCTTTGCAATTCAAAGCTAACTCTTTTCTCCAGACGAGCAGACCATGGAAAGGTCAAACACTGCCAACCAAGAAACCACGTCAAATGAAAGTAATTCTTCGTGCAAGGCGAGACAGGCAAGCTTCACTGCAATGAAAACGAGCTGGATCGCTGGTGAAGCCGAGTGGGAGGCTCTTCTGGTTATTCCCACTCTCCCGCCTGAGGCTGGCTTGATCGGAGGCTCGGCAAATACGTTGTCCGTCAAGTCGGAGCAGGCGGCCGCCGACAACATCCCCATTTCACTCACCGAGTCGTCTCTTCTACCATTGGACGCAGGTTTTGCCAGCGAGGAGAGAGAGTGAGCCGAGAAGTGAGGGTTATACATGAATGCTTATGCATTGGGGTGCGTGCATGGCGAGGCTTATCGAAGGGCACATACATGAAAGTTTATGTATAGGGGCGTGTGCATGTACACCGCCAATACGTGGAAGGGGGGCGAGCAATGAGAACCCTCCTGGAAGTGATGTATCATTGCATAACGCCCAGCTTGCGAGCAGGTCGGGCACCTTTACGACCCAACATCTTCCTTCCTTTCCCCTTCAGGTAAATTATGTCTTTCATACAAGGCCGTCTAAACTCAAAGTCTTTTGTTTGAGTCTGTGACGAGGATCCCCGACGCGTTAGGCTGGATATTGAGCCCTGCCAGAATGATTGGATTTCACCATTCACTATGCCTCCTCGCCCAATGAGCCAATTACTCGTGGTGTCCCCTTGCAGAACCCGGGAATATCCTATGGGCTGAATTGCGGAGACGGGATGGGGATGTCTTCTCGCAGGTCGACCTCGCAGAAGAAGTGCTTAGATGTGAGAGAAGAAACGCGAGAAGACAGAGGGCGAAAACGCCCCGTTGACTACTTAAATTGAATCCAGCGTCTTCGAATCTAAGGGGGAAATCGGTGGAGAGCAGAGTCAACTACGAGCATTTTGTCCATTGCAACTAGTTGCAATGGACTTGGATCCTGAATCTGCTAAAAACCAGCAAACCGAGCCGCTGGATGCAAACTTCTCTAGTTCTAACTCTCTTATTTTCCACCTTCCCTGCGCGTATAACTTTGGCGGCGCACTTCCCGGATTCTTTGTGCCTTTTCCCTCCTATCCCATGTATCTAAATATGGCAGTCGAGCAGCTGGTGCCTGGCGGGTTTAGGGCTAGTTTTCCAAACGGGGTCCGCGAACGTCGGACGGGGCATGAAGGTCTTGGGGCAGCATCTAACCAAATCCAAGACCTACTCCAATTGGGCACTAGCCACGAGCTTGACTTCGATTCCGCTCCTCGATTCGAGATTGGCGCTCTCGATGCTTCCCCCAGACAGCACGATGGGCTCTCTGGGACTGTTCCTCATTACACCAGTCGAAACGGGCTTGACCACCCGCAGGCCGGCACTATTGCTTATGCCTCTTCTGACCCTCACTCATGCTATCCTACCACCGAGCAACGGGACTGGTACAACGGACCTGCTACTCGTGACAACATGCCAAACGGTTTCGACTTTGCCTGGCAAGGCCACGCTGCTCACGATCCTTTTATGAACGACTTGGACCAAGATGCCTCCACCAATCTGCTCTATTCGGATAGAACCAGCGAAGAAAGCCATTTATCAGGCAACGGCGGCTTCGACATCCCCCTAAGTCCCGTACCATCTAACATAGAGATGAGCCTCGCCATTAACACCTCCGTCCAAGCTTCAACCTTTACCTACGACACCTCTTCCCCGCTTCAGGAAAGCTTCAATCACGTAACCATCCCCTCTTCTAGCCCAGAAACATCCTTCTCCTCCGCCCTCACCATTTCCCCCACACCATCTCCAACCCACGCTCCCTCCCCAAACTCCACACGCCACCCCTGCCCGCACCCGCACTGCCATTCCACCTTCGCACGACAAAGTGACCTGAGTCGCCACGCAAAAATCCACTTCCCGGAGCGCCATCGAAAGTACCATTGCTGGAAGCCAGGATGTGACAGGAATGGTCGGAAAGGGTTTACTAGGAGGGATAAATGGAAGGATCATGTTAGGAGTGTGCATAGGTTGGAAGATGATGGGGGTAGGGTTTGAGTCTCAAGCAGGATGGAGAATGCGGGATAGAATCGGGATATCGAATGGTAGCCGAATTCACGATGAATTCTGTGCTTGATTCTGAGACGACGTGCGAGCTGTGAAACTGAGATTAAGAAACTCTTGGTTTTTCATGAGGTATCAGGCAAAGAATAAGAAAATTCGATAAGAAAAAGTAGGATAAGGAAAAGCAGAGAATGAAAGCAGATTCTTTGCAGACATGTCGTACGTACTTAGCCTTACAAGGATGGACGGGGCCCGGCAAATGATCACAACAGTGAAAATCTATCGTAATAACATACGACATGCGGAAGGTTTCGCATTTTACCAAAAAATAGTTGGTCGTCTTATTCAAAGGTACCTAGTCACGTTGCGATCTCGATCGCGGTTTCCAGTATGGGAGTGAACTTTTAAAGCTTGGGTACGACCCATTTATAAGTATTAGATGTGATAACAGCTCGATAGTAGAGCTCTAGTGAAGGAGATCTGTTACGCTATAAAGAGGAACTGTCTGTAAATTAGGAGTGAGGGTGACGATACGAACGTAATCTCTAGTAAGAGGGGTTTGGAGTGTTTAGTAGTGACTACGGATTAAGGCTTAGGCAAACATGTAGGAAGATATCGGTGTGCGGATAGAGTTTGAGAAGCTGAGAGTTAAAATAGCTATCATTTTTCTCTGCATGGTGGGTTGCTTGCTCCGCAGGGACGGACGTTAGTCTCGCCAAAAAAGCTGGGAAGGAAACCTCGGATAAGGAAAAGGAGAGAACGGCGCATAAAAGAATAGCCGGAGCCTGTCCACCGCCAAACTAGCCCGGGCAGAATCAGCACCGGCATTAAACCCCATCTTGGTCGTCATCGTTTTAAATGCTACATTGTGTTCCTTCCTGTTTGTCAATTGATATTATTTTATTATTTACGTTCGAAGATGGCAAGTAGACGAATATCCTCAGCTTGCATAGCAAGATCATGTCGAAATACCCTTTCTGCCCCTCAATGCCGGGCACAATTACCCCCACCTCGATTTCGTAATGCGCGGTATTTCCAGAGTACACCCATCTTCTACGAACAAAAGGCAAATGTGGGAGCAAAGCGAGATCCAGCGCCGAAGGTTATCAGGGGGCAATCAAAAGTTTTCAAAGATGCGGATGAAGCTGTAGCGGATTTAAAGAGTGGTTCAATAATTCTCAGTGCTGGGTTTGGACTTTGCGGAACAGCTGGTAATGCCCGAAATTTTATTCCCGCCGTACGTTCGTTGGTTTACATCTACTTTTTACAGAGACTATCATTGCGGCAATAGAAAGACGAGGGAAGAACTCCTTACACTCTCTGACAGCTGTCTCGAATAATGCCGGTGCCGGAGGTGGTGGGGGATTATCACCATTGGTTGCGTCAGAGCAGATCGACCGACTGATACTTTCATTCCTGGGTACAAACAAATCGCTAGAAGAGAGATACTTGTCTGGAAAGATTGCAATTGAGCTTTGCCCCCAAGGTACAATTGCCGAGAGGATTCGGGCGGGGGGTGCTGGTATTCCAGCATTCTTCACTCCAACAGGTGTCAGTAAGTAGTGAGGAGGACTTTATTGTCGGAGCAGAGGCTTACCTCGCGGTAGATACGCTGCTTCAATCTGGTGAGATTCCAGTGAGGCTTGGGCCCGTCGATAAAGCCACCGGCAAATCAACGATCCTCGAAGCTGGAAAGCCTCGAGAAACTAGAGTATTTGATGGGAAAATATATGGAATGGAAACTGCCATAAAAGGGGATGTTGCGATCCTGCGAGCTCATACAGTGGATGAAGCTGGAAACTGCCAATTCAGGTGAGAACATTTCATTCTAAAGAAGCATCAGACTAAATATTCTAGATATACCACAAAAGCATTCGGTCAAGTGATGGGGAAAGCAGCCAAAACCACGATTGTCGAGGCTGAAAATATAGTTCCTGTGGGACAAATACATCCTGATAATGTCCATCTTCAGGGAATTTACGTTGACCGTATTGTCCCAGCAAAGGTGGAGAAAGTAATCGAGATCAGGAAGCTCCGAGAGATGGAAGGCAAGTCTGGTGGTGAGAAATCGGCCTCCCAGCAACGCCGTGAACGGATAGCAAGAAGAACAGCGAAGGAGTTGAAACATGGTTATTATGTCAACTTGGGTGTTGGTAGGCTTCTTCCTTGATGATTATTGTTTCGTAGCTCACACTTTCAGGAATTCCCACCCTTGCGCCATCCTTCTTGTCACCAGAGACAAAGGTGTGGATTCAATCTGAAAATGGGCTTCTTGGCATGGTAAATATATTCTCACTATAAGAAAGATCCTTGACACTAATTTTACCACCAGGGAGCTTATCCAACAGAGGAAGAGATTGATGCAGATATTATCAATGCAGGAAAAGAGACTGTCACAATTGTTCCGGGTGGTTCAACGTTTGACAGTGCAGAGTCATTTGCAATGATTCGAGGAGGGCACATTGATGTTTCTGTCTTGGGTGTGAGTGATCCTTTCCTAATTTTGCACTCTCAGTGCCAGAGGAATGGAGTTGATTATTAGTAGGCTTTGCAAGTGAGTGCAAATGGCGATCTTGCAAATTTCATGATCCCAGGTAAAGTGTTCAAGGGTATGGGTGGTGCAATGGATTTGGTAGGAAATCCAGACCAGACGAAGATTGTAGTTGCCACAGATCACGTTGCAAAGGACGGAAGCTTCAAGATTGTTGAGCAGTGTGGCCTACCATTGACTGGTGCAAAGGTGGTCAGCACTATCATCACAGATTTGGTAAGTCTCATATTCTCACTCATTGAAACAGGAGAGCTAACATGGGAAATAGTGCGTATTTGAGGTAAACAGGGAGAAGGGGGGATTAACGCTTACGGAATTGGCACCAGGTGTTGATGTTGAAGAAATTAGAGAGAAGACCGGAGCCAAGTTCGCTGTGGCGGATGATGTAAAGTGTATGGAATAGAATGGAAGGGATTTGATTGTATATATACAACATAGAATCTTGGTCTATATTTACATATTCAATTATTGCTCTGTTTTGGAAGATACACCAGTACCCCTTCGAGGCCGCTAGTTGAGAAAACCAAAGTATCATCTTGACTCAGTCCATAGGTATTCGTAATATTTAGTAGATGCCTACAGTTTCGACTTTACCATCCCAGGGGCGAAGCTGGTGCCACTTCCTTCGCCTAGAGCCTCAACGATACTGTCAACGCTATTTAGAAGCCACAGATTTCCTTCATCGGTCGCCAACCATTCTCCACCTTCCACCGCAAACTCCCCTTTTGCTTTATAGCTCTCATCCTCAAAGGCCTTCCTCAACCCAAATACATGACTCGTCACCTGAGGCCCAACACCAGTCTGCGCTCTCAAGCAAGCAACGGCCACAATACTTGTGAGTACTCGTCCTACCTTTGCGCCATTCACATGACCCAGCTCCTGTGGGTCGGCGAAAAGCGCTCCATATTCGTGGTTCACGATAAAGACTGGCAAGTCAGGGTGTGAGTCCGCGAGCTTTGAGAATAACTTTTCGTCAAAGGGGCGATATATAGATTTCCAGAGGCCTTCTCCGCGTGAGAGGATCTCGCTGATGTTCTTTTCTGAGGTATTCCTGGAGGTTTATCAGGACTGCAAAAGAGAAAGTCTCTAGGAGGAGAAAAAATGTATAGCTACCTGGTGGGCTTGGTTGACAATGAAGACACAACTTCACTTGGTAAACTTGCCCGGAAAGCGCCTAAGCAATTGATCGTTCTTGGGACCTGTCACGTGGTCAGCAAGATATCTACTTGGGATTGAGTGAAGCTTACACCATTGAAACCAATACACTTCAGTCCGACCTCACGCATTAGCTCTGCGGTCTCGACTGATTGTGCTTTGTCTCTTGACGAGGTGGTTGCGAGATTGTAGAGCTCTGTCAGGGATTCGGGCGAGTTCATTGTCATTGTTGCAGCAGTCTGCTCCTGTCAGCCAATACTCATGCATTTGGAATTATTGAAAGGGTTCACCGATAATGTAAGCCATGCTGGTGAGCCAACGTTCTTCGCAAATGCTTCCTGCCGTAACCGTTCGTATACGGATCGTATTTTTGGGCTTGCCGGGAGAGTGTTTGGTCGCGCGAATGGGGCGCTGATGAGCGCTTTCAGGGTGGCGGAGAGTTTTGACATGGTGCGCAAGACTTCGTGTATGCAGAACGGTTTGCCCTCGTACAAGATATATGTTTTCAATTGTTGATATGAGGTCTTACTTGGAGAGAGAATAATGTCCGAATTGGAGATTCTGAGGAGTGGCGTTTGGTATGGTGGACACCGGCTCCAAAAGAACCTCCGAGGCTATAGGTGCTGGAGAGAACTTCGGTTACAGGCTTACGTACACTATCTGATAGTTCCCGCTAGGACGTCCACAGTGTTCAACATGCACTCTGGTTGGCAAAGGGTACGAGAGTTTAAGACATAACCTTATTTTGACCTCGCTGTGTCTACATGGTCTCTGAACACTTCTTTTCAGTAGCTCCCCGAGAATGGCCGAACTTTTGAATTGTTTCTGCAATGTATGGCTTCGTTCTTCATAGGATGCGCACTACGAAAGCCAGGGAAGATAACAGCAAGGATTATCTTTGAGACTTCCCGGATTCACATTCACGACACAATTTCTCGGTATCCAGGAGAGTCATCAATAACGTAGACGGTTTCTCTGCTGGCTCAGGGCGCAGTACTGGCTGGGTACGAATTCTATGAGCGAGGGCTTTATTTGGTTGGAAGTGTTGTCCACAGCGAGACAATCTCTAGAAAAGCCAGGCGTGGGAGCGGTTCTTCTGGTAACGTAGACCTAGAGTCTACTTTTTCATAAATGGTAGGATCTTTGTCAAGTTTTGGACCATCACTGATATATGGAAGCGAGAGTGAGTCAAAGTAAATATTTTGCATATTAGAACGCGATCTGAAGGCTAACTCTGACAAAACAAATGGGTATCAACCAGAACATCATCTCCATTTACATTAATGATTTCGCGTCGATAGTACATCCTTCCGCATTTATAAACACCCCTGTCGGAAAGCCCTCTTCTCGAGCTGTGGCTCTTCACCTAGGTGCTCAACAGGATACTTCCATCGGAAACCCCACTTCAACCACATCTTGATCTTCTCCCCAGCTCTCATCGCATCCCATTTCGTTTTTAATGCAGCCTGTTCCTCTTCACTTCTCGCCTTATATGTTGGCCCGACCCAGCAAAGAAAGATCCAGCTTATGCAGCACCACGCATAAGGTAATCCTCGCTTGCGCTGCAGACCCAACATCAACCCCTTGAACGAAAGCCAACTTTCAATCAATCCCACAATCAACCAGATGAGGAACCATGATACAGGAACTACCACGGCGATAATGATAGTGGTGCGCAGCCAATCGTTATAGTAAGAATCATAGTACCTCGAACTAGAACTGCCTGATGATCCAGAGCTTGATGATCCAGAGCCTGATGTCCAGCTCGTGTAACAACTTGCTGATGCTGTGGGACAGATCGTAGTTGGAGAATAACAGTACGAATAGGTCGCCTGGTAAGGTTTGTAGTATGAGGAGGCGGATGAGAGATCTGCGGGATCAACATCTGTTGGATTAAGAATACCCACCACGCTTGTTGTTGTTGTTGGCTTGTATTCCTGATATGTGCGTGTGGAAATTGATGTCGATGTGCTTGCGGGAACGAGTTGGGAACGCACGATGGAGGGAATGTATACAGGCACATTCGTCACAAACTTCCAGTTCTGGCTACATGTTGGATTTGGTGTGTATGTGATTGGCACCGCGTATCCCATGGTGGGAGTTGTTGGTGTTGCGTACCCGGAAGTTGTACCTTGGCCTGGCACCACGACGATGTTTACTATGGAGACATGATTATAGATCGAATCGTCGGTGTAAGTGCTGAGCGCGGCGACGGAAGTCACTGTTGGAATTATTCCCTTCGTATATGTAATATACGACTCCGTCCGAGTCGTTGTTGATCTTGTATAACCCGAATATGTGTAAATAGAGAGTTCAACATAACTGGTAACGATATAAGGCTCTGGTGCTGGAGCAGGCGCGCTGGAAACGCAGAGCGCATGGAGTAAAGCGGGGAGCAAAAAAGTAACCCTCATCATAAACGCAAAGTTATAATTAAAATATTAAAAATAATAAAAGTGACGATCAAGCAACTCTAACGAGGCGAGTGCGATTTGTGTATTAGTACTGT
Organism: Tricladium varicosporioides; assembly: GCA_021365295.1. NCBI lineage: Eukaryota > Fungi > Ascomycota > Leotiomycetes > Helotiales > Tricladiaceae > Tricladium > Tricladium varicosporioides. Next base: position 1,003,790 of record JAJTIW010000016.1, read on the forward strand.
CTCCTTAGAGCAGTTGGGGAACAAATATGTTATCGTGAAGAAAAAAGAGGGTTCCGAGGAAAGGGCTCATAGCTTCATTAACAGACGGGTCATCTACTTCGCCGCCTTGAAAGGGTGACAACTGGGGAAAATTTCCATTGGGATTCTATTAGGGAGGCTACTTAAATTAACCATAACCCGGTGAGAAGGGGACATTGATTGGCTATTCTGGTCGACTGGGCTGGATCGAGCGCATATGGCCGACAGTAGCCTACTTGGCGAATTGCTGTGCCACAACTACGAACAATGTGATACGGCAAAAAATGTAATAATCTCGTAAAGTGGAGGAGCACAAGAGGAGCTAAAATCTAGAACGAGGTGGACGAGAGAAATTAAAAGAGTCACCGATCAAAAAATTCCAAAATTGGAGTCCCTCAGGAATAGGCTAAATAGCTTGGAATGGTTTGAAATAACAATAGCAGCTGCACGTGACTCGCTCCCCCTTTTCACGAGCCGTGACATATATTTCTAAATTTTCTGACTAGTTGGCAGCTTTTTAGAAGGAATGTTGATTAGAGACTGGGAGCCGTATAATAAATTCTCTTTTCGAGGTTTCGATAATATTTGAGGCTCAAAAGTGGATCGAGGCGGGAGCATATGAAACAAGCCACGATCAGCCTTGACAATTGTTTCATCTGATCTTCTAGAAACATAGAATCAGTTCATATCCTTCAAAGTTCCCGCTCTCCGGTCTTGGGAGGGACTCTCCAAAGGGCGAAATGGCATTTCGCAAATATCAACGGATAAGTCGTGGTCCCGTTGTTTCGATGGCTCTCGAACCCTCCCTTTGTCAACAAAGGTGCAGCCAAGCCAGCTACGAAGGCGAAATTGCATGATCAAAAACCTCACTTCCCGTACTTCATCTCTTTCAAAAACCTTCAATTTTCGACTCGCGAGTGCGAGGAGGAACTTAAAACTTCATTTGCCATTCCAACCCACCTGTCTCTCAAGTGAACGACAAGTGAACCGCACTTTCTTTCTCTCCGAGGAACGTGTTTGTCGCAGCTTGTTGCCTTTGACACGGCTTGGCGGCGGGTATTCCAAAACTCGTCACGTCGCGTCTCAACAACCATTGGAAAACTGGAATTTGTGCAACAAAGACTCGCATTCATTCGTTCCTGATCACACCCTAAAGTTTATTGCACGGGTGTCAGGATCTATGCAAGGCATAATACCTGTGACGATTGATCTGATGTATGAGATGCCGAGCCTCAAACACTCCGTAGCCACAACTTAAGTATCTGGCCAGTTCCTGATCTTGACTTCTCGATCCGTCCAATCTTTAGCATATTTCACCTCATTTTCACTCATTTTCCCATTCGTGGTGCTGGACACTCCTTTTATCAGATTGTTTTAATTTGCCACTCCCATCGTGCTCACGGATACTTCGTTCATCAGACCAAGAATCATGTTTCAATCTACAATTCTCGCTGGCGCGTTCGCGACCTGTGTCCTATCTCATGGGATCATAACTTCGCCTCCTGTTAGAGCTGTCGGCCCAGCCATGATATCGACATGCGGTGCATCACTCGCATCCCAAATCACCGCTGACAACACCTCCCACGTTGAAGGGCTACCTGAAGCAGCAGCGTTAATCCCAAATTTCAATGCGACCGCCTGCAATGTTTTCCTGTGCAAAGGCCTCCAGTTTGCCGACAACACTGCGAATGTGCAAACTTTCCAGCCTGGTCAAGTGGTCAATATGCTCGCTACAATCCCGATCCCTCACGAAGGTCCCATGAATGTCAGTGTTATCAATACTGCCACCAATACCGCCATTGGTGCTCCCTTGATCAGTTTTGTTAGCTATGCCGATGAAGCCCTCCCTACACTTCCAGCCAACAACACCAACTTTAACGTTACCATCCCAACGACGTTGGGAAGTACCTGTAGTGTGGCAGGGACTTGTGTACGTATCCACTTAAAATTCCAGAGATGATATGCGCTGATGAAATCTAGGTCCTGCAATGGTTTTGGTTCGGTACTGGAGCGCAGCAGACCTATGAATCGTGCGTCGACATGGTAGTTCCAGCTGCTGCTGCCGCAACTAAGGCGGTCGGGGCCGCGAGCTCTACCGCTCCAGCTGTGAAGGCTACCGCACTCGTCAGTTCTGCCAGGAGACGAAGATCGGTATCCAGCTTCCACCTCCGAAAGTAGTACAGTAATAGTTATGATGAAGACTTGGCATGGAAGTGATAGAATAATTTTAGACATTTGACGCTATGTTTCTGTAAATACTTGAGAAGGTCAAAAATGATCTATGCAGTAATGAAATCTTCAATGTGGATCTCACTCCGCTTATATGAAAATGCAAATGAGCTGTTCTCAGGCAACCCTGATCATGATTGCTCCTCAATGTGACTACCCATTCAAATGTTTACTATTCATCAATGTGTTCTTTCTGACTAGGTTATCTCTGATGGCAACAGCTAAATATAGCTTCATCGATATAAAAAGTTTACGATTTGGGAATTGACTGTGATCATTTTTAAGTCACTAGCTGGACAAGAATATAATATAGGGTGATATTGTGAATTTCGTCATGACCCTAACCTTTACACAACACCCTCATCACTACCCCAGTGATCTAGGTAAAAATTACTAAGCTGCTGTTCCCTAAGTTTATTAGGAGTAGAGCCTGTACTTTTTATTTACGCACGCCAAAAAGAAAACCTGCTTCTCCTCTGGTGTAGCTGTCCTACTGTAGGTTTCTTTCCGTTGCAAATGGATCATAGATATCATTCGAAGATAGATCCCGCTGTTGATGTTGCGAAACCTCTGTCTTCCTGCTGTAATCTTCATCCAAGGCTTTGGATATACATTAGGCAATATCCCCGTACTCAACGTTCGAGATGACCAGAGCTCAGTCTGGCCCTCTGAATTCCTCGCTCAAAGGTCCCTGTCGTGTCCATATATTCATTCCCAGTTTCTTCCCACTCGTTACTGGCAATCCAGCATGTAGTGTTGCTTGGTCTCCACTTCCGTCTTCTCTTAGATTCTGCCAGAACACTGCATTCCCCGGGACTGGTCGGAAAGTAACTCCATTCTCATACGGCTCATCACAGTCCACAAATTCACACCATCGTTCGTCCTTCGGTGCATCCAGGACTGGGAAATTGGTGCCGCCTCCAGTTACATTCGTAGCTTCCACGTATACAAAGAACGAGCTTAATCGATTTCCTCCAACTGCTGAAGTGGTTTGGGAAGCGGCAGAAAACCAATCAGTATGAAAATGATAGTTCTGCCCTTTAAAATACTGCACCAATTGCAATGGTTCAAGATGTGTTCGAGGGATATCGAAGCCTTGGAAATCGAGGGCTCGTTTCTCAATACACCGAACAATGGGATCACGGAGTACACTTGTCGATTGGGATGTTCGGGTCTTTCGCAATCCTTGGGCGCCCGAGTTGTCAGCTGTAGCTGAATCTGTAAATGTTCCTTTTCTGAGGAATTGTTAACCATTTGTCCTGGCAAGGTGTCTGTCACTTGAGAGAACTCACGAGATTTCTAGAAGATGTTCTCTTTCCGGGATAGTCAAGAAATTTGAGATATAGATTACGAGCGGATCTTTGGAAAAAAGATGAACTTCATATGGGTGTTGTTTGCACGAGTCTACTGTGATGGGCGATTGTGACGACGGGCCAGAGAGCCCCAGCACAAGTCTAGGAATTAATAAGAAAGTGAAGACGCTTGGAAATCGTGCCATGGCGAACTGCGCAAATATAGGAATATGATGACGATGAATGAAGGTCGGGAAATGAAATTTATTGAAATGACGAAGAAAAAAGATGATGCGGGGTCTGGAGCTCTTCAGCAGGGGTCGATGAGTGTAAGCTGGATGAAGCAAACTTGAGACAGGAGAGAGGCGGGGATCAGCGGCTAACCCCTGTCTCGCCAGTTGTGCATCCCCCTTTCGAATGATTTCTGTGTACGCACGGTCATGGTTCTTCCAGCTCGCTTGTTTCGGATTGCCAACCTGCATTCGTGAAGATCAAGAAATACTCCTGAGATCATCTGCTTGGCTTTCATGTCTTGTGTCTTTCATTATCACCTATTTCTGAAAACCTTCTCTCATTCCTGCTTCGTAAAACCATGAACCTGGCACGCCGTTCTCTGTGGCTCTTTTTTTTCGTGCAGGCGGCGAATTGCTGGCGCCATGTATCAAGATCTGATATAGAAGATTTAGCTAAATCTCATCAATCAAGACTTGTAGCTTGTAAGTGTATAATCTGACTAGCGCTCGAGAAATGATGACTTATTCATATGATTCACAGTCGTGCTGGTATGCTCTGTCCATAGGAAAATCCTAATATGCGAGATCGGCTAACAACATGTGTGAACACTAGCCTTCTAAGTAAGTTTGACTTCTATTCTCATAATAATCAGTTACTAATCATATAGTGATGCGTGTAATTCTCTTGAACCAGAATGGACTACCGCGGCTGAAAGTATAGATATGCCGCTGCTCAGTATTGATTGTTCAGTGGAGAGAGCATTCTGTAAAGAGCATGATGTGTTATCCTATCCTGCAATCAGACTTTTCTCCCATGATGGAAATAGTATACGGTATCGAGGCTCCAGAAATGCACATTCGTGAGTTAACTACGATGATGAGGTGGTCAAAGTACTGACGCCAAATAAAGCATCTCATCATTCATTCGACGATTCCGAGTTCCAATTATTTCCCCCCTTGATGTCAGCAATATTACATCATTCAAGGCCGTTGACGAAGCTGTGTTCATCGCCTATCCTTCATCTGATCCCACTGCCTTAGTATCGAATTTTGAAACTGTTGCTGCTCAGAATCACCTGAGGTTCTCCTTCGGTATCGCAAACGATCCTCGGATTGCGGAATCGGAAGGCGTGGCAGCTAACTCAATTATTTGCTACAAATGGAACGATGGTCAACGAAAAGTTCTATCGGATACCTCGAATATTAATGATATCGAGAAGTTCATTGTCACCGCATCAGAGCCCTTGATTGGAGACTTGACGAGGAAGAATGAAATCAAATTATTGAAGGTATGACCCCGCCACCCCCAAGCATCTTACAGCTGACTTATGGACCACATGAAGAGCGGCAAATCACTAGTGTACATCTTTGCTGAGACAGAGAAAGAGCGATCAGAATTTAGAGCAACTTTCAAACAGCTGGCAAAAAAGTATGAAGAGTATTTGATATTTGTAACAGTTGATGCGATTGAGTATGGCTCAGATATGGCAGGTGGATTAGGCTTAAAGAAGAGCTTCCCTGCTCTCACAGTCTATAATCCCGGGTTTGGGCAGGTCTTCCCATATGATCAAAGTCTGGAAGTCGAGCCTGCAGGTGCAGACGTGCTCATCATGGAGATTGTACAAGGGAAAAGGAAACCCTATACAGGAAACGCAGCGGAGGAAAACATGAGAAATCACGATGAGCTATAGAAATGTAACAAGTCCAATTTTAACCGCATCCATGAATTGACTCTTCTCGTAACTTTTCAAACCCATGTTTATACTATTAGAAATTTCTTGAAGGCGGGGTATAACCGGGCTTCGGACGAACCTCGGGTATGGCGCACCTCAATTTACCATCACAGTTTGAGTGAACTTTCCACCCTGGAATATAAAGGATCCAGCAAATTACAACCACATCGCAAAATGGATAGCCTTGTAATTTTGATTACTGGAGCAAGCGGAGGCATTGGAGCGGCAACAGCGTTGCGTTTAGCCCGCCCTTCTCCCACTTTCAAGGTCAAAGCCATGGTGCTGCATTACAATTCAAACGCGACAAAGATCCAAGAAATCACCCAAAAAATCAAATCAGAGAACCACAGTATTCAAGTGTTTTCTATCCAAGCTGATCTTTCTTCTTCAGACGAGGTCGCTCATTTACATTCCGAGGCTGTCCGAGAGTGTGGCCCGGTCACGGTACTTTTCGCAAACGCAGGAACAACTTCGAACGCATCCGGCCCAACTGGCCAACTTGATCAGGTATCTCTAGAGACGTTTGAGAAAACGTGGAGAGTCAATACGCTATCGTCTTACCATTTAACTCAACTTGTCGTGCCATCAATGCTAGAAAAGTCTTTCGGCAGGGTCATTTATAATTCATCCGTAGCAGCATTGGCTGGAGGGGTGGTTGGTCCACATTATGCTAGCAGTAAAAGTGCGTTGCATGGGATGCTTCACTATTTTGCTATGCAATACGCCAAGAACGGTATTACCTTCAATGCTGTAGCCCCTGCCTTGATTGAGGATACAACTATGTTGCCCAAGGGCGGAGACGAGTTGAGGGCAAAGATTCCTGTGGGAAGATTGGGAAAGCCGGAAGAGGTTGCAAGTGTCATTGAAGTTATGGTGAGCAATGGATATATTAGTAACAAGGTTTGGGCGATCGATGGAGGGTGGTTTCCATCTTGAGGCTAGTATAGCGTTCATCAAGTATCAGTATTTACGAGGACAGGATTGGCATATTGCTGAATTGGTAGTAAAATGATATAAAGACTCGAGAAATCTAAGAAGTACATGTGAGCAGTCTACCTCTACATGTGCTGTCTCCATAAATCATTACAAGATCCTCCTAACAGAACATTTCAAAAGAACCACATATCATCCCATAAAATGTCTCGCCGTGCGCACACCGGAGTTTTCCTTCTGGCATTTCTCTCAAGCCAGTAGGTGACCTGGGCTATTCATGTCTCAAGGCTCCACCTTTGGGCTTGTGGCTCTGCGATTATTGGTTTGGATGGGCCTTGCATTTTAGAGGTATTTGAATGTTCAATTTCCGCGTAGAATGGTTCCAAAATTTTCTACATCGAGCAGGGCCTTCGTAAGCGAAACGATTGGGATAAATAACAGACAATTTGTACCATAAATATTTGAAATATTATTTTGCGTGCTAATCGAGTGATAGGGTGTCCTTTCACAAGAGTGAGAACAATATCCAGATGCTTGATACCAAAATGCATGCTATTGTCCCCTTGTCGCTAATACTACCAGAGGAGGCGGAAGTAGGACTTGGAGCCCCGGTTGCAGTAATTGTTGTGCTTCCACTTGTAGTCGATGTGGTTGAAGACCCGTTGACATTTCGAATTCTACCTTCGCTTGTTATTTTGACTGGTGATTGAGATTTGATGTACCGTGTGAGAACTTCATCCTGTGTATCGAGGACTGCAAATTCAGATTTAATCTGGAATATGTTGTCGCCACCTGGACTTTATTAGATTCTGTATTCCTTTGGAGAGCAATTCCTTACCTCCAGCAAGAAAGTCAAGCGTTACAATATTGTAGGTATTTGTTAAGTTAATTGACCCACTCTTCAGCTGTACACCGACCAATTTGGTTCCATTTGCATTATTGGAATTGTAGGTAATGTTGATACCCTTACTAACCTGAATGGCAGATGTCACAGGCTTCTTATTGTATTGATTAACCTTTGAGAAAACCCCTTCGAGAGTTTTCCAGAGTTCTTCGCCAGTCATCTTGATTTCCACGATAGCATTACCGAATGGAAATGATGTGAGGACTTCTCCTCGGGTAATAGGCCCGGCGTCGATTGTAGCACGAATGCCTCCTGCATTTATGATTGCAAAATCGGCCGTGTTGGATTGATTTAGTCGATAAGAAAGCATGGCGTCGGTCATAAAGTTTCCAAGCAGACCTATTTCAAATGAGATAGGCTATCGCATTAGTTGTGCCACTTACATTCTTTTTGTTGACAGGTAGTTTGGTCGAGTTCGACCTCAGATACACCCACTTCTTCGGCAGAGAATTTTTCAAATGGAACCCTCCATGCTTTAATTTGGGCTTGTAATGCTGGGTCCTGAGCAGTTTTGTTGTCTAGGTGAATTGGCGCTCCGTGGTATGCTAGGATTTTGCCAGCTTTATCGTAGGTGACATCAATGTAACCAAGATACTCTCCCCAGCCTATTAGTTTGTTAGGATGCTAAACACTGGTGGCTTTGCGTGGAAGAGTTTTCTTACGATAACTGTCCATATTGTCAGTGAGATTTATCATGGTTGAGCACTATGCAACTTACGCAGTAACAATGAAAACCTCGTCTCCGTCCTTGTTCTTGACGATCGTGGGATACTTCCCTTGGGCTCCCTCAAAATCGCCTAGCGGAGTATGACTATGTCCTCCCATGATCAATTGGAGACCAGAAACTGCAGCAGCTAATTTTTGATCTTCTTCGTACCCGATATGAGTAATTGCAGCAATTCTGGTGATATTTGTAGTTGATTTGATTAAATTGATCGTATTCTGTACAGCAGTAACAGCATCACTGAATTTGGTGCCTTTACCCGGAGATGAAATTGATGGCGTCGTTTCTGTGGTTACCCCAATTACTGCCAATTGGTATTTTTCATATATATGGAATGGCTTGATGGTGGCATTCAGGATAGGATGGTCAGAAATGATATTTGCAGAGATTATAGGGAAAGTCAGGTTTTTGAGAAAGGCACCCAATTTGTCATCTCCGCCATCGAATTCGTGGTTTCCGAGCGTCATTCCATCAAAACCAAGTTGATTGATGGTTTCCGCTATTTTCTCACCTCCATAATAACTATAAAATAAGGTTCCCTAAAGAAGTTAGAAAATTGTTAAAGTAACGGAATATTTATTCAGCTTAGGAACGGACCTGAAACTCGTCTCCAATATTTAAAAATAGACTGTCGTTGTGACCTGGCCTCGTGTCTTTGATGACTTGCTGAACTCTCGCATAACCACCAAAGCATCCTTTCGTAGGATCCGGACAGTCAACGCCTGTAGAACGGAACTGATCAAGATGTGCGTGAACGTCATTTATATGGTAAAAAGCTTTGAATCACTACGATCAGTGACCAATTGCCCACAACTCTGAAATACATACAAATGTTATAATTTCCCTGGCTGTCTATGAAACGCTTCCGAAGACTATGCTCGCTGTACAATGAATCTTCGGCGATACAAGTACTGGCGAAAAGAAAACTCAATTGAGCTAGCACGGAGGTGAAGAGCTTCATAGTGAGAGTAGGTTAATGAGAACAGTAGCAAAAGGTTCACCAGGTGCGAATTTCCGGCAGAGAGCTTGATATTTGAAAGTTAAACTCACACAATGAAGTGAACTATCATTCATTCAAAAAAGCTTGATCTCCTTGTGAGATCGGGGAGTCCTTGGCAATGCTGACGCCAAGTTGTGGGAGTGTAGCACATGCTTGAACTTCTGGTTCATTATCGAAGCCAAGAAGCAGTGTTTCAACTTGGCATCGCGAAGCACGTTGCTGAAGTTGTATTGCGATTCGGGAGCAGATAAATTGATTGGCTCTGAAGACTCCTTGGTCTTTGGAGGTTGGTTGGGTTCGGAAAACACCAAAGGGGCAAAGCTCAGGAACAGAATGCCAAGGTATTTTCCACGCAGCCCAATAGCTCCCACCTTCCTAAAGGAGACTAAATCCTATATAACTCTCTCTTAATGTTTATCATGAAGTCTTGGAAACTTCACTTGTTAGCACCCAATTTCAACGTTATCAGCAGAATTACTCTTCAATTGCGAGAGGGCAGTGCTTAAGAGTGCGGTAAGCTCCGACTCCCAGTTAAAGAGATGATAGGATAAGACCGTTGCATAAATATCCAACTTCATTTAGGTTCCTTTCCGCTTTCACGTCTCTTCAGCTTCAATCACCTTCCTGAAGAGGTTGATTCGCGCTCGCCGAGGTTCACCTCCTCCACCCCACCGCATTGCCAAGATTCCAATCCCAGATCTCTGATCACCATGACGGGTATCTGGAGAACGTGCTACCACTGGGTGGGAATGGTTGGTAGGGATGCAAGTAAACATGTGCGACCCTGCATGCGTTTTTGAAATTTAATAAAATCGCGAAGTCGCGACTTCTGTCAAACCGCATCCTAAGACACAGAGGCATTGGTTTGCCTTCTAGGAAATATGAAATTCTCCCATATTCTTTTCGGTGCCTATGGTGCCTTTCTCCAATTTTCATCCTCAGCCGCGTTGACAATCAGTCAAATTAATGGGCACAAATTTCTATCACCGTACAATGGACAAGACGTTACTGGTGTCAAAGGGCTTATTACCGCAAAAGGACCAAGGTTTGTTTTTCATTAAAATTTTCTATCCTCAAGGTTACCATTCATAGCTTCCCTGAATATGGGTATAATTTTTAAATCGTTTACACCTAATTCCCTTGAATTTCCTCTGTTCAACCAGCGCTGATGTTCCTAAATAGCGGCTTCTGGATCCGTTCCACGACACTTGATCTCGATTACCGATCCTCAAATTCTATCTATGTCTTTAGCAGCTCCGCTGGAAAGAACCTGACAGTGGGAGACATTATCACCCTCGATGCAAAGGTGGTTGAGTACCGTTCATCAGCTGCCTACCTCTACTTAACTGAACTCAGCTCACCGAAAAATATCACGCTGGTGTCGAGCGGAAATAAGGTTGTTCCAATCGTCATTGGAGAGTGGCTGCTGAAGTGGCCTCCAACTGAGCAGTTTTCTTCTCTGGACAACTGGGATGTCTTTAGCTTGCCAAACAACAGCAGTCAGATATCTGTGGCCAATCCCGATTTGCAGCCCCTTCTATATGGCCTGGACTTTTGGGAATCAATGTGTGGGGAACTGGTGACTGTGAAGACTCCGAAAGCAGTTGCCAGACCAAATACATATGGTGATACCTGGGTAACGGGATCCTGGAGGGTGTCTGGGCGGAACAAGAGAGGCGGCTTGACATCCACGATTTATGGTAACTAACCCAGTTTCTGTGAAACAATTCATAGCTAAGCATTATAGATTCTAACCCCGAAGCAATTCTTGTTGGAGATCCTTTGGATGGAACAAACAATCCTAAAGATACACGACTCGGTGACGATTTAGAAGAAATCACTGGAGTCATTACCCAAGCCTTTGGATTTTATGTTCTCCTTCCCCTCACTGCTCTGAAAATAACTGGTTCCGCACAGCCGGAACTACCTCCAGCGACATCATTTACCTCGAGTGGTGGATGCGATAAACTGACGGTTGGTTCATATAATGTTGAAAACCTATCCCCAAAATCGGCATACTTGCCATCTATCGCAAAACACATTGTGGAATATCTAGGAACGCCAAACCTTATGTTTTTACAGGAAATCCAAGACAACAATGGCGCGGCAAATGATGCTGGTACGCTCACACCCTACTCGTGCTCTGGGGATGGGAAGCTGACATAGGATAGTTGTGGATGCTAATCTTACCCTTTCAACACTCGTGGAGTCAATTCGTAATCAATCTGGAATCTCGTATGCATTCACGAATATTAATCCAATTTCCAACCAAGACGGCGGGCAACCGGGAGGTAATATTCGAGTCGCATATCTATATAACCCACAAGTTATCAGATTGCGCAAGCCAAATCCCGGAGGAAGTACCGACGCCAATGAAGTTTTGCCAGGTCCAGAGCTGAAGTACAACCCTGGCCGCATCGACCCTCTGAATACTGAAGCCTGGAATGCAAGTAGGAAACCACTTGCTGCAGCCTGGGAGACTTTAGATGGCAAGAATAAGTTCTTCACCGTGAATGTCCATTTTGGTAGCAAGGGAGGAAGCTCGTCCATCGAAGGTGATGCAAGACCGCCGATCAATGGCGGCGTGGAAGATAGATTAGCGCAGGCGAATGTTACAGCAGTAAGTTTGGCATTTTAGAACGTGAAGGATGCTCGCTCACCCCTTAATAGACATTCATTGCGCAAATTCTGAAACAAGATCGGAATGCCCAGATAATTACAAGTGGTGATTTTAATGAATTCGCATTTGTTTCCCCAATGGAAACATTCAAAAAGGTATCGGGTCTTCAAGATCTCGATGAAGTGACAGGTATCCCAAAAACCGAAAGATACAGCTATCTGTTTGATATGAACTGTCAAGAATTGGATCATATGTTCGTGAGCTCGGTTCTAACTAAAAAGGCAGAATTTGAACATGTTCATGTCAACACTTGGAGCACCTCGGCAGGGCAGATTTCGGACCATGATCCGAGTGTGGGGAGGTTTAATTTGTGTCAAAAGTGATTTATGAAATATAGTTTAAGAAAAGCTTTTGTAATGAATCGAAAATGATTAAACACAGTCCTCAGTGTGCGAATATTGCTAAATTTGGACAACAACTTCCACGGAATTAATATACAAACTCTACGACAGTATTGAGATTTATTGTATAAATGAGATGTACTTTTTGTTACTTTGTCCCAATTTCCCCCAGAACTCCCTCTCTTTCAATACCATTCCATTTCCTAACAATCTTAACTTTAGACGAACTTCGTAGTAAAAAATTCTTTTGAGCACAGGGGCGTACTATCAAGTACTCGACCTAGGCAGTTATCTCCTGTCGATTGAGCTCGTGATTAGGGATAAGAAGACCTACCCGAAAGTGCCGAATTCCTGATATTATAATTTATAAATCGAAGAGCATCACAACTTGGCAAATGCTCAGGAATAACCCAATCCCCGATCATGAAACCCCCTCCTCACTGGGAGCTTCCTCGACCAAGCCTGTGACTACAACTACTTTGACGATGAAGTTTTGGACATCAAAATTGACAGCAGTGAGGAATTGAAATATGAAGTCACATGTCATGGTGATATCTTCTGTTTGCTTTATAGTGATAATGTACTAACATATTGCAGAATCGGAAGATATTCAACATATGCTTTGGATATTTTCAGTGATAATCTTCTATTCTATCTACACTGAGAAGTGTGGTATATATATGGGTATCATACGATCTAGGTCTCCTGAACCAGGCGTCAGTAGCTAACCTCTATTCCCTAATCAGCTGAAAATTTGGAGTCACCGACTTGAACCTAGAACCATATATCCAACACAATAGCTGAGATGCAAATACCATCCACTTCAGAACGGTGGAGAATGTCTTGTCTAAGTCTATCAGTATTTTCTCTAGAACTTGATTATATACGCCATTTATTTTCTACGATAGCCCTAAACCAAACCCTAAATTAATGTCAAGACCTAAAAGCAAAAGGACGAACTTGAAGGCTTATCATTTACAATATCTATAGAAGAAAGGCTATTCTTGCAAGTTGCGGGCAGTACTTGGGTTTGCATGAAACTCGGAGATCTGAATTGAAAAGAGCAACAGTAGACAACGTATCATTATTTACATACCTCTTTTTGGAGTAGCGCGATAATCTCTAGTATCTTTCTGGCCATTAACTGTCCTATTAAGCACTATATCTGTAAATATAATTGTAAGAGTTTGGGCTATTACACTCTGGACATCTAAGCGAGAACTCTGAAAATAATTAACACTCCTACTTCAAAATTTATTATAATCACAATTTGAATTAGTTTAGTCCTAAATTTTAAATATAAATTAACTAACAGTAGCTCATCCTTGTACTTGAATATATCTTTAATTTTATATTTAGCTGCTCTATTATGCCTTAGTCACGTGAATTAACCTGATCCCAGAGCTTCTATAGCTTTCTATATATCCTCATTTTTATCTATCGACAGACCTTTTAAATACGATTTAAATTAGGTAAAAAGAGTAGTCTATTAAAGCCACGAATATTATATTATAGTCGCAGAAGCTAAATTATATTTATATATTGTGGAGGGGATCAAAACTACAACTTGAGAGCAGGAAACGAGAACAGGATCTGGTACGTAGAATAAGGCCCTTCATTTATAGACTTTGAGAAGCAAGTATCAGGGGAGAATTTGATTAATAATAACTGATTGATTCAAAATACAAATAAATAAATGGTAGTGGTGTATAAGTTGTCTGTGCCGGACTCTGGAAAAAATCCAACTATATGCTTCTAGTTTATTACGTGATTTCCAAACCAAAGCTATCCTTACTATATTCGTCCCCCCTTTTTTTTACTATTCTTTTAGAATAGTAATTTGATAAGAGGATATGTAAATATAGAAATAAATAAAGAAAATTCAAGGAATATAATATGTTTTCCTCCCAAAATTTATGTCCCGTGACCTTTAACTACTGCAATTCCCCTCTATTAGAGCACTTTTATATTCACTCTTGACCTCAAGTAATAGAATAAAGGAAATAGAAAGAATATTATATTTAATTAGAAAGGTATAACTTCTTTTTAACTATTATAAATATCCCCTTTAGCTTTTCCCTTCTCTTTTCTTTTAATAATTTAATTTACTTTTATGACTCTTAACCCCAACTAATTAACTTATTAATTAGTTCGAAGTTATTAATCTTATTTTTTTTTTACTATCCTTCTTAAGTATTATTGAGTATTCTTATATATTCTCTCTAGCTATTTATTAATTTCTTGCTAATAAAAACGAATATATCCTCCTTCGAATTTCAACTTTTGACAAAAAACCTCCTCTTCTTATATATCCTTTGTAGAAACGATATATACTTGCTAGATAAGTATATTGTTTGAATAGAAGGAACAAGAAAATAAGTATAGGCCTCTCGAATCTCCCTTTATCGAATCCTGATATCGAACTATTGAACTTCGAACTATAGTCTTTAGACTTTGAAAGTAAAGTTTTTCTTTATCTTCTTTCTCCTTTATCAAACTAAGTTCTTTTGGATATACTTGAAATCACTTGGACGCCTCTTGAATACTTCTTTAAACATACTTCCCTCGGGAAAATATAATACTTAGTTATTAAGTTGCCTCTCCTAAGCTCTTATTGTAGTTTTAATATAGCAAGCCTTAAAAGGGCCCTTTATAAGTTTTAACTCTTTTTACTTATTTACTTTTCTAGTTTTAATCTTTGATTTTAATAGTTCAAGAGAGACCTAATCTCTATTTGATTTTACTAAGTCTCTCTTTCTATTTTTTATATTTGTTCTTTCTTGGCTAACTCTTCCCCGACTTCTCTGTCGCAGAGCCTTAGTATTACTATTACTTCTTATTAATTCCCCTTCTATTTAGACAGGTAAGCAAAGGTATAAAAAAGTTAACTCTTTCTCCTTTTTCTCCTTGAACTTTATTTTATACTCTCTTTTCTTTTAGCTTATTTATTTTCGTAATACTAATAGACTCTTGTTTATAAAATCTACTTAAGCTAAATTCGTTAAGTCTTTCCTTCCCCTTTTCCTGAATTAAAACTTGATTAATATTTCTCTAATTATTTTATAATATTAAGTTTAACCCTCTATTAATATTTGCCTACTTTCTTATATCAAGAGAATATATATAAAACAAAGAAGTATTATTTCTTTTCCTTCTTCTCTTATTTATAAAAGATTCTATTTACTAATTATAGTTCTCTAAATTTTTTAGAACTTTGAATTTATCTTTAAACTTCTAAAGTCCTAAAATCTAGAAATTTAGAATTTAGAATTTTCTCTCTAATATATTATTCTTTTCCTTTTTATACTCTACTACTCTTTTATATTATAGAATTCTTTTCTTTTATATACTTATCTTGGCCAAGTATCTTCTCTTAATTTCTAAATTTCTTTTAAGGCTAGTTATCTTTTATATAAACTAAAACTAAACTCAAAAAAAAAACTAACTAATTCTATAATTAAATATATATACTTAATATATTATATAAATATTTAACCTCCTCAAGCCTTAGATATTCTAGTTCCTTAATAACTTCTAATATTCAAGTAGTCTAAAAATAAGATTAAAATATATATTAGCCTAAAAGACAAAGACTTTTATATTCTTATAAAAATAAAAATTTAGACAAATAACTTTTATATTACTAAATATTATATTAATCTCCTGCTTCTGATAGTAAATTATTATTATTATAAAGATATCTTTGTCTAACTTTTGGATTTATAACTATTTTATAATTAAATCTAGAAAAAATATAACTTGCCTAT
The DNA here is from genome assembly GCA_021365295.1 of Tricladium varicosporioides. NCBI lineage: Eukaryota > Fungi > Ascomycota > Leotiomycetes > Helotiales > Tricladiaceae > Tricladium > Tricladium varicosporioides. Next base: position 1,019,644 of record JAJTIW010000016.1, read on the forward strand.
TATAAGGTCAAGAAACACTTCTACTTGCTAAGGGCTTTCTAGACTTTATATCTTTTTCTTTTAGCTATTATAGACTACTATTAGTAATCTATATTTCAGAGTTACTATAGTTTCTTCAAGGTCTTTGTTTCCTTTATATCTCTTTCTTTCCAGAACAATTTAGTCGATTCCTAAAAGGTACCTTTTAAGAAAACTCTATTATGCAAGTTCTTTTAGTTTATATATCCTTTTGTCGATTAGTCTAGGCAATCTAATATAGCCCAAGCTATTAAAGTCTAGCTTTCTACTTGAAGATATATAATCTCTCTAAATAAGTTATATTATAAACAAGGTCTCTTCCTTGAATAGTCTTGATCTAATATTCTATCTAAATCAAAGGCTTCTTTTCCTTCTTAATGTTTTTGTTTTTGGTAAACTATTCTTTAATATCTTATTCTCTGAGTTGAAATTGTCTTGCCCTTTATTCAATAAGCTCGCTCTATTATAAATCTTCTCTATAAAAGGGTTCTTAGATTAATATTCTTGATTCTATAGAGGACTATTCTCTCTTATATATATATAGAATAAAGTTAACTGTTGGCCTATAGATATTATATAATTAGCGAATAAGATAGTAATAATTATTAACTTATTTATCTCTAAGCTTTAAAGAGTATCCTTTAAGGTCTATAACTATTTAATTATTTTATTAGTAGTAGTATAATATATAGAGATCTAACTCTGTCTATTCTTAGTTGTTCAGAAGCTTAATTACTTTGCTTTTGAACTTAGTATCTCTATTGACTACTATTCTTAGAAAATCCTATATTATATATAATATCTTCTAAATAAACTTAGTAACTGTCTTAGATTCTCTGTTTATAATAGCTCTAGCTTTAACTTATTTTTATATTGTCTCTGCTATAATCAGAAGTTCTTCCCCTTCTATGTCATATATAAGTAATATTAATAGCTATTTCTTTATTAATTATTTGATATTATAGATATATAACTTCTTCTTGTCTTCTTGTAGTATAAATTGATATTCCTTATATATTTTAACAAAGTTTATTATATCTTTATAGTACTTATACTAGAAATATTTTAGAAGACTTTATAATAAGTACTTTCTCTCCCTTTATAATTACTCTTTTATAAGTTTCAAAGAGAATCTAGATTGTAGTTTCTTATTATTAACTATTAGTTTAGTAGATATTCCTTTAGTAGACAGCTACTATAGTTTCCTTTTATAAATATTATATTTTAGTACTTTTGCTTGAATTTTCTAAAGTCGGAAATATTTATTGTCTTAAGCTTTTAAGTATCGTCAAGTATTTAGTAATCTCTACTAATTAATTACTATACTTAGTTCTCGAGATTAAAGCCTTGTAATCTAAGCTAATATCTGAGTTATTGTTACTATCTTCTCCTCTCTCCTATAATCTAATTACTTTGTCTTTTATATTCTAAAGAATTCTTTGTCGACTTCTAAGCTTACTATCTTCTAAACCTTCGTCTAAGCTCCCTAATCCTACTGAAACTAAGCAAATCTCGTATATTTCTAGTTTAGCTAAAATCTAATTGTCAATACTATCTCTGTCTCCTCTATCTGTATTATCTAAGTACCTTGGCCGTCGAGACAATATATTAGTAATAATATAAGTCTTTTTAAATATATATTGTACTTCGAAATCAAAGAGTTATATTCAAGCTAACTATTTAGTTACTAGGGCTCTAGGATAATCCGTAGCTACTTGATTTAATTGAGCTACTAATATATTAATATCTGTTTTTAGAACGAAGTAAACTCTAGTAATCCAAGTATAAAGCTTCTTAAATATCTTAAGGACTCCTCTATATTCTCGCTTTGTTATATTATATCTTCTTTCTGTAGGTAACTATACTTTACTCTTATATTATAAGGGTCTTACTCTTTGTAACTCGGGGTCTCTCTAGCCAAAATAACCTCTGTATCCTTCAAAACTAATATTAACTCTAATTATAATTTCCCTAGCTCCTGACGAGTAATTAATCTTCACTAAGACCAATACTATAGTTATTGCTTCTTGAAGCCTTTTTATAGCTTTCCCTTGTACTTCAAAGTTTTAGTACTATTCTACTCCCTTTCTTATTAGATTATAAATAGGTTTAATAATAAATCTAAAGTCTTTGATCTAAATATAGAAGTAGATATATAAACCTAGAAATCCCTTCGCTTCTATTATATTTTCTAGTATCTTCTAGTTTAGGATTTTAATAATTTTATTAATAGAAGGTTCTCTCTTATTTGAGTTATAGACAAACTTAACTATATTTAGTCTATTCCTACAAAATTAGGACTTAGTTCTAATAGATTTATTAGCTCGCTCAATTTGTTTAAGTGTTTTGTCAAGGTTTTGGATATACTCAAATATAAATCTTTTTATTCTAGAGAGTACTTCCTTGCCTTTATAGTCCAAATATAGCCCTTTTACTCTAATATTATTTACAAATAATATATATATTATTAAATAGATATCTTTAAGTATTAAGTTTATAACTTTTACAAACTAAGCTACTAAGTTTATAGCTTCTTGAGATAATATTATATTTCTTAATAACTTAAGTAAAATAACAAAAGCTATTATATCTCTACTTTTTAAATAAAGTATTATCTAATTATATTAGAGTAAAGATTAACTAAGCTTGTAATATAATATTTAGTAAACTCTTTAATAAATTTATTAATTAAAGGAGATAAATTAATATCTTTAATTGTAACTCTATTTATTAATATTACTAAATTAATTAGTTAATATTTCTTAGGTTTCTTCTTTTTAACTAAAAACTAAAAGTTCTATAAAGACTCTTTTATATTTTAATATATTATAATTAAGTCTCTATTTGAATATTTCTATTATAATTAATTATAATATTTTGAAATAAAAAGTTAGACGTCTTTATATTTTATATTTAATAATATTTATAATAATTAAAGAAGAAATATCTTTATATAACCTTTTATATTCTAATTAGTCAAATATAATAACTTTCTCTCTATTAATTAATATTTCTATAAATATTTCCTTTTTTATTAGCTAAAGTATATCTCCAATATCAAGTTGATTAATATACTCGTTTATAAGGTATAATTAATACGGAATGTCGCAAAATCTTAGTATAAGATACTATTAATATTTTTAGTTTGTTCTTGAGTCAGCCCTCTCTATATAGCTCTCTTATACTAATCTCTCTACTCTTCTAATATATCTCCTTCTTTGCTTGGTTTATTGACTAAACGGACCTTGTTAGCCTTAGATTTATATATGTATTAATACTTATAATATATATTTTCCCTTTATATAAGTTTAGTAGCTTTGAATTATTATATTTTGTAGTAAGATCTATAGTCTCAATTAATAGAACCTAAGACTATTTGTTCCCCCTTTCTTTTAGAGGCAATATACTCTCTAGTTCAGTAGTTAATTCGAGACAGCCAATAGTAGCTCCGTAGACTCTATTAGCTAAAAGTTTTTCGAATTATTAGATTTATATTTATTGTCTTATTCTAAATTATTGTCTAACTATATTATACTTACGACTTCTTGTGATTTAGCTTCCCTGATCTCTCTTGCTTCCTAAGTTTTAGTGTTTGTTTTGACTAAAATAACTACTTCTATTCTAGAATTATATAGTAATATATATACTAGTCTATTCTCTTTGTCGCTTGGATAATATAAAGTTACTTTCGCCTTTCTGAAAAAGGGAAATTTAAGAATAACCTTAATATTAGGACAGTCTATAATATAGAACCTTGTTTATACTATAGTATTTCCGATTGTTATAAATATATTGTCAGTAAACTTAACAAATCTTGACTTGTTTCTAATAATAGTTTTTAATATTATCCCTAAGCTATAAGTAATTAATATCTCGAAGTATATAATAGTATTTAATATAATAATACTAACTTTTGCTTTAGTATCAAGTGTTACTCTTATATTAGTAAGCTTGGCTCTGCCTATTAATATAATTACTACCTTAGATATTGCCAAATAATAATCTAAGAATTCTGAATATAGTTCTATAGCTAATATTCTAATATCTATAATTTAAGTTTTCTATATTTTTGCTTTTTTCTAGCACTTGACTTTTATTAATAGTTTGACCTATTCTCTAAATTCTAATATTTCTATTTCACTCTCCTCAATAAGTACTTCTTCTATTTTCTTGTTAATCCTCCCAAAATATAATAGCTTTGATATTTTCCTAGTAGTCTTCAGTACTAAGTCTATTAACAATATTATATTACTAAGAGTAAGGCTAGATAAGATAATAGTTTGATTTAGTAACTTAGTCAAAGCCTCCTTATAGTTATAACTTATCTAGTTGAGTACTTTAGAGTTCCTTTATATTCTAGTAGATTGTCCTTTTGTTAAATTATCTAGTTACTTATTTGTCGGGTCTCTTCTTTTAAGAATTTGCTTTGATATTAGCTTATTAGTTAAGCTAGTATTCTCAGAGCTATTGAACCTAACAACTCTAGATTATAGTATCTTAGGTCGCCTATAAGAGGTTTCTCTCTATACTCTTTCTTGAAGTGTTTCTTTGGTATAAAGAGTATCTCTTGCTTTTGTTCTTTTTGACTTTCTAGTCTAAATAGGCTTAATATTTATTTCCCTTACAATTATATTTTGAACTTAAATACTTTTCTTATTCCTGACTTCCCTCTTTGCTATTAGGTCAGAGATATTGTAAGAGTTATTAATGAAAGCTTTTATATTGCTAACTATATTCTTGTATAGTCTTTTACTTTCTTGTATAACTTTCTTGCTTTTAGTGATCTCTCTTCGAGCTTTCTCTTTTCTTTCTAGAATATAGCTATAAATTATATTTATAATTCTTTGTATAATTTACTTCTGTTGAGGCAAGTTATTGTTGAACTATATAAAAATAATAGGCTTGTTTAGATTTTATAGTTTAAGGCAAATATAGTAAGTCTTATTAGCTTTATAAATAACTTCTAAGCTAATAAACTTTTAATAGTTATAATATTGATTTATATAATAATATAGTCCCTGGGGTCTTATTCCTTCTATGTGAATATTCTAGTATTATTTACAAATATTATTGTTATAGTAGTTTCTTCTTGGCCTGTTTCTATATAATATCTACTCTTGAGCTTTGTTATAATTGACTTTCGCAATATATTTGTTAATATCTATTAGATTAATATAGTTTATAGTATTAATATATACTATAGTTGATCTTTGCTTTGCTTGTTCTATAATTACTTGTAAGATATATAGCTTATTAAGTCCTTTAGTGATCTTATTTATTTACTAAGTTATTATTTTTAGTAGTTGTTCTATAACTCTTTCCTAGACGAAGAGTAGAATTATAAATAGTTTTGCCCCCCCTCTAGATTTAGTATTCTGTCTAATAATAGAATATATTAAATCAAGATTATTAAATTTAACAAGTAATTCTTTTATATCTTGTTTTTTAACTAAGATATTTATTACTTTCAAGATAGAATAACTTTTCTCAATGACTTTGTATACTTCTTCAAAGCTTCTTATATTTTCAGGGTCAAATTTCTCTCCTCTTGCTGTAGCTCTTATAGTTTTGTTCTTGAGCTTAGAAGGCAAGAGATAGATAAATTTGAATATCAGGGCTTTGTTAGTAATACTCTCTCTTTCGAGATATTTCTCTTCTATTTTATAGAATTCCCGGTAATACTTGTAGATTTGGCTCTAAGTTATAGGCTTACTTTTTATAAGTTATTTGAATTTTATAATATACTTGTCTAAGTACTTAACTATATATAGTAGCTATTTAGAGTTACTATAATAATATTTATATATAAGTATTTGCTGAAACAACTTCTAGAATATAGTTATATCTTTATATTTAGAAAGTTTCTCGATTTCTCTCTTGATATAATCTATTGAATACTTTACTGTTTTCTTCTTTTTCTCTGAGTTATCTTCTATTTTATAATTATAAAAACAATAGTTTAATATTTTGAGGAAGATAGTAACTTTCTTTCCTTTAAAGTATAAGCTACTATAACTTTCTAGTATTAATATTAAATAGTATATTTCTCTCTTTGACGACTTCTTGGACTATTTTGATTCTTCGGGCTTAGATCTCTTTCCTTTATCTCCTTCTATAGATAATAATAATTTAGATATAAGGTCTAAAAACTTGATTATAAATATAAAGGCCTTAGATTCTGTTTTTAGTATAGAATTCTCTTATATCTTTGGCTTTGATATTTTGGCAGCAAAATAACTTTCAAATAAATAATATTCTTATTAAGTTAGTTATATAAAAATTGAAGTATTTGATTATATTAATTATTAGTCTCTTGAAATTAGAAGTATTAATTAATATATCTTCTTTTACTTTTTCCTTTTAAGTCCTTCTAGCTTACTTATCTTTTAATTAATACTCTTGCCCTTTGAATTTCAAATTTTAATATTTGCTAAATAAGCTTCCAAAAGAGGGATAGAGTATATTAGTAATACTTTACTTGCTTATAACTCTTTTAGAGTATCTAGCTATATCTTTATTTTTACTATCTTACTTAATTTCGATATTTTATCTTGACCTGTTTCTTCTCTTTATATCTGACTAACGGCTTGGCTTCCTTTATAGAGTTCAGGAATATAAATCTATCTTAGCTTTTTTTAGTATCTAAGAGCCTTTTATTATCGGAGTAAGATATTAATATTCGTTGCTTTCTGTTTATACTCCTAAGTAGAGAAGAACTAATTAAATAGCTTTTTACTAGCATTCTTGTTGTTTTTGTTATATCTATTGTTTTAATAGTTATTCTGTAGAAATGACTAGATTGTTTTGCACTGAAATCTGCTCTTTAATAAGCCTGTTGTTAGAATAGTAGTTTTATTTATTTAAAGTTTTTCTTTCCTTATATAATAGTTCTCTACTTAATTATATTAATAGAATTTCTAGAAAAGGAGTAGATACTTTTATCTTTTTAATACTTGATTCGATTGCTCTATAGTGTTCCTTTTGTTCTAGTACTACAGAGCTTACTTGTTCCCTGCGTAGGTCATCAAAAGATATAAAGGGGATCAAAACTACAACTTGAGAGCAGGAAACGAGAACAGGATCTGGTATATAGAATAAGGCCCTTCACCTATAGACTTTGAGAAGCAAGTATCAGGGGGAGAATTTGATTAATAATAACTGATTGATTCAAAATACAAATAAATAAGTGGTGGTGGTATATGAGTTGTCTGTGCCGGACTCTGGAAAAAATCCAACTATATGCTTCTAGTTTATCACGTGATTCCCAAACCAAAGCTATCCCCACCACAATATTGACTAGTCTTTTACAATACAGTAAATATAATAGTATATTTCTCTAACAAATATTAAGTAAGGCTTTGGGGTCTTCTTTCTGTATAATTAATGACTTTATTCTTGTCATAAAATAATACAAATTGTATATCGTAGGAGGGTAGTCTTCTGAACGATCTGTCGTTGCAGTTTTCCTTGTCAGTGTAGTTTGCGTACTGCCTTGCGAACAGGGTAAGCCATTCTCCCTTAACTCTCTGGAGAGGAGAATTGAAGATAGGGTCGTTCATTGTAAGTTATAGATAAAAAGGATCAATAGCTGATGAAATAATTAAGGCTAGAAAGAGGGTCTTGAAAATTGACGCGTCGACGCGACTTGCTTAGGTTGTTCGTGCGTGGCGGCCCGTACTCTTACATGCGAGATAGACGCCAAGCTAAATAAAAAGGTCGGAACATCATCTGTAAATATCACTTAGAATCCTTTACACTATTCCATTTATGCTAGAGTTCTAGGAGGCCAACAGGGGTCTATAAGTATCTATCTAGAAATGGCAACCATAGCGCACTGGTAGGAAGGTAGGGGAATTATCCCTCTAGAAATGGCGACCATAGCGCACTGGTAGGAAAGGTAGGGGTGAGGACCTGCTAGAACACCTATGAACAGTGAGAAGTAACTCACTGCGTTTTATTCCACAAGTAACGTGGTATCATACGCAAGCTTTTAATATGGTTATTTTACACATTTTTTAATTGGACGCATCTCGTACTATAAGAGGCCCCCCATGTGCGAGGCCTCCCAGGTACGATGGAGGTAAAGGCACGCCCGGTTAAAATGGTTGGAGGCCCAGTAGTACAATTGCAAAAGCTCTTACCAAAAGCTTTGCCCAAAGCTTGCATCATTTTCATAAGGCTAAATCTATTTTTTTAACCTTAGAAGCATAGTATCGGGTTGAATATGTCCAGGCCCTTTCATCAATATTATCAGCGCAGCGATAGTTCTTTTTTTGTAGTATAAGTGTGAACGAGAATCCCCTTCATAGCAAACTCCAGATCTCTTAAACTATTTATTTATTTTCCAACTCACCCAAAAATAAACAACATATTTTGAGCATTTTCTCATCGTCTGGAACCAGCCATAAATCAAGCTACAATCATCGCCAAAGCTACCATTATGAAACTCTTCCGCAGTGGTTCACTTTCTCTCGCTCTCTTCCTATCAACTACACACAGCGCTCCAACCATGGATGTGTCAACCACAGAAACCACCATAGCTAGAGAGGCATGGACGCTCTTCCAGTTCAATACCACAACCTGCACTGGTGTTCCCTTACTTGGAGGCTCTACTGGCACCATGCCAGTAGATTGCGCTAACTACAATGGTCCGTATGACCTCTCCGCAACAACACTCGGAAATCCGGATTACAAAAATGGCGGTTGGTATTACTGTTTATGGGAGCAACCAAACTGTCAAGGGCTTTGCCATAAGATTACGCAAGTGAGACAGTGTATAGCGGGGGGGACTTGGAGAATACGAAGCGTGTCTATAACGCCAGGACTTCCGTAAATGACCGAGGAGAAGGACGGAATCACGGAAGTTGGACTAGCGTACTTGGTGGTTTGAGATAGTTAAGATAAAATTGCTTCTATCATGATACAAGTTTTCATAAGGGCGCTGCTCAAAATCCACTTGGTTACCTAAGCCGAATATACATAGCCAGGTCAAGGTATTTCAAATGATTCTAGAGATTTGATTATTACCGAGCGCAGCGTTAATTAGTCTAATAGATGGATTATAGTAGGCCAACATACGAGCCTTAGAAATCTGTGCAGGACCTAATAGTGTTAGATCGGTGGAAAAGTGGAAAAGTGCTGGGTATACCCTGTAAGGCGGCTGAGCGAAGGGAGGAGGAGTAATGTGAGAGGTTAAGCCTCTTGATTAATATGTCGGCGCCATAGCGGTGCCTATTGCAGTCAAAATCAAAGCGGGATTGACTCGCAGCCGTTACGCTGATGAGGTTGCTATAGTAATGGCCATAGGTATATATATAGAGGCCCGGGGTGCCTAAGTTAGCTAGCTCTTTGTCGTTCTCGATTAAAGCCTCTTGAGCCCATTGCAAGAGAGCAACACGTGTCACGCTGTATTTTCTATCCTGGTGGTGGGGTTATTGTCACATTACCTAAGTTTGAGCTCTCTCTTTTCCTTCCCTAGTGATTAGTTTATTGAAATAACTAGTACTATAGATAATTAATCGGCGAAGAGCCTCTAATATACCAGCGAATCTAGTGATATGCGATTACCTAGGTAAACGCAGGTTTTAGCTCGTTGTGACATCCATGCCATTTGAGCTGTTCAGTTGTGGACCCTCATAGAAATAGAATTGATAAGAGTGAAAAAGAAAGGGTTCAAATATTGAGAGACGAAAAGAAAGAGCTAAAGGCTAGCTATAAGAGATAGAGAGAGATAGGTTATAATTACAGTTTAAAGTATGCATTTTGGTTAGCAAATTTTATAATTATAACCATAAAATTATAACAGGGAGGACTTAAAGGCATTAATTTTCCTCAATTAAATGCTGAATTTGTCTCGGACATAATTACTTAAGGGAATATCTAACGTCTTATTTTCATCCATTTCTAGACCTGACTTTGCATCGACAACATAATCTTAAGTAAGCTTGATTGATCAGCTAGATAAAACAGTCAAGATCCATAGGTGAGCTCTATAGCGACTTACACTAGTCTCATCTTGTCCCAGAAGATTACCATCGTCCATGTCCTTTGCTGTGAGACGCGAGCCGCACGGCGCTGCCCCCCACTGTAGTAAATATATTTATATATATATATATAAACGGCAGAAAAATATTAGGAATTTTAGCTACAACAATGTTAGATAAAAAGTAAGTCTTTAATGTGTTTTGTAAAAGTTCAATACTAAATAATAAACCCTTACTAGAATTAATCACTTCACCTAAATCTAAATATTATTGTCCCCTCTTGTTCTAATGTCTGAAACCCCGCGGTGTCTATGTTAGGCAAGTGATTTTACCAATATATAAAGGCCACTAACTTGAATACTGCTTTCCCCTTAATTGCGCAAGCACATGCCAAAATTTGCCCAAAATTTCAAAGTTCAACCCCACCCCTGAATCTGCGGGGCCGACAACCCATGTAAAGCTTGTCTGCTGATAAGCATTGGCAGGGACACTACCTGCCTATTTGAATTGAAAATCCGATCTCTAGCCTCTCGACTTGCCAATTGAAAATGTAAGTATATGCGCAAACCTCCATTTGCTTCTCGGACATCAGACGAAATGGCTGTCATAGTGCCTCATCAACTACTGTGATCTTTCTCACTATCTCAACATCACCCACCAATAATCAAGTTCTAGAATACTTAACTATACCAAAGAAAGCATTGAACTAACAACACTCGCATTCTTGCCTCTTCCGTAATGGGGAAGGTAGCAAGACCTTAGTTTGCTCTAGATATACGTTTATTCTCTCATCAACATCCAATCGGCCCTCAACAGTATTCTAGAATTGCAGATCATTCCATTTTGTGAGAAACCTCCGCTCTACCTATATTTTATTTTATGGTACCCATAACCCCAAATGATAGAAGGAGAAGGTGGGAATGATAACATGACTGGTATGTGACATTTGACTTAACATTCATGCTTTTTCTGTCTCAATTGACTGCCCATGTGCTCATCAACAACCCCCAAGATGATAGCATCCTAGACAGGTTAGGAAGGTATTTCAGACGCAAAACAAGTAAGCTTTATTGCCAGTGTTGATATTTGTATATTAACCAACTTCTGTCTCTCATCTCTTGTTATCTGCAACCTCAAATCCAAACTTCACCTACAGTCAAGTTCTCTACTCTTAATTTAAGATTATCCCCTTTATCAAAATGAGATTCAATATTCTCACCAATGCCTTTCTACTTGCGGGAATAGCCGTTGCCGCACCGGGAACAGCCATGAGACGTGCACGAGCCGCAAGGCAAAGCAAACCCATGAATCCAGTCGATGGAATAACTAGTTTGGGTGTGACAAACAACTCTCACGTCGAGTACTCAACCAACTGGGCAGGTGCCGTCCTTATTGGAACTGGTTATACATCAGTGACTGGAACTTTCACTGTCCCTTCCCCCACCACTGCTGGGAGTGGATCTGCTTGGGTAGGCATAGATGGAGACACATGTGGCACGGCTATTCTCCAAACTGGTATCGATTGGACAAGATCAGGGTCGAAAACTACATATGACGCCTGGTATGAATGGTGAGATCACATAGTTTCTCTTAATCCTCCTAATATGCTTTTCGATTCTACATCTCGCTTTCTAGATCAAGTTGTACTAACGAGGTAAAAGGTACCCGGATTACGCTTATGACTTCAGGTATGACTCTATACACATTAGCTACTTTACTAAAATTAATTACTAATAGTGGTATCTCATTGGCTGCTGGAAATGTCGTGATTGTCACCGTGACTGCCAGCTCCAAAACCGGAGGAACTGCGGTTATTAAGAATACCTCGACCGGGCAAACGGTCACCCACACCTTCAGCAATGAAGCAAGCCTCGGATCGCTCTGCGAGTACAACGCCGAATGGATCATTGAAGATTTTGAGTCTGGTGGATCAATGGTTACCTTCGCTAATTTCGGCACCGTTTCATTTACTGGAGCTTCGGCTGTAAAGAGCGGAAATACGGTGGGTGTGACTGGAGCTAGTATTCTTGATATTAAGCAGAGCAGTACTGTTCTTACAGATTGCTCTCTTAGCGGTTCTTCGGGTGTGACCTGCAAGTATGTTTGATTTGCAATGAGGAGATGAATTTATGTTTGCTGGGAGGAAAGGGTTGGGGAGAGGATTTCGGGTTGAAATGGTTTGGTTTCTTGGAAAATCGAGTTAAGTAAGAGGTTTTTTGTGTTCAACTCAACGTATTGTTAGTATTTAACACCGTTTTGCTGTCACAAGATATATATGGAATTTGACAGAAGGCATGGAGGTATAACAAACATACCCATTATTTATTTCCGTACTCATAGCCATATTCACAATCCTTCTGGCTAGTTTCATTTTACGGGTATTCATTTTCAAATTGCTTTTTGCTTGAGCTGTATGTCAGAAGTGGTTGAGAAGTATAGTTGTTAAACAGCCAGAAATAGTGCCATCTCCATACTCGTTACAATCACATTACCTGTCGTGAATCATATGCCATCTAGGCCCGAAGCTCGGGCTTAAACAAATCAGGGCTTTCCCAGTTCGCCTAGGAGCACAAAGAACCTAGGAGAGTCGGCACAGGACACGCGACCCTGCGACCCTTTACTGACTCCAGGAGCAGGAACTTTCCATATAAGCTTTCATATTCATTGGGACAGAGGCTTCGCGCTCAACTCACTTTAGTAATCCAACATGTACTTTAGCAATATACTATTATTCAATGGTATGACTGTGAAGAAGGAACACCTGAATCTGAGAAATCAAATATTTATAAGAGAATAAAAAGTTACATATATGTGTTTATATAATATATATAACGTACTTCACAAGCGAGTGGGCCACCCAAGCGAATGGGCCAATTTTCCTTGGCATTATATAAAATCATTAAATATCTCAACAATTAATTAATTAAACTATTCTAACTCTTCCGTATTTGAATCATCAGAGGTATCTATAACATTTGGGCAGGTTCGTACGTTATGACCAGGTTGTCCGCAACATCTACAGCATCGTTTTGACGGCTCGCTTTGCTTCGTACGACCTCTATCCTCTCGCAAATCAGCTTGCAATTGTATATTAGCCTCTCTTTGAGCCTCTGAGTCTTGGATATCTTTAACTCTAACTACTCCTCCTTCTTGAACACGTCGTTTTTTCGTACGACGACGTCGGCTAAGCAAATCATTTGCTGTACGAAGTGTAGTGATCTCTTCTCGTAACAACGTCAATTCGTGCACATGACTTATTGCACCTTTTATAGCTTGATCAATGCCCTGCAAAATCGTAGTTGGCGAACTATTCTGATGCCGTACGACCCGGTCCTTAAGGTATGTTGATTGAGATTGCAACTCAAGTGCATTACTTGGAGTTTTTGGTTCCCAGATCATAGGTAAGGTTAGCGATGGAGTTGGCGTACGAAGTCGAACGTCAAGTTGTGAGATCACATAATCAGGATCGTATGGAACAAGTCCTGTAGCTTGAAATCCTGCTCGAGCGTTTGATGTAGTCATTGTCGTACAAAACGCTGTATAGAAGGCAGGAAAGAAATCCTCCTTTGAGATATGAGTAATATATGCACGTATCAACTTCTCAATCTCAGCTCCATACGACCGTTTTAATGGACTAAAACACCCAACATCAAGCGGCTGAAGCTTGTGAGATGAATGTGATGGCATACAAAGGGTAATAATATTCTGTTCTTTGCAGTATTTCTCAAACTCGTACGATTGATGGCTTTCGTGTCCATCAACAATCAAAAGACGATATCCACCCTTCGTACGACTTCTTGTATGCTGATTGAAATGTTTAATCCAATCTACCCCTCGTTCATTTGTTGTCCAGCCATTTGACGTAACTGCAACTACCCAATCTGCCGGCATAGGTGTGTTTTCGTACCAAGAAGAGAGGTGGGTTTTCCCCGCAACAATAATAAATGGCGGCAACACATATCCATACGATCCAATGCCCTGGATTACTGTAATCCATTCTCTATTGCCTTGCTGTGTCGTACGAGGCCTGCTACGCCGCTCAGCTGCTGTAACAACCATTTCCGAGGATATCTGGCCCATTAAAAATCCCGTCTCGTCAAAGTTGTAGATATCCTCCTCACAGATTCCATACTTGTTGATTATGTTTCGTACGAGCCGAAACCACGCGTTATACGCGTCAGGATCTTCGCATTTGACTCGTTGGTAATCGATTTTACGTGTAAAACGCGTAGAGAGTTGTGGTTGTCGTCGTACGAAGTTTGAAGTCCAGTTCTTTCCAACGCGTCCGCCATCGCGTGCTATAAGTAATCGATTTGCTATATCTTCAACAGCACTACGCCGAGGAGGAAATGCTCGCGAATCTAAGTCAAGAATATATCGTACAATAGTTTCCTCTTCTAGTTTTGTAAGCTTTTGAGCTTTGTTGACGATATCAAGTCGTGTAGGTGTGCCTTGGATTCGGCGACATAGGGTTGTACGAGGCACTTTATAAATTCGTGCAGTTTTACGAATGTTAGCTTTAGGGTTTTGTCGTACGAATTGAACAGCTAAAAGCATGTCAGATTCATTCCACGAACGAGTCATTTGTAGTTGTTTAACAATTAATATATTTAGTTGAAAAAAGTAATGCCAAGGAAAATTGGCCCATTCGCTTGGGTGGCCCACTCGCTTGTGAAGTACGTTATGTTATAACTGATATAACTTATTGTGTAAATAACATATTAACTTGCTAGAAATAGAAGAGTCTTAGTTGCTAGAGGCTATATTTTTATGATAAAGCAGGAAGAGTTTGATGGGGGGCATATGGTAAGAAGTATAACTTTTACGAATTAAAATACTAAGACAAATGGTTTGAGACAGGCGATGTTCATAAACTTGCGTATATTAGGAACAGAGTTTTATAGGTTTTGACGCAGTGGAAGTGGAAGGGTACCTCGATTCTTTTGGCTAAATTTCATGTGTCAAGACAGTTGATCTATCAGTTCGCTTATGAGTGGTCGAAGTCGTACTGTAGATCTCGAAAGTGTTGCCTTTTAAGTTGTACTTTATTAAGGTGCAAAGTGAGCAGAGATTTAAGGGTTTAGCATAGGAGCAGCCTGTGTCATGCTGTATATTCTATCCTGGTGGAAGGGTTATCATCACCCCACCCAAACTCAAGCTCTTTCTCTCCTTCCTTAGCGATTAGTTTATCGAATGATAATACTATTATTTCACTGGCGAAAGTCCTACGTTATATTGAAGAATTCAGTGATACTCGATTGCCTAGGTAAACGTGGGTTTTAGCTGGTCGTAACAGTAAAGCTGTTCTGTTCCCGAAACTTCACTTTCGCTACTCTCAGGCTTGACATAGAACCCAACAATTAGACAACAGAAAGACTATTATATTTTGCGACTTCCCTGTAATTGTGACTCTAAGTTAATTACATCTCATCTACCTTGGCAATGAATTTAGATAATTGTAAGCTCCTTGAAGCTACAGCCTGGGATGTTGTTCTCCATATTCCACATATGAGTATGGTCCGCCAGAGTTGCCTTGTTCCTCCACAACCCTCGCCTTCTATACAGTGTTTCTGGCCCCGAAATCCTCTCTACTATAATTCCTATAGCGCTTTCACCAGAGAATCCAAGTAACAAACCTTCCAATGCAATCTTACTATCCTTCTCTGGCCACGGGGAGAATTTAAACATGTCATCCTCGTAAGCTTTGGTATTCAACCAGTAGTGAAACTGCCTCCAGCGCATATCATATCTGAACTCAAAACAGGCAGCGAAAACCGTTAAACTGCTATGCGAGAAATCAGAACAAGGTGACCCAGAACTGCGAAGTAACCGACAGTCTACCAGTTTCAGCCTGACATCTTCTACCTTTAAGAAGGAAACTCCGGCAATTTTCGACAACCACGACCAGGATGGCGCGTCGAGTGGGGAATAGCGGCCTGTTTCGAGATAATACTGCTCGAAGTACCAGAGCATGTCTTTCTCGATATGCCAAGCAAGATTGGCGACGAGTGTTCGGCGCCACATACCCGCAAGATATTCGTCATTCCAATAAGAAGCAAGTTTACCAACGATCTCGGAAATAGCACGACTATAGTCTGAGCGAACATTCAGTTCACGCCTGGAGTAGTCCTTGACAATACTGTGCCAGAGGTTAACTTGATCTCTTTGTAGATTTGCTTCACTTTGCTCCTTTTTAGTATTGTTGAAGACGCCAAGCGGTAAGGCTTTGCTCTTCTTAACACCATCCCGGACTTTGGTGATGGCTTCTGAGTGACATCTCCATTTCATCCCCTTTGTACCAAACGAAAGCAACCGATGTGACAATAGACTCTCCTGCAAAGGCCAGATACGTCTGTCCAACGGCTCGGACTGACTACCTAGGAGGAATGGCCGTTTCCTGCCAGACTTGAAGGGATCTTCGAAAGAGGCCCCCATTAAAGAGACCTCTATGCAGGCCATACCTTCATCGGATAACTGGTAAGGCAGTTTGAAATATGTTTCTGCTGGCACTTTACGCAAGAATCCAGCGTCCGCATGGAGTGCACTAGATGCGGCGAGAGTCAAAGTGGCATTCTTGTATATGGTTCCCATGAGACTGATTTCGGCTTCTGTATCTTCAGAATGTTGGACTATGCAGAGCGCATCCACCCACAAGTATTGGATGCCAAGCTGGCGAGTGACTTCAACGGCATCTTGGATACTTAAAGAAAGATCTTGAAGCGCTATTCCGGTATAGTGTTTGTCGACTGTACTTTTAGTTGTTTGACATTGTTGTGACCCTGGTCTTCCCCAACAATAGCTTAAAGCTACAAAGGATCCATATTGTTGAGGAGTACTTCTATGAAGCCTGATTAGAGGATCTCCTAGAAGACCAACATCAAGAACTAGAGTAGGTAGAAGTGATACGGCGTTGTTCTTGATGCATTTCCGATGTGAAATTTGGCATTCTTCAAGTTGACTTCGAACTTGTCTCATTGTTTGCAGGCTAGACATATCTATCAACTTTGTTTGCGACGCCTGTAGATATGTTTTAAGACTAGCCGTTGTCTCGAACACTTTTGGGCGACCTATTACACATTATTAGCGTTCATTCTACCAGGAACAGTGGCTTCCACGTACCGGAAATACTAAAATAGATGTTAGGAAACTTGCCGCACGGGTCCAATAATGGACCTACCGTCGCTACAAGTCTATTCGGGCGGTTATATCCGGATTCTGATCTCGATGAATCCAGTGCATGAAAGTGGACTTTGGCTGAGGGGTTCTCGATCCACATGTGTTGTAGAAAGTCGTGTACCCAGAAGCAAATCGGGCATCCTTTGCGAGCACTGGCAAAGAGCTCTTCTTTAGAGCTATGAAGGTATTCCCGCGGAGAAATCAAGGATTTTAGCTCATTTGATTCGTTGATCATCGTAGCGCAAAGATTACAGAGCCGGACTATGTCGTTTAGTTGGTTGAGCTTTACCCGCTTCTGGTGGATATGCGGTTTCGTTGCGAGTTCACTCCTGCCACGCTTTCTAGCCATCATTGGGAAACAACCTTTATTTAATAATCAAGGAAATTTTGTTTCAGAAGCGGGTTTTCAGGTGATTAATATTAATACGAAGTTAGTCCCCCAATAAAGTGGGCGAGGCTGTAAGGCAGCAGTGATATTTTTGATCAGGCACAAATATTCAGGCAATAGACAAGCTAGTAGAAATTACATCATCTAATGATTATTTGCTGTCTAAGTTATAAAACAAGGAAAAATGTCTTGTTATTATATAAGTTTACTATACCACAGTAAAATCTGACTTACATGTCACTGTACTCGCACGATTTGTATTGAAGTGAAACTTAAGGCATGTACTGGCACTAGCATGTGTGTTTTAGGCACCTCTCACTATGTTGGAATTAACAACTCCAGCCAATCGGACGACTAATGTATGTCATCAACACAACGATGTCTTGAGGGCCTGAAGCAGGGTTAAATCAAATATATTGTCTACTGTATATCGTCCGTTGATATCTAGAATAAACTTAGATGAAGGAAGAGAGCAAAACCCACTTGAGGAATTAGGAGAGGAAGCGTTGTGTTCGGGATTATGCGTGGTAGAAGAATTGGCACCAGGCAGGTTGGTAGGGGGAGCTGTCACGAGTTACGCCGTGCGAGGAGCGACACAAAACGCTATATACTTAAGCTTCAGGATTTGTGCCAATTAGCATGTATTAGCGAGATTAAATTTAAAGCATCTATTCCTCCTCAAATTTATAGTAGATCAACGATCATACTAGCTTTTTATCCTATCTGCTGGTAGCAACCGCAGCCTTCTTATCAGCAGCCATTGCCTAGGTAAACGTTGGTTTTAGCTGGTCGTGACACCATGGGATTAGCCCCAAGTTTATAGTGTGGTGGGGATAGCTTTGGTTTGGGAATCACGTGATAAACTAGAAGCATATAGTTGGATTTTTCCCGTCAGACACACACAACTCATACACTACCCCACCACTTATTTATTTGTATTTTGAATCAATCAGTTATTATTAATTAAATTCTTCTCCTGATGCTTGCTTCTCAAAGTCTATAGGTTGAGGACCTTATTCTACGTACCAGATCCTGTTCTCGTTTCCTGCTCTCAAGATGTGGTTTTGATCCCTTCCACAATAGTTGGGCCTGTGTGCGGGGGGATTTTCTTTTTACAGGAAAAGGGTTGTATAAAGAAGACCATGGGAAATAAACGGACTTGACCTCAAGTTCATTGTAGAATTGAAGATAGAGTAAATAGACCACTAAAACCAACCCTAATAATAACCTATGTTGTTCCTGGGTTCGAATGTAGTCGTCTCAGACGGTCAATCTCTTCCTTGGCTTGAGATGAACGCCAATCTATATACACTTCCCCAGGGGCATTCCCATCGTTGTCTAAAATGTCCAGGCCTGCGCCACCTTCCTCGACTAAGGTCCGAACTAAATCCGGCCGTCCCACAGCAGCGGCGTAAGACAATGGCGTCCGACCATTAAGGGCTCTCCTATTCACATCGACCAAACCTGTTTGGATCAAGATCCGGACGGTTTCAATATTGCTAGGGCTCCCCCACATAGCACAAGAAAGGGGAGTCCGCCCAGATTCTTCAGGGTAGTCAACTCCCTGAGGATAAAACTGGGCCAGGACTTTGATAACTTCACCACAGCTTCTATCAGCTGCTAGTGAAACCGCATTCTGGCCCCTCTTATCGACGCTGGCAAGTTGGACATCAATCTTACCAGTCATGCAAAGAGCCTCTACCACGTCATGATGCCCACTATATGCAGCCCATGACAGTGGTGACCACCCTCTATCGGAATCTCCTGGATCATCAAGTAAGGACTGAACATCTGAGCGCGAGGATTGTATCAATATGTTAACTGCATCCAACGCGCCCATTTCTGCAGCCCAAGAAAGTACGGTCCGACCGTAACGATCGCGTTGCGCAATGTTTACTCGAGGCTCGGCGACTAGACACTCCAGCAACATTAAGTCTTTCTGTTCAGACTTGCTTCCAATGGCCCAAAGGAGGGGGCTAGATCCAGTACGATCCGTTATATTAACGTTGACATCCTCTCGAGCGATCAGTAGTTTGGTAATCTCTAAATTGCCGGACCCTACTGCCAATGATAGTGGAGAACGCCCATTTCCATCAAGGAAGTTCCGACACCGATGCTGGTTTGCCGCCATTACACATCTTCGATGCTGTGGATACTATAGAGGGTTTTTCAACCTCTTCAGGCTCTACCTTCCCAGACCCCCAAACAAAGGAAAGCCGTACGATCAGCGAAGCGAATGCACGCGCATACACATCTACGAAACAGCGCTTTAAGAGACTTGGATATCGATTTGTTGAAATAGACTCAGTGTATGTAAGACATTCACCAACCCCTATGTTCACTATTATTTACAAATCAGCGGTATTTGTCGTTATATTGTGGTGGGGATCACGTGGAATCATGTGATATGCGCGTGGTATATCAGGCCTTAATTTTTCCAGCACTACGCCCACCACAACAACATCAACACTTAACAACTACACACTCATTTTTATATTATTAGAATTTAAGATTACTATTCTCTGATCTAACTATTGATCCAAATACAACTCTTATCCTACTACTCTGAATGCCCTTCTTTGACGAGCCCTTTTTCTACGTATCAGATCCTGTTACTGTTCCTGCCCTCTTGGAGTGGTGTAGTTATTTCCCTCCCATAATATGTCCTCAGAAGATAGCACTCTTGTTGAGTGCAAGATGCCGCCATCGGAACTGGATCCCGAACCTTCTTTCTATGCTACAAAAGACCAAACACGAAACACATTGTTGGTCCACATTCGGAGCCCTATTTTGCAGGAATACATAACTCTTGCATGCAAACGCGATGCCGGCACATGATTCGTCTTCAATGTGGAACAACTTCTGCCACTCTACCTCAAGCTCAAAAGAACTTTGAATTGGGCAAAAGAACATTTGGATCCTGAAAGTGAAATGCTTGAAGATCTCACCATTTTCATCAGTAAGTTTCTCCTCAGTCGATACATCTTTGCTAGCTTTGGCTTCGAAGATTTATATGAAGCTGGGATCATGTCTTATGAACACTGGCTGGACATGCAACATCAAGGAATACAGGACAATATCGATAAAATGAACGCATTATTCCGTAAAGGCATCCCAGTTGAAGTACCGGAACAGTTCCCATAGCTGGAAGGGAAAATAAACAAGTGGGCCGCAGCTGTCGAGGCAGAAGATAGGCGCAATTTTGTGTCGTCTCCGAGATAGGAGCCGATGGTTTCGTCTACCCCCGTTCAAACAAACGAATCCTGGCGTGGAATTTTCATGGGAAGACATTCTAGTCTGGGTAGATCACAACGGATCGAGGATTCTGTTGAGAACTTAGAATCCTCGAATCCCCGTCCGAAAGACATGGGCAGCATCAATCTAGGAGTCCAGAGATTTATGAAAGGCTATCATTGACTGATCATCAAATTCAACCGTGGGTTCCATCATCTGACGGTCCGAACAAAATTTGGGGGTGGAACACAAAGACGCGGCTACGGAGACAACTTAAATACCTGCAAGGTCTCAAGACTAAGCTTGGCCGCCGCTCCAACAATCGCAATGTCTCGCGGCGTCTACGGCAAAGCTTCGAAGCAGAGCATCGCACTTTTTATTTGGAAAGCCAAGTAGACGAAGCTTCGAGAATGTTTCAACAAATGGGCAAAGAATTGGGGAATTATGAGCATGTTTGGGAAAGAGGGATTGATACGATTCGTGGTTTGACCACAAACCAAGCCCCAAAATCAATAGAAGGGGTGATTAGCTTGCTTTTAGTTACAAGCGCTATGCGTATGACGGTGGCTGGAGAGGACGCTTTTGGAGATCGTAATGTCTTCTTGGCTGATCTCGGCCGATGGCGGTCAATTATTGATCTTGAAGCACACCAGAGCTTGTTTGATGAGATTGTGCTCGCACTGTGGGAAAAGGTGATGACAGATGAGCTTTTCCCGAATTATGAAGACTTTCAAGGAGAAATTGCATACCTGGGGACCTTTCTCAGGAGCCTTGCACGCCAGACTCTGGATCTGTCACTTTTGAGAACGGATTCGAACTCCATTAAACAGCCTCCTGGGAACACGAACTCCTTTATTTTGGAACAGCCTGCTGTTACTGGGACGCAATTATCCACACCAACAAACATTCCTCCAAAAGTTCCCAAGTTTGCGCCGTTGCACGAAGTAGCCAATTGCCATTTTTCTTCACTGGTCATCATGCTCATGTGTGGTGCTATTTTTGCAAGAATTATTCAATGCCTGCTAAGTAATGGCTATCCCACTAGAAATTACTAGATGGTAACCTAATAAACATACCAGGTTTAAGAGAACAGTCAAAGGTGCCATTGTGCAACACTCGTAACGTTACCCAGATAGCTCCGATAGTCACTGCACTTGTTGATGAGTTTTATCTCGAACCACTGGAGCGTCTACCACTCATCAATGAACTAGACACAATTCGCATGTCAGTACTTGATCTTGTTTCTTTTGGACTGGTGGAAATATTTTAGGAGTTTGTGGTGCTATTGATCACATTGGTAAGATTTTGACTACGTTGATTTTCCTACGTGTTCACAAGTAACTATAGGTACAGAAGTACAATGTTCTCAGTGACGAATGGCTTCACTTTCTGAATAAATATCGAGACTCTATTTCGCGAATTTGCAGAGCCGTACTAGAGAAACGAATGCGTCGTGATTATGGCGCAATTATGGCTATGTATCTCGGTCTTCCGAAACACACCAAAAACCTAGCTGCAGGAGCCGCTTTCCAACATACATCACCTTCTGTCACATTCCAGAATTCAAACTCGCAGAACCCTTTGTAGGTTTATTTCTCGTTGAATTAAGTATTTAACTTACCTTTCCTAGCTCCAGGCATCTATCCAAAGCCAGCACGGCGACCTCCATTTCGGCGATCTCCATTTCGGCGATGTCTTCCCATTCACCAGGCTCAGTACCTGCTATCTCTCCATCTACACTCAAGTACGTCCGTTCTTCTTCCATCTCCTAGTGTTCATACTGACCTTTATGCCAGCTTTAAATGCCAACGCTGCGGAAGGGGTTGTAGTACATCGACAAATCTGCATCGCCATATTAGAGATAAACATGAAAATCATCGTGTTACATGCAGCAAATGTGGAAAGGAATTATCGAGGGAGTCATGCAAAAAAAAGCATGAGAAGGTTTGTAGAGAGTGACCCGTCGAGGTCATCCCCCTCCGGCTCGGATAACCGAGTTCATCATTCTGGGATGGGGTAGGAATTGCTACCAAATAAGAAAGGAATTTATAAAGATATGTAGCTAGCAAACACATCTCGGCCTAGTATACTTATGAAAGGTTACTAAAACTGCTAGAAAGAGAAAGGGGCCCCAACGATGACTCACGTCTCATAAAAATTATCCTTTGATGGCTTTCCATTTTCTTCTTGTGGAGATATGTCAGCAGCCTAAATTTCAGATAGGGCAACCCAATTAGTATTTAAGAACTAGCAACCACTAAAATCATAAAAACTAATTGATGCCTCCCTCTAAACCGTCTCATCTAGACATTCTTATACCCACACAAAGCACGATAGACCTCCGCTAATAGCGTAATAGTGATCCGTTTATAGCACATTTCGAGTACACAGGTGCCCTCGTAACCGTTCCCTCTTTCTAAACTCATGTGCAATATAGGTGACACGCGTGCCCGTCACATAGAGGGTAATTATGATAATTAAGGACTCTTTAATACATTTGATTAAATTATAACGTATAGTTATTTAAGGATAGCAAATTAAGTAGTCCTTATGGGGGGGGGGAAAATTTGGGGGGGGGTCCAACAACTTTCTTTCTCGTGAAGCAGACTTACAGAAATAAACAAGAGAGACAGTGAATTTAGCAAATATATAATCTCAATTCAAAGTAAACCCCCAAAAGATTGAATCAATTTTTGGTCAGGAAGTAGAGCTGCTTCTTTATCATCCTTTTCCAGGAGGGCTTCTACATGACTGTGACTATAAAATCAAATTCCTCTCTAAGAACATGACCTTAATATCTCTTTTGGCTGGCGGGACTAGACAACTGAAGACGTGATTGGCAGCGCCAAACTAACAGTCGAGGTTAGGGCTTTAGTTATTGATATTGTTGTCGTTTCCAGAGAAAATACTGTAATAGTGACTATGGAGTCAAACGATGTGCCAGATAAAGCCACTCTAGTATCATTTGTTGTGGCGTGAGTTCCTAAGGAATTTATAACCAGAGTGCTGTTGTTTGTAGGGCAACAGCAGACCATAGTTGCAAATGGAGAACTTGTGTTACCGGTCGAGGAACTATTTGCCATTGCCGCAATAGCAAATGTACTAGCGTTGCTAGCCATCGCGTTTGCAATCTTGGCTTCTTGCACTGATTTGCCACCGTATACGGTTGCGATAATCGTAGCTAGCAGCGCAATTATGGCAAGAACCACACCAAAGATGGTCACCATTCCTATGGCCCATTGTCTCGGGTTTCGGCGATCTATTAGGTAGCTTTGAAAGGTTGCACGTTCTGACATGTCAAACTCTTTCTCCAGTAGCAATAATCTCTGTCTCCAAAAGTTGAAATCTGAAACCCTCCGACATACCGCGCGGGCGGATTGTCTTCCGGCTTGTATGTCGATATCGGTAGGGAGTCGACTATGCTGTCGATTGAACCACCTTTGGCAGTCAGCAAAATCTGGGATGAGAAGACCGAGTGTCTGAAGGGTTTCTTGGGCCAAGCCAGGACCTAATTGAACGTCACTACTCTAATATTAGCCGGCATTTAGCTTGGAGTAGTGTGTTCTACCAACGCACCCAAGCATTAATTCCTTTAGAATAGAGGCATGATAGAAGATATAAACTCTTGACTTGAATTTCCTCTCGGGGTACTTTATAATGAGAAGGTGGTCAAGGAGGTTGTGTGTTGGGTAGATTTCAAACCCAGCCAAATGCTCCATGTCCCTAAGATTGAAAAAGTCCGAAAACCTCCTACTAGGAGTGCTACCGGCTGGCCTCGCATTGGAAGCTCGTAAGTTGCCAGTTCTAGCATGAGAAGCCCCAGCGTTGGTAGTATTCACCCCGACTGTTCCCACGTTGATAGTTCCTGAGTTCCTATCCACGTGGACAGCTCCTGCATTACCAGTTCCTAAGTTGATAGTTACCGCATTACCCGCTTCTGTGTCGTTAAAGGGGGGGAAAGCTTCGATCAGGAGCTCATTGATGGTTTGTTCATTACCCCATTGGAGGGGACACACTCTGACTCCTGGGCGCAGATTAAGGTGAGAATTTCCCACAAATAGCATGAGAAAGATTTGCATTGCTAGCTCAATCGAGTTCAAAATTCGAGACTAGAAGTATTATCAAGTCAGAATTCGAATAAGGCTATGTAGGTCACCTAACACCATAGAAATGGACATATTGGAGAGCAACATACGTCGACCGCATTTCCGGCACCATTCCCAAAATTGCCACGGACGCTGCTAAGAATTTCTCGTCTCTTATAATCCCTCTTTACCTTCACCTGGTTGATGAGATCGACTACATCCCCATATGTCTGCACAACATGGTTCATTGGGTTAAGGTTTTCACATTTGTCCTTAAAAATTTCAAAAAATGGGTCAAAGTCGAAATCATGGAATCTTTGAGAATGAAGTTAGCATTTAGTCGATGGTTAATCACTGCTTAGATAGAAGGGTTTAGTATCAAACCTTTCAGGATCCCCGGGCTGGAACCCCCAGATCGCGCTCACTATCTCAACACACTGATCTCGGTGTACATGTGCTCCCAGATCGAATTCTAAAATCCTAAAGACGCGCTGCCCTAATTGTCGATCTCTCCAAGCCATAAAGCTCTGTCCAAGAAAATTTGAGAAATATGAATTTTATGAAATACATGGAGTATTGATGCAGGTATCAAATCACCCTGTAGACAGACATCTAAATCTCAGCTGTGGCTGAGAGTAACTGAACTAGGCTCAATCTAGCCCATGAATAGTAAGACAAGATACTCCAATAACCAATAGCAAGTTGAGAACTTGAATTGCGTGACCACTGATGCGAGAAGATTTGTCATTGAAACTCTCACCCAATAGCAATTCAACCACGAGTTCGAACCTCAGCCACCCGTACTAGCATGATTTGCCTGGAGCCTCACATCTCAACTATATCGCGTTCAAATCCATCAAGCATTTCAAAATAGTCGAGTATGAGTATTAAAGCCATGATGAGGAAGGAGAGTACAGAGCTTGGTGCCGAGAGTTATTCAGCCTTCTCTGGAGACCTAATGGATCTTCATCAGTCGAATAGCCTGGGTGGGCAAATTCTTCGACCACGTTGCCTCTATGAAGAGGAAACAAAGGCCAAGTTTGGCGAGTTTATTGGCATACTTGGGCGTACTTTCATGTTCTGGGAGGTGGCCGATAAAGCAGTTAACGGGACCGACATAACAGATAGCTGGGAAAACGAGTATGCGAGCCAGAAAGCGGGATACTTCATCGTCGGACGAGATAAAAAGCATGCACATCCAACAGCTGTCTATATATATAAGGATGCTGCTGATCGGGAGAAGATTCTCCGTCTGCTAGGCAGTGATGAAGATATCTACAAGAACAACCCAAAACGTGGATTTTTGATATTGGGCTCCAGACCTCCATTCCTTAGCGCGGGACCACATCGACCGGTTTACCTGGTGGCAGGTCAAACGAATCTACTACCTCCATACCGGGTCGTTTTCCCTTCTTTTTCGGTTAGGGGGTGGGAGATGACCACGATTGGGGGAATCTTCGAAGCAGATGGCCATATGTATAGTGTAATTATACAACCTACCGACGATAGAACTACGGCTATATCAGCTGAAGGATCGAAGGGAAAGGCTGCTTACGGGAAAGGTGCTAGTGCAGAAAGTGCTACCTCTGCGTTGTCACGATCAACTAGCAAATGGATCCCAGCTTCGGCATTTATTCCAGGCAAGCAATTTGGACACATGGGAGAGCATCCATGCAAAAATGATACCTGTTCGTGGTTTTTGGTGGAGCTTGAGGATGATATCCCAATACTCAACACTATACCCGTGCCCAATGGGTTCGGGGATACGTTCACATTGACCGAAGTTGGAGAACCAGTCCATGACCGCGAAGTATGGATTGCGACTAGCAGTTGTGGCGTTCAAGTAGGCCGGATAACTTACCTATACAAAGAACAAGAATCAATAGGTGGCGATAAGGACTTATGGGCTGTCCAGATGGATACGAAGCTTGGTAAGTGTAGTCACTCAGTAGGACTGCCGTACCTTTGCTCACTCCTTCTAGCCTCAGAGGATTGTGGTTCTTGGGTAATAGATGCCTTGAGCCGCTCTTTAGTCGGAATAATCATGGATGAATCCGCTTTATTCTACCCATCAAAGATGATAATCGAATCACTTGGAAACTCTAAGATCTCTCTCCCACAGCCTAAACGTGCCTCTACCCCCCCTAAGCATGCCACCACGCCGCCTAAACGTGCCTATAGGCACCAGGCGACTCAGGGGAGAGAGCATGCTTTGGTGCAACCACACTCGAGCCCATCATTTTTAGCAACGTTGCTATACTGTTGTCTCCGAGTCCGTAAACATAAAATGGAAAATAATTTGAGCTCGACCAGCTTCGGAGGCAGGCTCGGAACGACGGATGGTCAAAAAGTGTGGGAGTTGGGAGAGGATATCCAAAAGGAGTGGCAAACACTCGAACCGCAAATCGAAGATCTCGTCCGCCGAACCCCCCCTAAATCAAAGTCGATGCCAACTATTATTTTACATGGCTTGCTAGTGGGGAAAACTAAGAACCAAGCTGTGCCTACCATTTTAATATCATCCAGTTCGATGGCCTACGCGACTCAACTACGGAAAGTAATACAGCAAAACGGAACACTAAATACTACTGACTTTAGAGTTATGACCCTGAATTCACCAATTGATACTTCTATTCCCGAATCTTCTCGAGTTACAAGGTCTCGCCAGGGTAGAGAAAGTCTTGTGTAGGGAATCGATTCTTGGTCATTAATTTACAACTCTCTGGTATGAGCTTAATAAATTGTTGCGATTTCATGATGACGTGCAACCTAGGCATGAGGTTCGACTGTTTTGCAATACGGAGAACCAGGGGAGTCGGTATAATGTATCCCGGTGCCAGTCATGTAATAGAGTGTAGGATTGAAGGATTCGGTTTGGCAGAATGACTTTATGACTCTACGACTTAGAAGTAAGAAGTTCTATTTGAGCTTTTGTATTTTCTTAGATAAAAGCTTCGTACTTAACTTACTTTAGTGACTTTCATAAGTACTTTTAATTAAGTTGTTATATGTGCAGTCATAAGACTGCGAGTGTGTTATTTATATTATTATTTTCGACCTTTGTTTTGTTGCTGTATGGTATCAAAGACAGTGCAGTTTGAGGTTTGAATTGCAGACGCTCCAGTAAATAATGGGGAGCAGTGGATAACTCGGAGTTTGTCCACATAGATATGCCTTCCGGCATAAATTAATCCAACAACTTGGAGAATCATGATGGCTGGATGGGAGAAGATGCAGGAATATTCCTTCCAAAAGGAACTTCCCCCTTTATCCCCCGACGTTCTTAACTGAAGACATAGGCTCAAAGTTGGTCATTCTCGGTATTGTAGAAGCGATGTGGAATAAAAGTTGAAACGCGGTGAGGATCCATGGCTGCCAAGCGCCGCTAACATCTGGACGAAAACAGTTCCGGAAGGCAAGGCAAGCTCGGAGTTTATTCGAATTTTGGTACGATTAGGGAAAAGTTTTATGAAGAAGGAATATAGTTCCAAATCTTGAAGATACTCAGAGAGGAAAATGAAGTCTGGAGTTATGCTATGCGGAGGAGAGTAACACAAAATGCTACATATTTAAGCTTCAGGATTTAGTGCCAGTTAGCGTGAATTAGCCAGACTAAATTTAAAGTGTCTATTCTTCTTCAAATTTATAGAGCAACTAACTTATTATACTAGCTTATTCTCCTATTTGCTGGCAGCAACCGCAGCCTCCTTGTCAGCAGCCAGCACCCTCTGTATGGCCGGCCGATTCACACAGCGGTTCCACCAAGCACTCACAGCTTCGCGACCGACGATAATATCTCCGTATCCGCATACGAAAAGTCTTTGGATTAGCGGAATGTAGTAGATATCTATGAGAGTGAAATCATTTCCAGCCATGTAGTCTTTTTGGCGTAAGAGACGTTCTGCAATGTCGAAAAACATCTCGACCGACCGCAATGCATCTGAGACAACGGCATCATCGGGAGGCAGTCCCATGAATCTTTTGACAAATTTCTCGAATGTGATTCTACCTGCCGGCTCTGCGAAGTAGAGCATTTCTGCACACTGCGCCTGGTCGAACAGCGCCGCAGCTTCGATGTCGGAGTCGGGGGGCAGAAGTGGAAATGAGTACTTTGTTGCAAGGTATTTGCAGATTGCGCGACTCTCGTAGAGAACGAACCCCTCGGCGGAAGTTATTACGGGTATTTTGCCCCACGGGTGACGTTTTTTGTTTTCTGTAGACTGGGCGCAACGGAATTAGCTCACATGAGAATCCATCATTGCAAGCAGGGGAACAAATATTGGATGAGTGAGAATAAATTTTGAAGTTTGATACAATATACAATTTGCTCACGCAAAGAGAGGCCGCATCGCCTTCCAAGAGAAATGGGTCACACACCTTTTGCTCCCCTTTGTGAAGGTTTAGAAGCACGAGTTCGTAATCCGTAAAGCCACCTTCAGCGAGAGTCAAACGGACACGGTCGGTGTTAGTCGAACCGCGAGAGCCATACAGAGTAAAAGCTGGCATTTTCGAGCTGTAAAGAAGTTTGGACGTGAACCCAGGTCTATAAGTGAGCCTTGACATTGTGCAAGAACTCATTTCGAGAGAGGGGGCCAGCCACTCTTTATATATGCCAAAGGCATCTCGCCGAGGGCAGGGGCTAGCGGTATTTACAGGGCCTGAATGCCTTCATTTTCGCTTTTATCGAGACAATCAAGACTTAGAACATAGCCACCACACTTTAGCGTGTGCTCAATAAAGGACAAAACCTTCCCACCGCATATATGGTTGGTGGGTTCGCTTTCGCTGCCCAATCGAGCTAGCGCCAATGGTCACGGTGATGAATCATGCCGCATCATGTGATTCGTCTGCTCGGATTTCTTGCTTGCTACGATTCTTCCTCTCGTCTGAAGGGTGTTGTGCAACAAGCGTGAACCTCCCACCCCCGCCCAACGATGGCAAGAAGCGTCGTCCCCCGCAAACGGAATATTGAATGTAGAACCAAGGTGAAAACTGGTTGTACAACCTGCAGGTCAGTCATAGCAGACGGATCCCATCACTGGTCTATACCCCGGGACTGTGAATTTAGACTGGAGGTCAGCTTGTAAATATTGTGCTCAGTAAGCAATAGAATTAGGAAAGTCAAATGCGACGAGAATAAGCCGTCTTGCCAGAAATGTGTCAAAACTGGTCGTACTTGCGACGGCTACGAGTCCCCCTTTAGATTCTTTACCAGTCAACCCGTCAACAGCGCTCATGCTGGGGGTATTAAGTCAAATGTCGGCTTACAACCTGCCCGGCCCACCTTCATTGAGATCACTCCTCAGGAAATCGACCTTCTCAATCGTTACTTCTCAACCAAAACCATTTTCGACGTGAAGCTGGACTGTGATGAAGAAGCCCGGCAAGTTCTCCAAGCCAGCTTGACCGATCCGCCTATACGACACGCAGTCTTGTCTCTCAGAGCTCTTCGGGAAGATCTTGAGACGGCCGGAGACGGTCCAGCGTCTGTCGCGCGGCAGAGCCCGAGCTATCACTATGGCCTCCAGCAATACAGTATGGCTTTGGGGCGTCTTGCATCTAACTTGTCATCTCCGGGCTCCAACAGGATGAAGTCTGCATTACTCTGCTGTCAGATCTTCATCAGCATTGAGCAAGTGCGGAAGAATTATGCTGCTATGGCCCAGCATCTCATTCAAGGACTCAGGATCATGCGCGAGTACCGGGCAAGGCCGGATTTTGTCGCTGCGAATAAGTTGTTGCCAGCATACCATGACCAACTACCCTTCCTGGATGTTTTCATCATTAAGTTGTTTGCTGCACCATGTAAATTTGCAGATCCTCCAGCAACAACCGACCTAAGCGGGACGACGTTGTCTGTGTGTTTGGATTCGCCTCATCAACAGCCTGTTGAATCTCCCGATCTTCGCAGGATTGCACCCAATATGCGGACAGAGCTCACAAGGATCGCTACATCGGCGCTTGAATTCCTCGGTAAAGTATCGCAGGTCGAGTCAGTAGGAATCGCTCTTCAACTACTATCCGAGAAAGCAGCTCTGCTAGACTCCTTAGAATCGTGGCTCATCGATCTTGAAGTCGTTCAGACGGAGATTAAATCTCATGCCCCTGAGCCTATTCCAGTGTCTTTCTTGCGCTTCTTCCATCTAATACTGAAAATCGTTCTCCTGGGGGCGCTAGACTCCTCACCAGATCTTGATGCCAATCTACGGACTGAGTACGACCGATTGCAGGACGTAGCCAACAACGTGGGTGAAAGAGTCAGGACTTATATAACCTGCAGTGGGGCTAGTAGCGATACTAGTAGTGGTCGAGGAAAGCACTCCACAATGTGCTGATATTTATAGCAAAGTGGCGGGATTCCTTGATCGCTTGATTGGAGGTACTAGCCCTGTGGTGACCAGGGAGTACTGTGTAATGCGATGTCGCCACAGGGCTAACAATAACTTCTCAATATCTTGTATCGTGGCGAGACTTGGAAACCCAGATCCAACCGTTCCACGAGTTTGAAGATGAAAAGAGCTTGATGGTAGTACGTGCGTTGAGGGCCCAACCACATCATGGAAAGAGGCCTTCCGCAAATCATGAGGGCCGTGATGACGCAATTATAATTTTCAGAGTAAGCAGGGTAGGACAGCTAGTGTAAGGGTTAAAATTAAATAGGTATTTAAATGAGAGAGATATTAACAGATGTGCCACGATGAAATTTCCCCGTATGTTATGAATTAATCACATGGCTGTTTCATATTTTTGAGCCTCAATTTTCATAGCAAGCCCTAACTCCAGAATATCGATACCAAATAACACAGAATTTACCTCCTGCTTTATAAATTTTCGGGATCAAAACGTAGAATAGCAACCAACTCCTTTACGACATGATAAGGTTGTTTTATAATATTTTCCGAATCTCGATTTCGATGAGCCGTGTGGACAGTGTCCACTGCCATCATCCCAGTGGTGAGGATGACAAGGACACGGAGGGCAAGATGGAGTTGTAGGAGTTGGTGTTTCGCATGGCTGTATTGTGGTGCAAGGCGAGGTGGTAATGATCGGTAGTGTAGAGCAAGAGTCTGGGGGAGAAATGGAGGTTGGAGAACATGAAGTGAAAGTAGGAAGGGTCGGTAAAGTAGAGCTCGGAGGGGTTTGAGTGACTGCTGTTGGCTCTCCAATTTCCCCTGATGTGCTCGGTGTAGGCGGCGTTTGCGTGATTGCTGTTGGCTCGCCGATCCCGCCCGAGCTGCTCGGAAGAGGAGGGCTCTGGGTAATTGCCGTTGGTTCACCAATCCCACCAGAAGTAGGTGATCTAAGTCATTTAGTAATTTTCTAGGACCTTATAGAAATGGAGTGCCAGTGAATAGAATACAGCACTTACAAAGTCGGGGAGATATTGGCTTTCTCCTCGCTAACCCTGATCATCAAAACATCCGCAAACCCTTGCAAAAAAGGTTCCAGATTGTTGATTTGAGACGGATACTCTCCACTCCATGGCCAAATGTCATAATTTCTGTTCAATAATCCATCTCGTAATACCGGTATGGTCTGTCCCGGACCCATAGGTCCACCCGTTAACATCTCCTTCGCAACTGCATATATTTTCTTCTTATCGTTCCCAAACCTCCCTTCCACAAATCTTGCAATCCTGGTCCGATAGTCTCCTCCCGGAACAAAATCTAATGTAACTAGATCCGGCAGGTGTAGTGCCGTCGTAGTCCTCAGATAATGTCCCATGTTATACGCCGCTGAGTCCGACACTAAATCCTCAAGATCGAATGTTGTCCCTTGATGGCGTGCAAATTTTGCCATGCAGAAATCATGCCCGTTCATTTTACTTTTCTTATACTCTTTCCTCCAATCCCCATAAAACGTGATCAAATCTCCACCCCACCCTACAAAATCACCACGATTTACACCATTTCCACTCGGCTGTTCAAATAGCAAATGTCCTAAGGCACTCGCAGCCCAATGAGAGTCATCGAAGTTCGTATTAGGAAACAGGGGATCTTGGAATTTGGGAAATACAGGAGCGGCCGTTTTTTCCATAAAATCGAGAAATTTCTGAGGGATTTCGCGGAGTACAATTCGGAAGGCCCAGCCATTATAGTCGAGGTGTCTCACCCAATCCATAACCAGGACGTCATTACTCTCCTTGGAATTATATTCCTCAACATTTCGCCAGTACCTAGTAACCATTTAGTACTATTTCTGCTTATTATAGAAGCCTACGGGGCAAGTGGGAAGCCGAAATATCCACCAAACGTGAAGATTTGGGAAACAGGGACAAGAGAAAGGTGATTACGTACCCGAGAACTGCGTCTCGAAACTTGGCCGGGAGACTTATGTCATGAGGCACACAACATTGGATAACTTTGGAGCCGCGACAATAGCCTGGTACAAAATCGCCGGTGGAACCGTCAACGCAGGTAGACCATGCGGGAAGTGTCATATTACCGCAGGTACCACTGAATTGGTCGAGGCTGCAGGGAGTTTGAATGCAGCATTTCACGGAAGATGGGTCGTGGGGACACGCGTTATTGACTGTTACACCTGAGGCTAGTTAGTTTTGGCTGGAGAAATGATTCGGGAACTAAACCTTTGCAATTTTCGACGCTCTGGCAGATACCAGTTGCATCTCCAGACTTGCAAGAGTCACCTATTGTGCAGTATGTTGACGAAACTAGGGCTAGAAGCGAGGTGGCAAGAATAATATACATTTTGGCATATTTGGTGTTTATACTTGAATAGAGTAGCTTTCCTTCCTTATTTATGCCCTTTTGGCTCGAGGGGTTTGATAGGGGTTGTCGCGTGATCATTGTGTGTTTAGCGAGGCGAAATATGGGTCATGTAGGTAACAGGTGATGGAATCAAGGATACCTTGAATCGTGGTTGGCTTTTGGGAAAATAAGATGTAACGCCAAGAAACACGGCCAAATTATTATACTTATTAAGTTTCATATTTATTGTTGGTCTTGTAAGCTCGTGACAAAGTTCTGCTCTCGTAATCTCCACGTTCTAGGCTAGTATTGATATCTCATGTCTCGCTTACCAAATTCCAATTTTTGGGGCAATCGCGAAGTGTGTGGGAGGAAGTTAATTACCGCCATTAAGAGAATTAACCTTGTCAATGACATGGATGGGGTGTGTCATATAGATTTAGTTCGCTTGAGCTCAAGCGAGTTATAGCTACCTATTAACCAGCTAGACAAACTTAAGGTACCCTACTTAGTAGACTAATTTAGCTATACACAAACTATTCGTGCTTAAAAATTAGAAATTATAAGAAAAACGAGTTCTATTAACTAAAAAATCTCTATGCTCGACTTAACTTGCTCACAGCCGTTTACAAACTAGTCGCTCTACCAATTATCTTACCCTCGCAGAGATAGTGCGCAACAGCTAGCCTGAGAGTAGGTTAATTCAAGGAGTCTGAAGTGGTTCTTAATCAGTTGATCATTCGGAGGTGATCTCGCCACTGTGTTGTAGTGAATAAACTTATATTCGAGATGCTAACTATTAGTTGAGCACGAGGCTCCTGACTACGAGATAAAGACAGGCTTATATAGTAGCTAGTTCCTTTGAGCTCACTCCGTGCGCGACAAATCGATAATTTGTTGAAGTGATGCCTGGCAGCCTAACTCTAGTCGCGCCAGCACGTATGCTTAGGGCACGTCTTGCAAACTGCCTCCACATGTTGTCTGAAGACTCCTATAGTTATTCTGTACGGTAATAAGCAGGTAAGCGGCTGCTGACAATAATATGGTTGTAATGGGCTAACGTAGTGGGTGACCTAGTACTAAGGGAGACACCTCATTGCTATAATAATTATTGCTCGGCCAGCACCTCACTAAAATTCAGGGGTGAGCCCCCCTTTCTTTTTCTTTTCCCTCTCTATAGCAACCTCTTTGTATATAAAGTAGAGCTAATTGAATCAAGTTGCCACTAGCCTATGACAAGTGGATTCTTTAAAGACTATATTAGTAATATCGAATTCCTTAAACATTCAGGAGATGTTATAAGATACATAGAAGAATTGTAAACCCTCTAAAGGACTATATTATTGCATGGTAATCTCTTATTCGTTTTACTTCACTCCTACGATTTCAGCTATATATATTCACCTTAACGACTTTTAACTACGGGGTATAAGCCGACTTAATATGTATTTTAAAAAGAGCATTATGTTATAATGAAGAATAAAAGATATCACAAGAAAACGACGTATAATATACCCGAAGGAGTTCTAATAAGAAAAACTATAAACTATATGTTATAAAATACTATGCAGCTATTCAACAAAAGAAAGTGTTAAGTCATCAGGTCGCTAAGTAAGCAAAACTCCGTACCCTAGAAACCTAGTATAGCGTAAAAAAGAGAAAATGCCCAAGTCCTCAACTCCAGACGCCGAAACTCATCAAACCCTAACAAATCACATCTCAACTACGAAACAAAGGAAAAAATAAATATAAAGGTAAACTCTATCCCAAAATTTGTCTCGCCTT
This sequence comes from Tricladium varicosporioides, assembly GCA_021365295.1. Classification (NCBI taxonomy): domain Eukaryota; kingdom Fungi; phylum Ascomycota; class Leotiomycetes; order Helotiales; family Tricladiaceae; genus Tricladium; species Tricladium varicosporioides. The sequence goes on from JAJTIW010000016.1 coordinate 1,055,021, forward strand.
CCTCGCTTGCGTGGATAGTAATTCTACCTGTCCCTCTAAGGTAGGGAATCGTACCAAGTCCTCCACGCTGACCTCGAAGCTCTTCTCTCTAAGAAGATACGCCACCTGTGCAACATTTATCACGTCGCCACCGAGTTCAAAGATGGAAGATTCTGCCCTGATTTCTTCAGCGTTTCTAAGGACTTTGCTCCAAGTCCTTTGTAGCACAGCAACGAGAGCCGCAGTGTCCTTCTTGCTAAGGGTTTCAAAAGAGCGAGAGCTGGCTACAGATCCAGGCGATCCTGGAGAGAGTGGAATGGCTTGCATAGTAGTAGAGGCCATAGGAAGAAGGGAATATGGGTTGGCGGTAAAGCTCATGGTGTTCTTGCAAACTATTTCCAAGAGCTCTTCTGCGAATTCGACAGGGATGGTGGGGGAACACATGAGGCTAATTTCGGTGGAGTTATCGTCCAGCGCAGAAGAAAGGACGGAAACATCAACCATGTCCAGGTCCGTACCCATGTAGCCTGGTGTGTAAGATGTACCGCCAAGGTTGATTGTTGGCTCATTGGCTTCAAATGACTGGTGCTGCACAACACTGCTGAAGTGCGTCCATGTTGGCCAATTTGTGCAGTTCTTGACGATATCGCGGTAACCTATGGATTCGAATGGCAAGTTATTGAGTTGTTGACTTTGTATAAAGTTCAAAAGATCGATAATCTTCCAATTTCGCTGCATAGTCACTCGGACTGGGATAATATTGAGGCAGGGTCCCACAATATTTTCAACACCTTCGACTGGCAAGTTTCGCCCATTAACGGTATGGCCGAAGACGACATCTACCTTAGACGCCAATTGCGCCAAAGTCATGGACCAAGCGGCCTTGATAATTGTCGCAAAGGTAATGGCTTCAGTAGTAAGCTGCTGAGGTCTGATTGTCTTTGACAAAATTGTCACCTTCTCCGATGTTTTACGTAGCTCAGGAGCTTGGCGAGAGATGATGTTTGTCATGCTAGAACCAGCAAGAAGCTGTGTCCAGTGATCTCTTGAGGCAGCCTCTAATGCAAGGGCATGAGAACGAGAGGCATAGCGAGCAAAACCAGGTGTTTCAGGGATAGCTTGTCCCTCAAAAGCAATTTTGAGTGCTTGCCAAATACCTGGAAGTGATGCACCATCATATTGAGCATGAGACAGGCGCATAATGATACGGTGCTTCAAAGTATGTAGTTGCTTGATGACGACGAACTGGACGAATGGATCCTCTAGAGGAATATCGCGACTAAAGCTGTCTTCATAAAGGCCTTTGGCGAAAGCATCAATATCTTGATCCGTTTCGTAGACCGAGAACATTGGGGTTAGCGATTTGAGCACGACCTGGAAGAATCTAGCCTCATGAAGAACAAAGACCGTGCGCAGAATTTCAAGAGACTGCACAAGTTCAAAGCAAGCGCGTTGAACACGTTGGAGGTCGACAGCTCCATTTCCTTGGAAGGAATAGTAGTTTAACATCCAGCGAGAGTCAGTTAATATTCCAACAAGTGCAATGTCCTGTGATGTCGTCGTAGGCAGGACATCAATAATGTTGTTCCTTTGGACACCAGCCTTTTCCGAGACAGCTAGGAGGAAGGCATCCATATTTGCATTCTCGATAGTCGAGAAACGTTTGTAAGGGGCTGCTTCAGCAATCAAATCGTGAGATGCACTGGAAGGTTTGTCGTTGAGGAAAGCAGCAGCATCGACAATTCGAGGGTTCTTGAAGATGTTGGCTAGTGTCATGGTAATGCCGGCCTCCCTCAAGCGGCTGCTGAGTTTCATAGCAACAAGAGAATCACCACCAAGTTGGAAGAAGTTGTCAGTAACACCTATAGCATCTTTAGACGTGCCCAGGACCTCAGCCCAGAGGCTGGCAAGTTGCTTCTCCGTTTGGGTCGAAGGAGCCTTCTTCTTGACATCCGCAAGCGAGAAGTCCCTGAAGGATTTTTCGTCGAGGCTGTTGACTAGTTGTCGAAGTACCAATCTATTAAGCTTAAATGACGTGTTGATTGGCATTCCCTTGAGAGGGATGAAAAGAGAGGGAATCATGAATGACGGGATTGAGCGAAACAAGTCGGATCGCAATTCGACAAATACGTTCTGCATCGCGCTTGAAAAACTTAGGCCAATATCGTCCGCGGTCCACTCTCCTGACACGCTATCTCGAGGGTAAAAGAAGGCAACCAAAATCTTCCTGTTGCCTTGGGCTGTGAGACTAATAGCATCCACAGCAACATCCAGGTGCGAAAGTCGAGATCTAATGTGGTGCTCGATCTCTTGAGTTTCAAGTCGTTGGCCGTTGATCTTGACTTGATTATCTCTGCGTCCGCAGAATTCCACCGTTCCATCAAAATTGTACTTTGCCATGTCGCCAGTTCTGTACAGTCGTCGCGCTCCACCAATTTGTGCATACTGGTTCATCCACGCAGGATTTTCAATGAAGGCCGCCGCAGTCTTCACAGCGTCACCAAGGTAACCCCGTGCTAGGGTTGGTCCTTCAATCAACATCTCTCCTATGCTTCCCACGGGCACTAACTTCTGAGGATTCTCCGGCTCAGTAATCCACAGCCTCAAACCACTTCCAGTTCCACAGTTCAAGTGACTCTTTGCTGATGTCATCTCCTTCTGAATGCAGCAGTAAACTGAAGCTTCGGAAGGACCATACGCATTTACCAAGTTAACCTTTCCTCCCCATGTCGAAACATTGCCCTCCGTTGGGGCTTCGCCGGCAAGTGTCAAAGTCTTGAAGTTCGGGACGTCAGATGGACCGAAGAGACCTGCAACCGTAGCAGTCAAGCAAGCCCAATTAGCATCAAGTCGGTTAATGGCTCCAGCGAGGTCGCCGGTTCTATCAGTGTCCGAAAGGACACAAATTGTACCTCCGACGATGAGAGTTGTAAAAATATCAGCCATACTAATATCGAAAGTATATGCTGCAAACTGTAGCACACGGGAGTTCGAGTCTAGCTTACACATGGGGGCATGGTAAGCGGCGCTGGTAACGAAAGCCTGGTGCTCGATGACAACACCCTTCGGTTTGCCTGTGCTGCCAGAGGTGAAGACAACATAGACTGGGGATTTGGGGCTAACGACCAATTTCTTTGCGACAAGAATAGGTCGAAGCTCTGCTACCATGTCTGCATTCACCGCAAGGACAGTTTTCGCGAGATCTTGAACTGTGGAAAGCTCGTTGGTCCCAGCAAGAATAACCTTTGCCTCTACCTGTGAGACAATTTCATTAAGGCGCTCAGCTGGGTATTCCGGGTTAAGCATAACAATCGCAGCACCACACTTGAGAACAGCAATCATGGAAATAATAGCCCAAATAGATTTTGAGAAGCACAACGGGACAAAGGAGTTCTGCGTAACCCCAATGCTCTGAAGATGATTGGCGATTAGCTGAGATTGGGATTCCAGCTGGCTGTAAGTAAGGTCTCCATCCCAAGCGTGGATGGCTTGTTTGAAGGGTTGTAGCCCCGCCTGAGCCTGGAACAGGTCGTGCACGCAAGCTTCTTTAACCGGAATAGGTGCGCCAGCCCATTCAATGAGTTGATCGATGTCCTTCTTGCCAAATAGGGAAAGTTCGTTGAGTGAAGAAGACGGTTGAAGTAAGAGGTTTCGCGCAGCCGCTTCAAAATGGGTCAGCATCCAGGACACTTCGCCTTCGCTGACGACACGCTCATCAAATCTTACAACGACCTCAGTAGGGCTGGAGTCTGATATATGGCATTCGACGATAAGAGCGTAGGTTTCGAAGTCATCAGGGGTCTTGGAAACAATCTTCATACCCAAAGGACCAGTGTCGCCAGTCATCTTCGGTTGCACGACGAGAAGGTTTCCAGACCTAGCAGTTGCGTTGACGCCAGGTAAACGAAGAATATTTTGGATGCCAGCCTGTTCAAAAGGCATCATCTCGATCGATTGCATTTGAATGTCAGATAGGAATTGTTGTGCTTTCGTGTTACGATCAAACTGGACTCGGAGCGGCACTGTGCAGATAGTAGGGCCAATCATGCCATCAATATCTTCAACAGGGGCATTGCGACCTGATAGGACGTGATCAAAGATCACATCACTTGAGTCAGTGGTATGGCCCAGGACAATCGACCATGCTGCTTTCAAGACGGTAGTCAAGGTAAAAGCAGACCCACTCCGCGCTGGAATATCTAGCCTGATGGTTTGTTGTTTGTCTGGGTTTGGCTCGAAATCAGGAGACAGGAGTTGTGGGAAGCTCGTTGGGACGGCTCCAGAAAGCTGGTGTTGCCAAAATTTGTTTGATGCGGCTAGATCAATCTTTTCCAAGAACTGGATGAACTGGTTGTACTGAGTGGCTTTAGGTAGAATCTCGACGCCATGGGTGTAGGCAGCTTCAAAGGCTCCCACTAACAAGGCATCGCTCCACCCATCATATACCGAGTGGTGAGCAGTGTAGATGAAAAAAGTCTCAGATCCGGTAGCTCTTCCATTAACAAGACCATAGCGAACCAGTGGTGCCCCATAAGTCATAGGAGTTTCTTTGTCCCACTTCTTGTAAGCCTCAAGCGTTGGAGCGGAGTGCCATTCCTCAGCTTCGGCAACAACGACCTGTAAGGCTTGAGTACCCGTGTAAATGATGCGAGTCCGCAGAATTGATTGGGTATTGCGAATGTAGTTTCCTGCAATTTGAAATTTCTCAAGGTCGATACCATCAGGGAGGCGGTAGATCGTTTGCGAAACATAGGCGTTTTCACGTTGCGCAGTTCGAACCATCAGACCCTCTTGGAGAGGCGTGCAAGGATAAATGTCTTGGATCCATTCTTCAGTGACTCCGCATTGTCTGGCTGCCTCGTTCCGCAAAGCCAGAACATCAACTTGTTTGGAAAGGAGGGTGAACGGTTTCAAGCCCCTTTCCATAGCCGTTACGGATCCGCTTGTTGCTACTTCTTTAGCTAGCAGCTTGACAACCGAGAGAGAGTAAGACGCGAGATCATCGTAAGACAATTTATTAGCGACTTGGCGAATTGTCTTGCGATCAAGTTTGCCAGATGTTGATAGAGGCATGAACCCGAGAGGAACAAATATTGTTGGCACCATGTAAGCCGGTAAAGAGAGCTCAAGCTTAGACATCAGTTCTGCAAGCATGTCCTTAGAGACAGTCGCAGGAAGAATGAAGTCGGTTCCGATAGCGGTCGAGTTGCCTTTACAGAAGAAGGCTGCAAGCATCTTATTCTTTCCCCGGGATTCAGGAGTAAGGACCTCAACAGCAACTTGGTAAGAGCTTCCTGGAAGAGCAGCCTTCACTTGATACTCTATTTCTCCCATCTCGATACGTTGCCCGTGAAGTTTGACTTGAGTGTCGCGTCGACCAATAAACTTGATACTAGAGTCGGGGTTATACTTGACCAAGTCTCCAGTCTTATAGAATTTGCGTGGGTTGCCTGGCATATCCTTTGCCCAGGCAAGATCGTAAACAAAAGCAGCCGTAGTCTTCTCGACGTCGTTCCAGTATTCTCTCGCCACAATCGGTCCTTCAACCAATAGCTCCCCAACTCCTCCAATCGGAGCAAGTTTGTTGTGATCTCGGGGATCGACTACCCACAATTTACAACCAAAACCTTGTCCAATATTGGAGATATCACGAAATTTGGCTAGATGTATATTACAAGATGTCGAAACAGAGCATTCACTTGGGCCGTAAGTGTTGACCATTTGGACGTAATCGGCCCAGATCTCTACAACTTCTTTCGTAACAGACTCTCCACTAAGAGCAAGAGTCTTAAGAGTTGGAACCATGCTCGGGTCCAGGAGACTGGCAACGGTTGGGGTAAGTTCAGTCCAGTTAACTCTCATTCTCGCCATAGCACCAGCGATATCGTTCATTCTATCGAATTCGGAAGGTACGCACACTGTTCCACCGAGAATAAGAGTAGTAATGATCTCTTCCAAACTGACGTCAAAGGTATAGGCAGCAAATTGGAAGGTCCTAGTGTGCATGCCTATTCCCATTTGTATTCCGTGGGCAAGGAGGCCAGTGGCGATAGACTGATGTTCCAACACAATACCCTTGGGCTTGCCAGTACTACCAGAAGTATAGACGACTAGCACAGCATTGGATGGTTGGACTGCAATAGGCGCCATCTCTCTGAGAGGGAGAGTACGTAGAAATGATTCATCCATGAGAATAATACCAGAGCTTGGAAGTAATGTAGTGAAGATTTTGCTTGATGGAGAATCGCACAGAACCATCTTACAGTCTAAATCCTCAATAATACCGCGGACACGCTCGACCGGATTATCTGGATTAAGCATGACGCAAGTACCGCCACTCTTCATAATACCGAACATGGCAACAATGACCCATGTTGATTTGTTGTAGCACACAGGGATTTTGTCTTCACGCTTCACTCCTCGGCTAACCAGAAATTGGCTAAGGCGAGTCGCCATGTCATTGAGTTGAGCATAAGTGAAGTTTCCATCAAAGCCCTCCACAGCAGATGCATTGGGCCGCTTGCATGCTTGCTCTTCGAACAAGGTATGCACACAGGTTTCGATCATTTCCGGCCGTGCTGTGTTCCATTCCACAATTTGCTGAAGATCCTGAGAAGTGAAGATTTCAACGTCCTCGAGCTTCATAGAAGAATTCATGTCAACGGCGTTTAATTGATTAGCAACATGCTTGAATTGGTGAATAATTCTATCGGCCTGCTCAATCTGGAGAAGATTGCTGTCATACATAACTTGAACTTCGACTATGGATGCGTTCAGGTTGCACTCAATAACAAGACCATAAGGATGGGCATGGTTCATCTTGAGATTCACAGGAGCCATACCCATAAATTCAGACTTGTCAGATGATGGGTGAACGATAAACAAGTTTTGGAGATAAAAAGCGTTACTAGCTTCCTTGTTAATCTGACGAATGTTGTCTAGGCCTGTGTGCTGAAAGGGGATCATTGCAGTATATTGTCGATTAACTTGTCGTAAATATTCAGGAATCGTCTTAGAGTGGTTGAGGCTGATTTGTACAGGAACCGTAGAGCTGGTAGGACCCATGACAGCCATGCTTTCCCCAACATTTGCGTAACAGCCAGGGGATGTAGCACCAAAGATAACATCGTTAGTATCTGCGTAAACAGAAAGAACGATGGCCCAGGCAGCGCGCAAAACCATGGTGAGGGGGACCTCTGGGTCCGTGCGAGAAGCGTGAAGAGTGCCAATGGTCTTCATATTTGTTCGTGGCTCATATGCGGCATATGGTAATGCAGGATAGGTAGATGATTCCTGGGCGAGTTGTTCACGCCAGAAAGTAACGACAGAGTCAGCATCAATCTTGGTAAGAGATCGAACAAATTGGTTGTAGGCAATTACATCTAATACAGTGTCCCTCTCGTATATAGATGCGATTTGTTCCACAATTATAGAAGTGGTAGTTGCGTCGTAAATGGCGTTGTGAGCAGTCCAAACGATGGTCTTTTTTGACCTTCCAACAATAGCAAAGCGAATGAGGGGGGTTCCATAAGTGATTTGAACTTCAGTGCTTTCTTCCAGGTATTGCTCAAGAGATAGGCAGTTCTGCCAAGAGAGTTCTTCTTTCAAGACAACTTGGAACACACCTTGCGTGGTGCTGATGATCCTTGTTCGAAGGATGGGGCTTGAAACGAAGAGGGTCTCCCAAGCCCTTTGGAACCGCGCAAGGTCAAGACTTGAGGGAATTTCATATGCATTCTGAGAGACATTCGTGATCATCGTCTGTCCGGGAACGGCCATTAATATCTCTTGGGCAGGTGTGCAAGGATACATATCCTCGATCAACGTGCTATCCACACCGCAGAGCTTAGCAGCCTCTTTAGCAAGCGGTTCAATATCGACAATTTCATCAATCAATGAGAAAGCATCTAGAGTATCTGAACCGATCATGGAACTCTCGGTTGCTTGACCGAGTTTCTTAAGGGCTTTGCACATAGCGGATAGGGTTGGCGTTTGAAAGATATCCGCAACCGTCAAAGAGAAGCCCTCGGTACGACTAACCGTGACCACCTTCATTGCAGAAATAGAGTCACCTCCAAGACGGAAGAAGTGATCATTAACTCCAATAGATTTGACCGGGATACCAAGAACTCGAGCCCAAATAGCTGAAAGCACTTTTCCTTTCGCGGATAACGCTGTCTTCTTTTTGGCAGCCTCAGCGAGTGAGTAGCGAGAAAGTTCCTCCTCACCAAGAATTTTGCCAAGGTCTTGAAGTGCGGGTCGATTCAACTTCAGAGATGAAGTCAATGGCAGAGAGGAAAGAGGTACAAACAAGTTTGGCATCATGTATTGAGGAAGAAGCCTTCCAATCTCAGCCTTAACTGTAGTAAAAAACTTCTGTAGATCTTCAGATAATGATAGGATTGACTCTTGAACAGAAGTATTTTTGACAATGGCGGTATTTCCCGAGAAAAACGCTATTAGGATCTTCTTATTTTGGCGAGCCGATACAGTTACAACCTCAACCGCGACTTGCTGGGAGCCGGACAGAATGGAAGCAATGAGGCCTTCAATTTCGTTCAACTCAATACGCTGGCCGTTCAACTTGACCTGGCTATTGCTGCGGCCGATGAAATTCAGCGTACCATTGGAGTTGTATCGCACCAAGTCACCGGTTCTAACCAGGCGAGTGGATCCTAATGTTGCCGACTTTTCGCAGTATTCCTGGAACCATGCTGGAGCGCTAACAAAGGTAGTATCTGCATTTCCAGATGTTCCAACATAGCCCCTGGCAACAAGTGGACCATCAATTAAGAGTTCACCAATGGCACCCACTGGTACAAGGCGGTGGTGGTTTGAAGGCTCCGCAATCCACAATCGTGATGCAATTCCTCGTCCAATGTTAGAAGGAGAAATAGCACCGCTTGGCTTCTGCCATGCGTTTGATGTCCACACAGAGCATTCAGAAAGTCCATAAGAGTTGACCATCTGTACATTTTGCCATTTTTGGAGCAGAGGAGCGGTAACAGGCTCACCACTAAGGACCAGAGTTTGGAGGCTAGGAACATCAGATGGATTAACCATTTTTGCAATCGTCGGCGTGAGGAAAGCACAATTGACTTCCATCCTCTTGATTGCGCCACAAATATCACTGGTGCTCTCTTCATCAGACGGAATACAAATGCAACCTCCGTTGATTAAGGTGGCCAAAATCTCGGGGTTACTGACTTCTGAGGTGTAGGGGGCAAATTGCAACACGCTTGCTCTTGGGTTTAGAGCAACAGTTGGCCCATGCTTTATTGCCATTGTAGTAATTGAGCTATGTTCAATAACTGTTCCTCTTGGAGCTGTAGAGCTTCCGGAGGAGTAGATGACCATGGCCGCGTTTGATGGGCTAACCTCGTCGGAAGAGAAGCCTGTGAAAAATGGCAGCTTGTCGAAGGCATCCCTATCTATAGAGACGGTATTTACGCCCATACTCATAAATTGAGACGTATATTCTGGCGATACGATCACTAAGGAAGCCGTAGGATCCTTGATCAAAGTCTGTAGATAGCTTTGAGAAACATCATTACTGAGCATAACATAAGAACCCCCGGCCTTGAGAACAGCCAGAATCGTGACGATAGACCAGGCAGATTTCCGTAGGCAAAGAGGCACAAGAACCTCAGGACCAACTCCAAGGCTGTGCAAGTGTTGCGCGAGGCGGTTGGCAGCGTGGTTAAGTTCTTGATAGGTGAAAGTTGCGTCACCTACCCAAGAAATAACGGCATGCTCATGTGGGTGGTCTAGAGCTTGCTCCGCGATTAATGTATGTATACAATTGTCAACTTGTCGTGGAGTTGCATGATTCCATACTTTGATTTGCTCCTTGTCCTGTTGACTGACGAAGTCGAGGCTGCCTACACTGCTGTCATAGTGGGAAAGCAGGCATTTGAGAATAGTGCTAAAAGTGTTGACAATATTGACCGCACGGTCCTCAGGGATATATGATTCAAGATAGGTCAAGACCAGTTCAACATCAGGTCCCCCGGTGGTGATATATAGGGAAAGGTCATACTTATCAAAGTTAATAATTAGAATCTAGTAAAGATCAGGATATTAACTTACGTCTGTTGGATCCATTTGACCCACTACATCAAGGGATATCCTTGGCTCTGGTCCAGCTGGGTTCGATCTTTGTAAATTGATGAAGGTGTTGAAAAGTTTGATACCCTGGTTCCCTAATACCTTTTGGATTTTGCCAAGCGCGGTGTGTTGGTGTGGGAATGACTCTAGGTAGTCATGTTGGAGGTTGAACAAGAGTTTATCGACTGCAATATCTTCGGAAAAGTCCATGTTGCATACCAGAAGGTTGATATAAGGTCCGACGGCATCATACACATTGTCGAGAGGAACATCTCGGCCAGAAGTCATATGGCCGAAGCAAACTTTGTTTGATCCAGTATAGAGCTTCAGGACAAGACCCCACGCTGCCTGGATTAGATTTCCAACTGTGAGTTCGTGATTTTCGCAAAATTTCTGTAGGTCGCACTCAATGTCTAAATTGACAACAATCGATTTGGGTTCACTTGATTTAGCCATCGTCGGGCCTTCTCTTAAGCGTGGAAAGAAACACGGTTCAATGTCGGCGAGGTATCCAGCCCAGTATTCAAGTGAAGCAGACTCAGGTTGCCTCTGCAAGTACCTGATGAAGTCGCTATACAAAGGCCCCTTTCCAGAAGGCAAAAGTCCCTCGTAAGCGAGAGTGAAGTCTTTCATTACAACTGCGAGCGATGCACCATCGATAAGCGAGTGTGAGATCTCCCAGTGCATATAAATCCCATCCTTAGCTTCGCATAGAGTGACGCGATGTGGAGGAAGCTTGTCAGTGTACACTGGGCTTGGTTGGTCCTCTAGGAAGGCGACCACATCAAGGCCTTCTCCATCGAATTGGAGGAGTTTAACATCAGCTGGGAATTCTTTAAGAACAAGTTGGTCATAAAGACCCACTCCGGATCCATCAAAAGTGTCCAAGAAAATGGTTCTGAAGACAGCATGGTAGTCAACTACCTGTTGCCACGCAGCCCGGATTCTCGCCACATTGATGGGGAGCGACTGGTCGTTTGATAGAATCTTGTACATTTGTCGAACCTTGTAAGTCGAGGGGCTCCTGGCTTGGCTGATGAGGATTCCCTCCTGAACAGCAGAAGCTGGGTACAGATCCTCGATGTTTGAGTTAGCGATACCAATTTCTTTGAGAGTACTGCTAAACTCGGAAAGACCTTCGTAGTCCATTGAAACCAGGGGGAAGTCACTCAATGTGTGTTGCTTAGGGGCCTTGATGAGATCTTGGACCATTGAATAGATTAGTTCCTCACACTTGTTGATCCAGTCGCGGATCTTGGCCATGTGACTAGTGCCGCGGTTGAAGAAGAACGAAAAGTGAAGTTTTCGATTCGTCACAACAGCAGAGACATCAAAGATCGCAAGACGCCGAGTGGCTTCGCCAACAAAGCTGATTGCTTCGCCTTCCTGTAGAGCTTCTTGTCGAATAAGAGCCCCTTCGCGCTCAAGCTGCTGGTAACGACCCATGTAGTTGAAGCAAATTTCCATATTGCTGTGGTGCCTGAAAGCTTCAATGCCTTCTGGCGAGAAATGGCGGCAGTTGAAGTACTTCCAACCGTTCTTAGGAATTTTTCGGCGAACATCCTTGGTTCGTCTAACCAAGTCTAGAGTCTCTGGTTTAGAGCTGCCAGACACGTAAATAGGGCTAAAAGTTGTGAACCATCCAACAGTGGTAGAAGGATCGATTTCGGAGTCCCAAGTTTCACGACCATGACCTTCGCAGAACACAGCTGGTGCATCGCGATCCTTGAAAGCCTGGCGGAATGATTGTTGGAGCACTGCTAGGAGTATCTCGACGGGTTCTGTTTGTAGAGCATCGTTCGCGCTGCCGAAAAGTTGAGAAGTGGCCTCCTCTTTTAAGATAAAAGAAACCTCATCAACATTCTTCCAAGTAGGGGGCGAGGACATATTCCAATATGAGAAATTAGCAGCAGGAACCTTGGCAGGAAGAGATTCGGCGGGCTTGAAGGTCTGCGCCTGCATAATTTGCAGACGATTCCAAGTCTGGAACGGCAGCGGAGTCTCAATATTTGGCTTCTTCGACTCGAGCAATTCCTCGAGGTTCTGGAGAATAACTCGCCAAGATACCAAATCGATGACCAAGTGGTGGGCACAAAGCGAGATCAGTTGGCAACCGTCCTTCATGTTGAAGAGGTCAACCCCAAAGAGCGGACCCTTTCGAATATCCATACCTGATTGTCGCTTGTTGACCAACTTCATCATTTGTTCTCGAGTTGTTGCATTGTGGCTCTCAAACACGTGAGATTTGGTGGTGCCCTGTCTGACAGTCTGCATCCACTTGCCGTTGGCATTTTGGCCAAAAGTAGTGCGAAGCATAGAGTGAAGCTTGACAATCTCAGTGATAGCACGAGAAACGTCCGGTTCCCGGACACGACGAGTGAAGCGTGCGAGAACATTCTGGTTGTACTGAATCCCACATTTTAGTGATGCATCAAGGGGAACAATATCTTTGAAATATAGCTGTTGGACAGGAGACAATTCGAAGGGTACATCAAATTCTTCCTCTTTGGAGACTGATGGGCCGCTTGATAATTTCGCCCTTGTTGCCATTTCTACCAAAGACTTGCTCTTCAAGATATCTTCAACACTGAGTGCGATCTTCGCAGCACGGCATCGAGAAACAACCTGCATAGCAGTGATCGAGTCGCCACCAAGGCTGAGGAAAGAACGATTAGCGCCAATATTGTCAGCCGGGATATCGAGGACATGGCTGACGACCTCCATCAGCTGCTTTTCCATCGAGGTAGTGGGCTCTTTATTCTTGATCCTGGTGGCATCATTGATCTCAAGATATTGTTCCTTGCCCATTTCATGAATCCATTTTGTGATTGGGACTCTGTTCAACTTCCCAGATGTCGTCCGTGGAATGCTGTTTAAGACCATCCAGGTTGATGGTATCATGTAAGGAGGCAGTTTGTCTGCAAGCCTTAGCTTGATTTCTGTAATAATATCTCGGGCTCGCTCTTTGAATTCAGGCTTAAGAAGCTTAACGGCCTCTCCCTCAGCAATCAAAGGATTGAATTCTTTGATTATGAGGACAGCAACGAGTTTCCCTTTCGCAAGACCAAGCTTAGGCATAACAACCATGCCTATCTCAATCTCAGGTTGTTCTTGGATATGAAATTCGATTTCGCCAAGCTCAATTCGTTGCCCATGGAACTTCACCTGGGTATCCTTTCGCCCCACGATAATGAGCGAACCATTAGAGGCATATCGCACTAGATCACCAGTCTTGTAGAGACGATGAGTTCCAGAGCTACCCTCTTCCATCCACGGTGGACTATCGATAAAGGAAGCCTTAGTCTTCTCCAGTTCCTTAAGGTATCCTTGGGCAACGATTGGACCTTCGATCAGAAGCTCGCCAATACATCCCACGGGTGTCAGTCGGTTGTGATCTTTTGGTTCCACAATCCACAAGCGAGAACCATATCCGAACCCGATATTTGAGGAGTGAACATTATCACCAGCATCCATATGAGAGGTCCAGATAGTACACTCGGATGGCCCATATGAGTTGATAGTCCTCACATAAGGTGACCACCTATCGATTAAAGCTCGTTGAATTTGCTCTCCACCGAGAATGATAGTCTGAAGGTCGGGCACATCTCTAGGATCAACTAAAGCAGCTACCGTTGGGGTCAAAAATACGCAAGTGATCCTCATATCTCTCATTGCCCCAGCCAAGTTGTTGATTCGCTCGTACTCAGAAATCATGCAAATGGTACCCCCATGCATTAATGTGAAAAAGATTTCAGCAACACTAGCGTCGAATGTGTAGTTGGCGAATTGGAGGTGTCGGGCATTCTTTCCTCCCCACCCAAGGCCTCTCCCGTGTTGAGTAGAGACTGTGCTAAGTGCATTGTGGTAAAGAAGGATTCCCTTGGGCTTTCCCGTGCTACCAGAGGTGAAGATCATGGCAGCTGGATGGTGTGGCTGAACACGAATCTGGGACATTTGAGAAGGAGAAACAGAAGGCAGGCCCTTGATGAAGGCCTCGTTAATCGGTGTTGCCGTTTGTGGCAGTAGGTCAAACAAATGCTGATGCTCAGGAGCAGTCAGGAGAAGGTGAGAATTCACATCTTCAAGTAAATCTCGGATGCGAGAAATTGGGTGCTCCGGATTTAACATGACATATGCTCCACCGGCTTTGACGACAGAAACAATAGCGACAACTGTCCAGACCGATTTGTCGAAACACATTGGTACCAAAACCTCAGGCTTAACGCCCATAGTATGGCGGAGGAAATACGCCATTCTCGAGGAAAGATCATCCAATGCTCGGTAGGTCAATGAACCATCCCAGGAGTCAACCGCGATAGCGTTAGGGCGCCTTAAGACTTGCTGTCTCACAAGCTTAGTAACACATTCGTCGTTCATCATAGGAGAAACAGAATTCCAGTCCCAGACTTGTTGCCTGTCTTGTTCGCTGAACAAATCGATTTGTTCGAGAATGGTGGTTGCAGACTGTCCATTGACTTGCATCACAACCTTCTCAAATTGATACAGAAGTCTATTGATTTGATCGCTGGGGATAACTTCACTGTCGAAGCTAGCCTTGATAGCAACCCTGCCTCCTTTAAAATTACACTCAACTAGTAATGCGTATGTGTCGAAGCCGACGGTGTTACTGGGCATAAGCTCCATGCCGAGGAAGTCACCTTGGTCGTCTGATTCTGGTTGAACACAGAACAGGTTCTTGAAATCCGAGGCTTCAGAAACCTCCGTGCTTACACGCTTGATGTTTTGCAGTCCCATGTGCTGATATGCCATCATGTCAACAGACTGCTTTTGAATTGCTGCCAGATAATTTTCAACCGTAAGTTGTGGATCGACGTGCACTTTAACGGGGACTGTTGTAATTGTCGGTCCGAGTGTTTTATGTATTCCAGGAACATTCATATCGCGACCAGATAAAGTGAGACCATAGACAATGTCACTGGAGTCAGCGTATCGAGCAACAACTATAGCCCAGGCTGCACGGAGAACGATAGCTAAAGTAATGCCAGAACCTGCTTTCGGTGTGACATCTATCTTGTGCCACATGGTTTCGGTAGAACGTGGTTGATAGGCTGGATTGGGAAGCTTGGGGAAGCTAGCCGGAAGGTCACCAGATAGTTGTGAGCGCCAGAAGTCTTTGGATGCTTCCGAGTTAACATCTTCAAGGTGCTTGATAAAATGACTAAACGGGGCCTCAGTGGGAAGGGGCTCGTTTTTATAAATTTGAACGACCTGCTCAAGGACTATCGGAATAGTCCATCCATCATACACAGCATGATGGGCGGTCCAGACAAAAGAGAAGTGTCCGGTTTTTTCGTCGTTGACAAGGCCGTAACGCACCAATTCAGCACCATATAAAATAGGGCGGTTCATATCTTGTTCAAGATACTCCTCAAGAGATGAGGCCTCTTCCCATGAGATTATAGATTTCCGGAGTATAACCTGCAGGAATCGTGTGTTTATAGGAGAAATCACTCGGGTCCTGAAGATAGCATGAATGTCGACCATCGTTTGCCAGGCACTCTTAAAACGCTCCAAGTCCATATCTGGTGGTAAACGAAAAACATTTTGTGCAACGTAGGCACCTGGCTGGGTAGTTGAAATAGCAACAAGAGCTTCCTGGAGAGGCGTACAGGGATAAACATCATGAATGTTCTCCTTCGGAATCCAATACTGCTCTGAGATCTCCTCTAGAAGTGCATCAAGGTCCGAAACGTCTGGGAGAAGTTCGAATGGACGTGGAGCCTCAGCCTCAGTAGCATCGCCGACTCCCAAGCTACCCAAGATTGCAGCCATTTTGGACAACTCTGGAGCTTGAAAAATATCAGCAACGCTAATTATCATGCCAACTTCCCGGGCGGCGGTCACTAATTTCATGGCCGTAATGGAGTCACCACCCAGGCGGAAGAAGCTGTCATTGGCACCAATGGTCCCTGGGTCCTTATTTAAGACTTCAGCCCACAAGTGCTGGAGTTGCTTCTCAGTCGTAGTTGTGGTAGCCGTCTTATGTTGGCTGGCCAATGAGTAAATTTCGAATTCCTCGGTCGTAAATTTACTTGCATTCAGCTTGAGGAGCTTGCGATCCACCTTAGCGGTCAATGTCATTGGAACATATCCGATCGGTATGAAGAGAGATGGAACCATGTAGGTTGGGAGATATTCTATCAATGTCTTCTCGAGCTGACGTAGGACAGCAGTCATTGGTTCATCAAGTTGTAAGAATAGTTTTTCCGGTGTTGATTCGCCCATCGTTGGGCATTGAAGATAGAGGAAAGCGACCAGTGTTTGTCCAGTACTTGGGAATATGACGGAGTCTACACTAACATGGAGAACAGTGTCTAGATTCTGGAGTATCGCGTGTTCAATCTCGCCAAGCTCAACTCTTTGGCCTCGAATCTTCACTTGGGTATCCTTTCGGCCAATGAACATCATGTCGCCTCCAGGAAGATAGCGCACCAAATCATTCGTCTTGTAGAAGCGGCGAGGTAGCATACCGACCTCTCTCGGCATCCACTTCGGGTCCTCGATGAAAGAGGCCTTCGTCTTTTCTGGCTCGTTTAAATATCCACGAGTAACGAGTGGGCCTTCAATAAGAAGTTCTCCAATCACTCCAACAGGTGCGAGTTTATCGTGGGTCTTACTGTCGGTAACCCAGACCCTAGTTCCAATACCATGGCCAAGACTGGTCGGGTCGCTTGTTGGGGTCAAAGGGTCTGTACCCATACTGTAGATTGTGCATTCGGTAGGACCGTATACAATTCTGAGAGAAATATCTTTAGTCCATGGATCGACATCTTCCGAGGAGATAGCCTCTCCACCGAGAACAACAGTCTTTAGGGTTGGTACGGTCTTGGGTGAAAGTGTGCCTAAAACTCGTGGAGTCAAGAATGCCCAGTTGACATTCATTCGGTTTATAGCTCCAATCAAGTCGTTGGTCCGCTCGTGCTCTGATGGAATGCAGATACAACCACCCTTTACGAGTGTAGTGAAGGTATCAGAGACAGCGGCGTCAAAAGCGTAAGCGGAGAACTGAATAACTCGACTTCCTGGGCGAATCTCCCATTCCGTTCCGTGGGCCATTATACTAGTGATGAGCGAACGGTGCTCAAGAATAATACCCTTAGGTTTTCCAGTACTTCCTGAAGTGAAGGAAACAAATGCAGGGTTGGAGGCGTGCACCTTTGGGAGGCGGGAGCCCGCAACGACTCCGGGGAGCTTTTCGACATAATCAGAGTCGACGAGGATAACCGCGGTCTCAACTGACTTGAAAAGGTGAGCGTGCTGTGGAGCTACCAAAATAATTTTAGAGCCGCAATCCTCGATAATGGCACTGAGACGTGAAACAGGATGAGAGGGGCTCAAGCCAACTCCAGCCCCCCCTGCCTTCATGATTGCGAAGGTGACTACCGAGGACCATTTTGACTTATCGAAACAGTGAGGAACTAGAACCTCAGCACCAACTCCACGATACGAAAGATAAAAAGCCAAACGATCAGATAATCGATCAAGCTCGCGATATGTGAAGTCTCCGTCCCAGGAGCAAACTGCAGGTGCATCGGGCTGTGCGAGGACTTGTTTCTTGACATATTCATGCACAAGTCCTTCAACGGCAAGTGGCTCTTTACTGTTCCATTTTGATATCTGAGCTTGGTCATGTTCATTGAACAAATCAAGATCCTCAACCTTGGTAGAAGCGCTCTTTAACACCGCAGAAATTGCGCCGCTAAAGGTTCTAGCAATGTTAGCTGCCTCGCTATCAGACATTGTTGACGACCAGTAACTAAGAGAGATATTGATATTGTGGTCGGTTAGGTAAGCACCAACAGCAATGTCAAACTAGAAATAAATTAGTAATTCTCCAGCTTTAGACACAGGAATAGGAAGCCTACTTCACAAGGATCAACTTCATCAATAGCATTCAGCGTGATTACACCCCCTTCAGCGTGTGCAGCTGGCTTGTAAAGCGACATGATGGTGTTAAACAATGGAGATCCCTGCATATTCAAGGCATTTTGAATCTTTCCTAGAGGTGTATACTGATGGGGATGTCCGGCCATATAGTTCTCTTGGATATTCTGGACTAGTTCTGAAATGGTGGCACGTTCATCAATAGCAAGGTGGCAAACAAGCATGGTGAGATAAACACCAACAGCTTCTTCAATACCTGCAACAGGAAGGTCCCTCCCGGAGGCCATATAGCCAAAGAGAACTTCCTCAGATCCAGTATATGTCTTCAGTGTCAGAGCCCAGGCAGTCTGGATGACGTTGGAGATTGTGACACCATTAGCAGCACAGAACTGCTGAAGTTCAGCCCATTGTGAAAAAGCCACCTTGGTCGATCGAGGTTTCTTGGCAGACTTCTTGTCGCCACCATACATTGGGACAATGGTAGGCTGTGAGGAAGCGAGTACGTGTTTCCAGTGAGCAATCGATTCAGCCTCGGGCATTCGTTGGATATGAGAGATATAATCGCCATACAAGGGGCCTTTCCCGGATGGGAGACGATCCTCGAGTGCTAGAGCAAGATCCTGCAAAATTGTCTCTGCAGAAAGGCCGTCAACAACAGCGTGACTCACATCAACCATAATGCAGGATTTCTTGTCGTCAATGTTGCAAATAGTGAGCCTATGTTCGGGCGTCAAGTTACCATACGCCGGTGGGGCATGGCTACGAAGGAACGCTGAAATTTTAGAAGGTGTTGCTTCTCCATCGAACTTGGTTTCAACAACATCCGCATTGAAGTGTTTCAAAATAATTTGATGGTAAACAGCGTTGCCGGAAATACCCTTGAGGGCTGTGACTATGATACTGCGAAGTGATTGGTGTCGATCCACAACCTTCTGCCAAGCGCTCTGAATGTGTTGGGTTTTCAACATCGAAGGATCTTGAGATTCCAGCATAATGACTTTCTGGATCTCGTATGTTCCAGGAAACCTTGCACGAGTAAGAACAATGCTCTCCTGCATAGGAGAACAAATAAAGACGTCCTCAACCTGGGAGATGCTTGAAAGGCCAATTTTCGAAAGCAAGTCATTTCCAACCGTAGCAATTCTCTGAGCAGTTGAAAGTTCAGCAGGGCGGTCGTGATCCTCAGCCTGGACGAGTGACGTTTCTGAAATCTTTGCCCGAGTAGCTACCTCAGACAAGCTTTTGCTTTGGAAGATGTCCTTTGCGGCTAGAAGGATATTTCGAAGACGTAGTCGAGTAACAACCTTCATCGCTGTGATCGAATCACCACCAATGCTGATGAATGATCGGCTGAGGCCAATTTCACTTGCGGGGATATTTAATACCTCACTCCAAACATTTTGCATGATTTTTTCCATCTCCGAGGTAGGGTTTTCATCGCCCTTCAGTTCTGTAACGCCAGCAATCTCGTTATATACTTCTTTAGAGATATTTTCCAGCCAAGAGCTTACGGCACGTCCATTAATTTTGCCAGAGGTTGTTAACGGAAGTGACTCAAGAACTACCCAGACTGTGGGCAACATATATGTGGTGAGCTGAGGACGAATACTCTCTCGAACCTCAATAGCTATGATGTGAGATTTTGCTTTGTACTCGGGCTTGATGAGGTTGATATCCGCAGTGTTTGTGGATGTCGATGGGAAGTCATGTAGAGACATCACAGCAACTAAACGTTCCGAGCAGTGGCCAGACTTAGGAAGAACAACCAAGCCGTGTCGTACATGGCTATTAAGGTTGATGTGATGTTCAATCTCGCCCAGCTCAAGACGCTGACCTCGAAGCTTGACTTGCTTGTCCTTGCGACCAATGAAGGCAATTGTTCCATCACTGTTCAGGCGGACAAGGTCTCCGGTCTTGTAGAGTCGTGCAGGTGATAAACCAGCCAATTTAGAGGCGAACGCGGGAAGTTGATTGATGAAGACTTCACGAGTTTTCTCTGGGTTTTGGAAATATCCTCTCGCTACGATCGGGCCTTGAATGATCAACTCACCAACGGCTCCAATGGGAACAAGAGAGTGGTGATCGTCTGCCTTGACCACCCAGCAGAGTGCCCCAGCCCCACGGCCAATATTAAGAGGATCCGTATCGCGAGTAATACCAGGATTGAGAGCCGCGGCAACTGAAGTCTCTGTTGGGCCGTAACCGTTGCAAAGATGCAAGCGATCAGCCCAAACACGAACATCGGTTGCCGAAAGTGCCTCACCGCCCAATGCAAGGGTCTTCAAGCTTGGTACCTCTGCGGGCTCAATCAGACGTACTAGAGATGGTGTCATGAATGTCCAGGTTATTCTGAGGGTATTGATAACATTGGCAAGGCCGGTCTTCATAAGTTCGTCTCCACAAGAGCATACACATGCTCCAGTGCTTAGTGCTGTGAAGATTTCTAGCATACTAACATCGAAGGTATATGGGGTACCTTGAAAAAGACGACTATCCTCTGTCATTTTCGAGGCTTTGATGTGCTCGGCCGCGGCGGTCAGGAATGATTCGTGCTCAATGACACAGCCTTTAGGTGTACCAGTACTACCTGATGTGAAAATCACGTAGAGTGTGTTTTGTGGAGTGGCATTTGTAACTGGTGGCTCGGCGTGTTGAGCCAGCTGGGCAATGTTGTCTTCGTCAACGATCAGAGTCATCATCCTGTCTTGCCATAGCTCTGCGTTTCTTCGAGACGAAAGGATCATTGTCGCATTCATCTGATCGAGGAGACCAGTCAATCGTGCCATTGGTTGACCGGCGTCCAGATTCACAATTGCTGCTCCCGCCTTGACCACAGCAAGCATAGCTACAATGGCCCACTTCGATTTCTCGAAGCACAGAGGAACAACATATTCTAGACCAATGCCCAGGGAGATGAGGTGATGAGCCAACTTTGTTGAAAGGTCGCTGAGCATACCATATGTAAGGTCGCCATCCTCCGCTACGATGGCTTGTGCTTGGGGCCGGCGTCTGGCTTGGGCCTCGATTAAGTCGTTCACTCGTTTTGCTACCGGCTTGGGCATCTCCTTGTTCCACTCCCAGATTTGTGACAGGTGTGTTGGGCTAACCAAATCCATCTCTCTAATACTCTGCTGTGGCTGTTGCACAATTTCCAATAGTGCTTGGCTAAATGTTGAGGCGACATTTTTTGCATGCGCCTGGGGGAGAAAGGTGCTTGGATAGCTGAGTTCTACCTCGACTTGCAAAGCCGTTTCGCGAACAGCAATGTTGATGAAATAATTCTAGGCGCTTCATCAGCAGATATGCATTGAGGGATGGTGAACAAGACCTACCTCCCGATACCCTTCCTCTATGCCTGATACCGACAACTCCCCATCTCGCTCTTGAAAAAGCACAACACTGTTGAAAGCATGACTACCTTCTGAGGTTATGGGAATTTGGAAACCTGCTGAGGGAATTCTGTTGTAGGTGGAGGAGCTCTCTTCAACATTCTTCTCGACCTCCTTCAAGAACCCAATTATAGCGTTTTCATTTTTAAGCTCGACTTCGCAAAATCCGATCTCATGTCTATCTTTTCGTGACTTCACTACAACGAAGCCCACATTTTCCGTACCGATATAGCTCGAGAGAACTACACTCCATGCGAGTTGGAAGAGAGTTGGGATCTGAAGCGTATGTTTATCGCAGAAAGCACGCAAGCTATCGCTGTTGCTCAAGCGCCCGAGGTTAATTGGAGTGACGTGGTAGGTATTTTTTGTTCCCTTGCGGGACATATCCGAATCTATAATAACACCATTGGTTAGTAGTGGAAAGTAGCAAGGTCTAACCTTAGTTTCGTTTTGGACGATAGGGGATTGCTCTGTATGAATCTCAAAAGCGGTGGGTTCGGTGTATTCTCCCATGGTGGCGGTATATAATAGACGTAAGACGGACGTTTCAATACAGGAAAAGTACAGTGGACAGAAAGTTATAGGGCTAAAGACAAGTGTAGATCCCGGAAGGTTTGGTAACGACCAATAAGTCTAGTGGGAGCCAAAGGTGGTGAAGCCAAAGACAGGTAAACACAAAGATTCGTCCTGAATGAACTTCTACTTCTAAAGAGGAGAGACTTGAGGAAAAGGCACATCTGCTATCTTTAACCCCTACTTTAACTCCTCTAACTAGCCCTCCATGTGGAAAATTTCTGCGCTGACTCTATCGTGTGTATAGCGCCCAAGCTTACCAGCCATCTCGTCGCTGACAATATCTAGCAGGCATAGAAAGCACGTAATATCTAGTACGGGGTTGAGTGCGATTAGCAGATAGTAAGAATTGGGGAGGACGAAGGATGGTTCGAGGTGTAAGTCATAGTGATGATTCACTAGATGCCACGAGTAGAGCTGGACAGCCAGGGCCCGGCGACAGGGCTTCTATACGGCCCTAAAGTGGTTGCCGATAAAATTGCGCAAATAATGTCAATAGCGAGAGCCCTGGGGGTAATAGCTAAGTATGATTACTAGATCATAATAAGGGAGAATGAAGGATGGTTCGAGGTAGTAAACATAGTACCTACTAAGTGCTTGTATACAGCCAGTGGAGCCGAGACAGCCAGGGCCTGGCAACAGGACTACCATGCTGCCCTAAATAATCGCTGATGAAATGGTGTAAATAGCCTCCTAGAAAGAGATCCGGAGATGATAGCTAAGTGTGTTTATTAGATAATGAGAACAGGGGAGGACGAAGGATGAGTCGAGGCAGCAAATCAAAGTGCCTAGTAAGTAATAGATTTACCAGCTGCCGCAGGTAGAACTGCGACTGCCAGGTCCCGGTGACAGGGGCTACTATGCGGCGTAAAGTGATTGCCGATAAATGACGCAAGCGGCCTCTCAGCGGGAGAACCCGTTGATTGAAAATGAGAACAGGGGGAAGCGAAGGATTCTTCGAGGTAGCAAATCATAGTGTATAGCGAGTGATGCTTTACCACGTGCCGCGAGTAGGGCTGAGGCGGCAGACCTAGTAACAGGGCTACCAATGTGGCTCTAAAGTGATCGCTGGATAAACGGCGCAAATAACTTCCGAGTGGGGATTCCTGACATAACGGCACTACTCCTGTTGTGGTGATTGGTACTAGGAAAGCTCCAGGGGAATTATTGTTAAGGTAAAGAATAATGGTGCAAAAAGAAGCAGAAAAGCAATAATTGCGTTATCTGAGCAGAGGACAGAGCTCATACGGAGTAATATATTTACATACGAAACAGACGCCAAGCTGAATATAGGAGACCGGAGTATCGTATGATACTGACAATTAGACACAGTGGCACGGCACAGAAGATTAATGGAAGCCAGTCGCGTATTCAACGAACCTTCGAATTGGCTTGTCGTTGAAGTACCCAACACTATAGACTGTAAAAGGCCGCTTTACTTGGGCTCACCCGGAAAAAAGCTTAATTTGGGAGCATCGGTCACAGTTACACATCGGAAAGCGAAAGCGTGACCGAACTCGGGACTCTCTGAGCCTGACAGATGCGCGATAAGCACAGGGATTTTCAGAATCTCCTACTCAAGTTCCAACCCCCCCCCCTGTTTCCAAATATGCCTTTCAAATTTTATCCTAAGTGAAAAAGACCCTACCTTAGCTAAGCTGACTGCCTGTGCGTTAGTTGCAATGTATACTCTTCTATGATGTCCACTGTCCCAGATGGTTGCTGTAGCCTATGTTCCTCATCGATCTCAACGTTACAGCAAAACTTCAAGTTCTCTAGGAATTTCTAACTCAGGCGACCCAGCATCATTTCTCGTTCACCCGAGTTGTGTGCGCCAACGGCAATCACAACAACAATAGCTGGGAAAGTATCGGTGGAATGGCGACCCTCGTTCGACGAGCAAAGGCATGCTCGATTCAAGTCGAGGACGTCTTCGGCCCACAAGTCCATGGTTGCCTTGGCGATTTTGACTTTACCCTTCTTCTCGAGGAAAGCATACTCATTCTTCCTATGACGGCAGTGGCATTGTTGACGACTATTCTACGTCTTCGATACCTTTTGAAGGAGCCAATAAAGGTCAACGGAGGATGGCATCCGATTTCAAAAATTGTAAGAACGCCCTGACTATTATTTGCAGGAGATAACTCAACGTGAATTTAAAAACCGAGAATTTACTGACATGCAATCTAATAGGTTGGATTAGGTCTTCTTTCTGTTCTAAACCTCGCACTTCTTGGCTTTTGGGCAAGACCAGCAACACCGAAAACCCGATTGACCTTAGCAACAGCCGTAATAACCGCTACGATGTCTCTTATTTCGATTGCACTATCATACCTAGAGCACTTTCGCACTATCCGTCCATCCTCCATTATCATATTATTCTTGTTATTTACTACGCTATTTGATGCTGCGCGTACCCGAACTCTGTGGAATATTACCGAAAATAGGACTGTTGCGACTTTGATGTCAGGTTCCGTTGGTCTCAGAATTTTACTATTGGGATTGGAAGGGCTTGGCAAGCAATCGTCTTTGAAACATGTCTATAAAGATGCCTCGGCCGAGAGCACCACTGGAATAATGGGCCAAAGTCTGTTTTGGTGGTTAAATCCGCTTCTTAGGCGAGGGTATAAAGAATTATTAGCAACTAAGGATTTAATGACTTTGGATGGCGATTTCGTCGTACAGCCAAATAGAAAGAATAGTTTGTATCTCAAGTGGAAGGAAGGTATGACCATCGAACCTGTTAAAGCCAACTCGTTATAGCTAACTCAACTTGTGAAGTTTCCAAGACACGAACCAAGAATGCTCTTTTATTTGCATCGATCAAGCACTACAAGTGGTCTATAATAATTGGCATTATCCCTCGTTTCGCCCAAATAGGATTCTTCTTTGCCCAGCCCTACTTGGTTGGGAGGACCACCGCCTACGTCGGAAGTCCAAGTGGTTCCAGAAGTGAAGGATACGGCCTCATTGGAGCATTTGCTTTTGTCTATTCCGGTATTGCCGTAAGTGCAAAACCCCCCTTTCTATCAAAAGCGTGAAATCTTTACTAATATTTCCAAAGATCTCTACTGCCGTGGCTCAGCATAAGGCTTATCGATTAGTCGCTATGATAAGAGGAAGTTTGGTCGAGGTAATCTACCTTAAGACCATGGTAATGGAGTCAACTTCGATTGAAGAGAGCGCCCCAGTGACTTTGATGAGCGCCGATATTGAAAGAATTGGAACTGGATTGCGTTTCACGCATGATGCATGGGCATGCATGTTAGAAATCCCTCTTGCTCTCTACCTTCTTTGGCGGGAACTTGGTGTAGCAAGTATGGCACCACTTGGTGTGGCTATTCGTAAGCAAATCTTGTCTTTATCAAATTCCTATGTTTTAATTACTTTGGTAGTTTGCATGATTGGCGCCGTGTGTATTTCCGGATTAGCTGGTGAACGCCAAGGTGTATGGCTTGAAGCAATCCAGACAAGAGTAGATGCCACAGCTCAAATGCTTGGCACAATGAAGGGCGTCAAGATGACTGGTCTAACTAACAAACTCTATGCCATGATACATAAGCATAGAGAAGAAGAGATCACCAAATCACAAAAGTTCCGAGAACTTCTCATCATTATGGTGGGAATATGTAAGAAAGGCCCAAAACCATGTGAAAGGCACCAATGCTAACTCTTTGAAGCGTTCAGCAATATAGCTCTTTCTCCAGTAATCTGCTTTGCCATATATACCCTATTGGCACGACACAATGGTACTCAAACATTGAGTACATCGAAGGCATTCACATCGATTGCTCTATTCAACATCCTTGCTGTACCCATTCAGAACTTGGTCCAATCAGTCGCAGGCCTTGCAACCGCCGTGGGGTCTATCGAAAGAATCAATAAATTTCTTCTAGAAGAACCCAGACGTGATGGAAGAACGCGGAGTGATTTAATTGTCAATGAAGAGTTATTGTCCGAAGATGAAGAGAATTCATTCAAGTTGAAGCCTCAAAAACGAACAAGTGATCATGTTACCCTCTTCGAAGGCAAGGTCAGGAGCGCTGGGTGGACAAATGAAAAGCCAAACATAGTCAACAACCTTAGTTTCCAGATTCAGCCTCTAAGCCTGACAATGGTTGTGGGACCCGTTGGATGTGGTAAATCGACATTTATACACGCTCTTCTCGGAGAGACTCCGGTTTTCAACGGCTATTTGAATTACAACTCCTCTGCCATTGCCTATTGTGGACAGAATTGCTGGCTAAAGAATGATACGGTACAGAAAAATATCCTCGGCGAATCCAAATTTGATCTTCAGTGGTACAATATAGTGTTACGCGCCTGCGGCCTTGATCATGACATCAAGGTTTTCCCTCATGGAGATCAAGCAATGGTAGGAAGTAAAGGAGCGGTTTTGAGCGGAGGGCAGAAACAAAGAATAGTATGTCAATGCTTTTCAATGTTCGAAAATATTTTAACGGCTTGCTAACGATTTTACTAGGCCATTGCGCGTGCTGTTTATTCAAAGTTACCTACTGTGATTCTAGACGATGTTTTCAGTGGATTAGATCCAACTACTGAAGATCATGTTTTCAGCTGCTTGCTCGGAGCTCAAGGCATCTGGCGCAAGAGAGAGACAACAGTTATCATGACAACAAACAATAGTATGTTTCATCCGGAATTTCTCTGTTTTGCGGCTAATGAAACAGTTCAACGCCTACCATATTCTGATCACATCATCGTCCTCGGAGAAGATGGCAAGCTTGCTGAACAAGGAAGTTTTTTTGAATTGAACTCAAGAAAAGGTTATGTTCAAAAACTTGAAATCACCAATTTCAATAGCAGGACATCAAAGACTGTGAAGGGTGCATTGCCTGAAGAGCCCCTTGCTAATCCAGCAAACGAGATTCCTCGCGAGGAGGGTGATAGACGCACTGGCGATACCACGGTCTATTTCTATTATGTCAAGACTATGGGCTTCAAGCGTTCTCTAGTATTCCTCTTGCTGCTAGCTTGCTACGTGGTCTGCGTTACGTATCCAAGTTCGTAACTCTTTCTCTCACCAAATTAGAATTAACTAACTTTATTCAGATATCTGGGTTGAAAAATGGACGCACTTCAACGAAACGCATCCTAATGAACAGTTGGGATACTGGCTTGGCATCTATGCAATGTTGGGTGGCTTATCGTTAATTTTTATTCTCTCCTCTTGCTGGTTAGTATTATTGCTCTTTTATATAACGACTCTTCTACTATTACAGATCCCTAAATATCTCTCAAAATTGAAATCTTGCTGAAAATTTAGGCATCTTATGAAAAGCTTGGTCGCAACAGCAGCCAGGAAATTCCATAGGGAGCTACTCAACACAGTTCTGAAGTAAGACTTAATTCTCAACTTGAATTCCTTAGCACTTACTAACAATTCATAAGTGCGCCTATGACATTTTTCTCTACCACAGATGTTGGTGTTACACTAAACAGGTATTACAAGAGATATAGGAGATATGGGGAAATGTTAACGCACCCATAGATTCAGCCAGGACCTTCAACTTATCGATATGGAGTTGCCGCTTGCCCTTCTTAACTCCGTGCTTTGTAAGATTTCCATCTCGTGTTAGTGCCCCAGGTTCTAAGCTAATTGACTACAGCGTTTCTCACTTGTATTTCTCAATTAGTCGTCATTTGTGTGACGACGAAATACCTCGCAGCCATTGTTCCATTAGCAATAGGCGTCTTTTATCTGATCCAGCGATACTACCTACGAACCTCACGACAACTCCGATTTCTGGATATTGAATCTAAATCACCGCTGTTTTCTCACTTCCTTGAGTCTCTCAGCGGTCTGGTCACTATTCGAAGCTACGGCTGGGTGGAGGAATACTGTGCTCGAAACTCTCAGCATATTAACAACTCACAAAAGCCATTTTATCTCCTATACTGCATCCAGCGTTGGCTTGAATTGGTCGTCAGCCTCTCTGTTGCCGGGTTAGCTGTCTTGCTCGTTGGTGTGGCTGTAGCAACCAAAGGCCAAATCAGCGCTGGATTCATTGGTGTCGCGTTGATTAATATTGTTACGTTCAGTGAAAACCTGCAGGCCTTGATCACGCATTGGACTGTTCTAGAAACCTCAATCGGAGCTATTTCCAGGATTCGAGCGTTTGCAAAGACACCATCTGAGAATCAACTCACAGAAAACTCATTGCCACCAAAAAATTGGCCAGAGAGGGGTTCAATTGAGTTTAGAGAAGTATCTGCCTCATACAAGTGAGTTTTCATCACCTCTCGTTCTGGTTAAACCATATCTAACATTCTACAGAGTCGATGCGGACCCGGTCCTCAGGTCAATTTCCCTTAAGATTCCCGGCGGGAAGAAAGTGGGCATTTGTGGGAGAACTGGAAGGTATATTACGTGAACTTCTAAACTGTGCTGGTCCGATGCTAATATTACGCCTCTAGTGGCAAATCTTCGCTTGTGTCAACACTATTCCGCATTCTAGATATCAATAGTGGTGCTATTTATGTTGACGGAGTTGATCTTTCGACCCTTCCTCGACAGATAATCCGAGAAAGATTGGTTGTGGTTCCACAAGATCCATACCTATTTGATGGATCTGTCCGGCTCAATATAGATCCATCCGAATCACTTTCTGATGACGATATTATATCAGCATTAGAAAAAGTGCACCTCTGGGATATTGTCAAAGAATCTGGCGGCCTTAATGCACGGGTCACCAATGACTTCTTTTCACATGGCCAGAAGCAGCTTCTTTGTATTGCCAGCGCAATGTTACGAAAAGGCAATATTCTCGTACTCGATGAAGCTACGAGCAGGTATGTTACTTGAAATTCGCTTAGCTTTCGTCTCAGTGGCTAATATTCTGGCTCAGTGTCGATGCTGAAACAGATGCCCTCGTCGCTACTCTCATCCGCTCAGAGTTCGCTAATCACACAATTATTGCCATTGCGCATCGCCTCGACAGTATCATTGACTATGATCAAGTCATATACATGGACAAGGGCGAAATTAAAGAGAGTGGAAATCCTAAAATACTCGTTGCAACTCCTGGTAGCCACTTCCGAGACCTCTATTTAGATCTGAACCACGGTCGGACAGTGAACCGGACTCCCCTTCCGTTCTAAATCATCGCATATCACTCTCGTTAGCCTACGGAAACAATTTTATTTTTATGGTTTGTAATCAGCATATAAAGTCTGCGTGTTAGAGGGCGTAAATATTAGGAGCAAAGTCAATTTAAACTGTTTATTATAAACGAATTGTAAGGGCTTAGCATTGGAGCAGCCTTGTATCATGCTGTATTTTTTTATCCTGATGATGGGGTTATTATTACCTTACCCAAACTGGAGCTCTTTCTTCCTTTCCTTGGCGATTAGTTTATCAAATGATAATACGAATACTTCACTGGTGAACAGCCTACGATATCCTAGCAAGTTTAGGGATATTCGATTGCCTAGGTAAATGTGGGTTTTAATTGATCGTGACACAAATAAATATAGCGCTATGATATTAGGAGCATAACCTATATTACGGTTTACTTTGGAAGCGTCAGCGCCTTGAATGTGGCGTTTCGTGCTGACATAATCATTTTGAATGAAATAAAGACTTAATATGAGGCCAGGGCAAAATCTTTCGCAGCCCTGTAGAGTAGGGGTAGCGTCGCTTACACAGATTTTTACGGGGCGACTCTGAACCTTGGCACAAGGTCATGTGTATGATATGATAAGTAAGTGATATCAACTTTATAATCTATATAATACTGTTACGCCAAAAGCATGGTTACACTCTACGGAACATGTAACAATACCCCTAAGATTCTAGCAGTGTACTGGCTCCTGGGAGCTTAAGGGATTCCGTGAGTGCACGTGACAACAGCGGATTGTCAAAGTGTAAAAGTAGTGCTTAAAAGTTTAAGGTATCTAACAGCGCCAGCATATGTTTCAGACACTTCTCACTAGTTGCTCTCTATATATGGCTGGAAGATCCTCGTAGTTTATTCTGTACAGTAGCCGGTATACAACAGACAAGTGACAGTTAATAGTACACCTGATTTGCCCTAATCAGGTCCTTCTTGTGTTGATGACATTATTTATCGGACTGGCTGGAGTCGTTAATTGGGCACAATTGAAAGGGCCACCATTAGCGCGGCCACCAAGGCCTGAAATTTCCTTTAGTGGAGGTTTTAGCGAAATCATTTGTGAAGCCTTATTACTTTAAGAATTTTACAGTGCTCTTTATTTAAGCAGAAATCTTATATCGCCTCGCTTTAAATTGGTATTTAAATTACGTATCTTAACATCACTTATTTAAAAATTAAATAATTATAAGCTATAATTTATATTTCGATGAAGATACTTTACTTAGAACTCTACTTAGAAAGTCAAAATTAGGTGGTTTCGTTATGTTATTATCTACGATTGGATATCGGGAGAAACGATTTCACCAAGTCAAGTCTAACATGAAGAGCATTCAACGTAATTGTGTTTGTTTCTGGTCACCTTATTAATTGTTGGGACTTTCCCACTGTGTGCTTTATCCCTGTTTTTGAGAACGGACCGCAATATAAGCCATAAGAGAAAAAGCGTTCACTAAATTAACGGCCCTTGTGGCCTTTCCCCAACCTCATGATCATTTCTAAACTCACCGTGGCTTTCCACCCCGCGCTTCATCGTCGAACTCGTTACCGTTGCTCCTTTTTCATTCAATGCTTCATCATCCCCGCCCTCGCCATCTTTGTTAGAAACTTGATCATCATGAATCTCAGGCCCTTCAACCTCATTACGTGCCTCCAGATCCGAAAGTTCTTTCTTCTTGCGGGCTACGCGTCTGTGATAGTATGGAGTACATTCCCAGACCCACTTGCACATGTAGAAAGCGATAAGCACAAGAAAGTACAGAATAAGAGCTGCAAGTGCAACACCGGCAGCTGCAACGAGGAGACCGGCCGCGACGGGGACCAGTGCGATGACGATAATGATTAAAAAAATTCCGAGAGTCAATCTGAGTCCTTCCATCCCCCAGTACCCTAGTGTACGGCCGAGTCTTTTAGTGAAGCCTGCCATGGGTCCGATGGCCATTGCCAGAGCGATGGATGGAAGTGCAATTGCAAGAGATATTCCGACTGCAGGAAGTGTCAGTACGGGTTGTCTTAGAATATTGGAATGGCAAGCACTTACAGACGTATTGAGTAACCCAACGCAGATGCAGAACAGTATTTCCGGTGATGGGATCCTTAGGAAACTCGGCGATATTGAGAGCGAAGAAGCTTGACATGAATGAGAGAGGAAGCTTTACCAAACTTATTAGTGCACAAAAACGGGGTTGTGCGGATGAGGGGACTTACGAATATCATGTTAACGATTGTCAAGGCCAGAATGGTCTTCCCCTCCTTTGCTGCACTCTTCGCTTCCTTTCGGGCATACCTAGCCTCAGTGATGTTGGCTTGCTTCTGCTTTAAGTCGATCAAGTGGTAAACCTAGATTAAGTTTAGTAGCATCCTTGCTAGATTTTTCGTATACTTACCGCACTATATACATCTCTTGCACGAGATATCATATGCTCGATGGTCTGTCGGTTAACGTTAACATGATTATCCACAGCCTTGCCGTCCACATAAGGAAAGGTGGGGCGCAACATCTGTTTCTTGGACTGGTCTTGTTGATCTCCGGTATCACCATCGGCGAGGACGGAATGCTGATCGTCCAAAACCATTTTGATGATGCTGAGCTCGTCCTGTATATCTTGTATCTCGACAAGAAGTTCGACTTCTTCATTGATATCAAGTTGAGACTCCTTCATTCCCTTCTTCTTCTTTGCCCTTTGCTGGGCCTTCTTCTTGTCTTTCTTTTCCTCCTTTTTACTTTTGCTCTTCTGACTTTTCTGAACGGCCCTCATGAAGTCCTTTTCATCATCCCACCCAACATCCAGCTTAGCGAAAATCTTTGAATGCCTGTCAGCCTGAGAGGTAGTAAGCAGACTGTATGAGCAAGGGATAGTATTTGACTTGCCACATCACTGATCGATGAATCAAAGAAATCTAGGAATTGCAGCTCTTTAGAGACTTGAAAACGGCCGAATACCCGAGTGCATTCTCCGATAACGACAGAAGCAAGGGCATCCACTGATGTGATTGGGTCTCGGTTTGGATTGTGTAGGTAATTTTGAATCTGCTCAAGGAGCCCGGGGTAGTCCTTCGGGTCGTCCTTTAGCCCGCTGGCTTGACCCCACCCCTGTGGAAAGCTAGTGATAACAGTATCTAACAAGTGTCAGCAACATCCCCAAAGTTTCCTGGAAGTTAGATGATAAAAAACAAAGGAAACATAACTGACCCTTGCCCAGAACCCACAACCACAGTTGATCAACCATGATTAGCTTACTCTGGAGCAAAATTTTATCTTGATCTTTGTCAATCTTATCAAGTTCTTTTACAGCGCACCGTTGTACCACCTGGTTTGTGTCTCGACCTTCTGTGTCTTGCATTCCGATATAGTAAAATTGATCGAGTGTTCGTCGAATATGAAAACGATGAGAGTGTAGGCCCAAGTATGCTTGCACGAGCTTGTCATCCTCCGAAGGGTCGTCACAAGCATGATGCCAGAGAGCCTCCCGACAGCGACGAATTGCTCTTCTAAATGACTTGAACTTTGCTGAAATGGAGTTAGTTCTGACTCCCCAGTCCGTAGTGAACTTACTCTTGAATTGTTCAACCTTCTGTTCGGTCTCCCCTTTAACGTGATTCCCGTCTGACTCAGAATCGGACGAATCATCCTCGTAGGTGAACAGTGCCTTAGTACTAGCGCCTAAGTCACTTTCCGTTGATATACTCGTAACGTCGTCTTCTTTTTCAGGCTTGGCCAAATCGGCTGCTGTTCTCTTGATGGCATTGCTGAGCCTGATGCGTCCTTCATTGGACTCAAAATGGAGATATGGCATCTTTGGAATGTCAGATGTATAAGAGGTGCAAGCATGGAACCTGCACATTATTGCGAATTGCACAAAGAATTGACTACTTACGAAAAGAACGGCGTCCTTATGCTCCTCACGATCCTTGTTTAAGAAATTAGCAGAAGAGCAGTATCAGAGCTGCGCACTCACCCCTATTTTGAATACACTGGCTTGCGGCTGAAGGAACAGTGTATGTGGAAAACGGCCTCGATGTTCCTGTCCCGACAGGCGACCATCTGCATTGTCAACCCCCAATTGAATGAAAAGTGCCTAGTCACAAGTTAATATGTTATGTTCAACGCAATGCGACTGCGAGACACACCTCGACCCAATCCATCTATGCAGCTCACGTGTCAGCAAATCCTTTGTCTCCATTTATCGTGTGAACTACTTACATTATTGGCTGGTAAATGGTACCATTTCCACTCTTTCTCGGACGGATCATCGCCCTTCAAATTCCGATTCGCTTCTCCATAAAGTAGTTCAGAAAGGGGCATTTTCTCAACAACATGATATTCCCTTTCATCATCATCCACGCCGGCCCCGTCAACCTTTTCTTTCGGTGTTTTGTTGCGAATCTTATCTTCGCTGTCCTTTTCGCATCGCAAATGGAAGGTTGTGATTGTAGCACGGAAGTTTCCTGTGGCAATTCGGCAGTCCTCGGGCAACTTATCTTCATCAAATTTTGGAAGCAGTTCTTGCTTCTTCGGATGGACTTTGGGGCCTTCGAAAAATGTTACATCCTCAAACAGTTGCCTGAAGCCCTTGTGAGACCCAGGTTGCTTGTCTTTCTCGGATGCAAGTTCCTTGTCCTTATCGTCTGGCACGGCGCCGCGTTTGAGCAAAGCTTGAAGGATATCATACTCGCTCTTCAGTAGTGCCAGCCGTAAGGGGGTTTGCTTATCACTATCTCTCGCATTGACTTCGACTCCTCTTTCCAATAGCAGTCTGACCATTTCCAAATCGCTAGCATTTGTAGCAAGATGCAAAGCAGTTTGATTTCGTGAATTCCCTTGGTTGGGGTTTGCGCCCTTCACAAGCTGCTTCTTTGCCTCCGTTTTATCCTTCCCCGATATGGCGTCCCAAAGGCGACGAGTAGTAGAAAAGTCAAAATTATCTTTGATTACCTTTCTCACTTTCGAAAATCTTGGATCTTCAGAACTGTAGAACTTGCTAAGGTTCGAGTGTGTACATGGCAGCTCGATAGCCTCAAACTCTCCAGGATAATCATCGAGGACAGCAGAGTCTTTCTCGACAAGGAATTCCTATTGATTCATGGATCAGTAAGCCCATCAAACGTTTTTGATAACTAGAGCTTTGTTCTAGTACTTTTCAAGTTGAAGAATATTTAGATCTAGTGTCACTAACCTTAGGGGACTGTTTCACTGCCTCTGTTCGGAGCTTTTCGTAGAAGAAAGCAGCAGGAATATTATGGTCCTCTGCTATGATCTTCAGGTTTGTTCTTATCTCAGCTAAGATTGCCTCGTTGTCTGTACTTAGGTCCAAAAGGGTATATAACTGGGCTGGTTCGACTGGGTCGAGTGACAGTGTCGTAGATCCGGTTGTCGGTGCTCCTTGTGCTTGGGTTGCTGCTAATGGACCACCTTTTTTCGTTATCGGAGATTTTTGAAATATTGATTTGGACTTCATGGGTATTTTCTTTTCCAGTCGTGAGACTACTGCTTTTGATCCGTGAAATGGTGTTCCTACTGGAAGTTACCAAGTCAGCAAATGAATAACAAAGCGAGTATTAGTAGCAGCATGATCATGAAAGCTTATTTGGTATTGGGGGGACTCTTGGAAGAAAAATATCCTACAAAATAGAAGGCCGACTGTGGCTGTGACGATATTTGCGTGACTCTCTTCCTTATCTGCATTAGCCATGATCAGTGCTTTGCTAATAACAATGCCGCCAAAGCTGTGACCTATGAAGATCAGAGGCCTTGATAGTCCAGAGCCACAGTCTTTTCTTTGGTCGCTCAACCTCCGAAGCAATTCAAATGCAACAGCCTCCAAATTCTTTCCAGCTGTGTCAGCAAGAGAAGTTGGATAGCTAAACTGCATGATTCTGGCCCGAGGAAATGACCTAGGTAGCATATGCTCATCCTTGAGCCAATTGACCTTCTTGGGCTCGGAGGGAATTGGTTCCCGGCTATCACTTACAGACGAAGCATCGCTTGACTGGGTATTAGGTGCTCTGGCCTTGCTACCATCTGGCTGCGGGGTCTCCCCAGTTTCGATTTGAGCTGCTTGGGAAGAGCTTATTCCATACGGAAGTTGAAAGGCCTTGCCAGCAGTATTCACTGTGTTCTTGACGAGATTTCCAGCAAAGTTCCCACCAGTGAGTCCTTCTTTGATAGTTTCGACTCCAGGAACGAATGAGGTATCCCATTTGCCTCCTGTATGGCCAGTGGCACCTTTGATCCGGGCTGGAAGAGTGAACACCCACGATGAATTTGCATCTTCGGATAGGCCATGAACGGCCACAATATCGATGTTGGGTCCAAATCCAGAGCTCGTATCTGGAGAGTAGATGGTCTCGAGTCTGTATATGTCTTCTGGATTTGGCGAGTTTGATGGTCGACGATCAGAAGAAACTTCGTTCGACTGGCTCGACACTATTTTGATTAGCAACTGCTTAATGAGGCTGGCCATAATCCGGACGAATACTTACACCTTGGATTCATACCTGACCCCGGAGGAAGTATTAGTGGCCTCGGGGGAGCTGATGAGGTAGCTTCTGCCATGATAGTCACACTATTTTCTTTGGATTGTCTTAGAGGAACAAGGCGCTATGGAAAGAGGGATATGAAAGCAATGTGTTAGTAAATTTATCGTGAATAGCAATGGGGACGGCTAGCTTCTCCAGATATGTCTCCAATTCATATCCAATAAAGCGGCATGTGGCGGTTGTGGCGTCGCGGGCCTCAGGTCAATCACAATCCTCAAAGCCGCATGATAATTGTCAGAATGGGGCTCTATTGGGATTCTCTAAGCGTGCACAGCAGGGGCTGAAGTCCAAAGGGTTGTCAAATATTACATTTTTTTCAGCTGGTTATGCGCCACCAAAGTGCGGGATGCGCATCTAGGTCTCCCAGCAAATAAAAATATGCAGTATTGAAAGCCAGGAGCAGGGGCTCAACACCGAATTACCGATTGAAAGCACATTTGCTGATCATGAACAGAAGATTTGCGACAATAGTTTGCATATCAAGGCACCTCATGCCACCTTGGTTGCCCCAAAGCGGAAGTCCGTTCATTCGGTTCCCATATTCGAGGGCCAATAATATCTCTGCTACCGACCAGGGCTCTATCAAAGGCCATGGACTGCAAGCCTTGCAGA
Organism: Tricladium varicosporioides; assembly: GCA_021365295.1. Classification (NCBI taxonomy): domain Eukaryota; kingdom Fungi; phylum Ascomycota; class Leotiomycetes; order Helotiales; family Tricladiaceae; genus Tricladium; species Tricladium varicosporioides. The sequence goes on from JAJTIW010000016.1 coordinate 1,091,259, forward strand.
GCCCTTCTCAAAAGAACCCTTGTATATCTGAATAAGTAATGCCATCATGAAAGATAACCAATTTATCATGCTTCGCTGTCCTAACTGGGTGGCTTCTGCCAGATAAGGGTTGTGGATTGGAGACAACACGAGATTAAGGTCTTCATGTACTGTCTTATTGGGGAGCGTCTTGATCCGTAAAAATATAACTCAGGCATGGTAAGTAAAATTCATGTAGTGATAACTGATTGGGATACCGTCGATACGCTACATTTTCAAAAGAGGCTCTGCCAGTCATAACTGCTTATTCCTCCTGAGAAAAAATTGCAAGATATTGGGGGCCCTTTCTAGAGAAAGCCTTTGAAATAATTAGCCTCATGTAAAAAATGGCCAAACCCGCAAACAGATACATGCCTTCTAGAACATGCATAAATAAAGCTATGTTATAACCTAGATAATCATAGCCACTGGGTCCGGCGCCTTCAATAGTCTCTTAAACTTTCGCCTATTAAAGACAGAAAATATTAATATTATATTTATAAATGTCTAGTATAGCGATTCTCAAGTCTGGACAAATATCTGGGCTCTTGCTTGAGGGTGTAGGAACGCCGGGTTTGTACTACAAGGATATAAAAAGCAAGTAACCGACACTGTATTCCCCAAGTATTATCAAAGATACGTTATCGAAAGTACTCATTGTGATGTCTGCTTCTCACGTGTATTATAGTTATGTGGCTATCGCGCTTTGGGCAACCTCTGAACGGGCTGGTCTCGGGTTAGAGTCTATGTGTCAGGGCTAGTAAAACTTAGGAGCTTGGATATTCCTTCCTGCTCTTTTTCTTTTAATATATTCAAAATATCCTTGGATATAGCCTATTAGCTTTAGTATAATTAGACTCATATTCGCTTCTATACGTCTCAGATGTCACGATTACACATTTCAGGGCAGCAGAGCAGGATTGAAAAGTCTCTTACTCGACCATTCAAAGCTAAAGAGAAAATAAGAGAAAAGAAATGTCTACGTGACGCGCTGTTTCTCATGGTGAGCCCATACTTGAACCTCAGGATCAGGGTCGAGGTTAGGGTATGACTTGAGGGATTTTTGTGTCCCCTCCTAGGTGTCACGATCTTCTCTCGGCCGGACTTACGTACAATAGTCCTAAGGTCCCGTGATCGCACACATAACACAACCCTGCAACCATGGGACACTAACGTGCCCTTAAATCTGTACCCGTGACAGGGATATAGTTCTTGAATATTAATCGAGTATACCGCTTACAGCTGCGTTGTACCCTGCTATTTGGGCTTCTGATACTGTGGTGGGGATAGCTTTGGTTTGGAAATCACGTGATAAACTAGAAGCATATAGTTGGATTTTTTCCAGAGTCAGACACAGACAACTCATACACCACCACCACTTAATTATTTGTATTTTGAATCAATCAATTATCATTAATTATATTCTTCTCTTGATGCTTGCTTCTCAAACTCTATAGGTTGAGGACCTTATTCTACGTACCAGATCCTGTTCTCGTTTCCTGCTCTCAAGTTGTGGTTTTGATCCCCTCCACAATACATATAACTACCTAGTACGTTAAATTATATAAAAACATAGTCAGGATAAGTAGGGTGTAAAGAGTGGCTTGTCCAATAGTCAGAATCATGCTTAGAAGAAGGTTTATGGGTTTACCGTTCTGCGTTTTACCAGAAATGAGCTTAGTCAGTGGAAATCTAACCAATCAACACACAGGGTTCCTTGTGTTTTGGTGAAACACAGCTCGCACATAAGAGATAGGTTCCAATAACCTTTTAATAACACACAAGAAGGATAGTAGGCAATACATAATAAGCCATTTTATCTAGGTTAATTATCTACCACCTATGGCTAAGAAAAGTATATGCGTAGTAAAGATTGAGATATAGGTAGATAAGTGACTGATCAGTTCTCAGAGGGATGTTTTATCGTCCAGGGAATTTGGATATGACAAATCAGGCTAGTAATGTTCCGTCGAGACTTTGCATAAATGTGGTGCTTTTCTCACCGATATGAGGCTAGCTCAGACTTACTCGGGTATGCTCATGTCTGAAGACTAAAACGGAACCAGCGAAAGAGAAAATCAATCCTAAGTCTAGGTATTGTGGTAGTTCTGGGGTGGTGTTGGATTACTAAACCACGTGACGGAAGCAAGCGAGTAACACGTGACATATAACTACAAGCTTCCCTTCATTAAAGGGTTGCTCTCGCATAGCCAGAAATGTACATCCTACTTCTACAATAAATTTTCTACTAAATGTACTCTCCTTGCAAGACATGCTGGTGACTTCTCCTAAAGCCTGATAGTGTTCCTTTAAATACTATAAATAATATAAGTTATCATACCATATCTCTATCAATCTTAAGCAAAGTGCTCCTGAGTGCAAGGCTCAGCCTTCGTTTCCTTAAATATTATCATATCCTTCGTCGAGTTGTATACGTTTCAAAAAGGCAGTTCATACTCCACCTTAAAGCCTAGGAAGCTCCTTTGGGAGTTCTCAATCACCAGGACGGGATTAACATGAATAGACTATTACTAGGTGTTCCTCTATCTTCACTATACTAGACGACTTTGAATGTCCGCCGGGTTTAATCTAGGAGATATTCGAAAGGAAGCTTATCATGAGTATTGAGAGAAATGGTAAAACAGCAAACTCTCACATACAAATCTTCCTCTGTTGGATGGTTTTGGAGTATAAGCCTTCTAATTACTATCTCAAAATGTATAATCACCACTATCCAGAGCCTTAGGACTATAATTATAATCAGTTTCTAAAGTACCTATCCCACCATTTGCAAAACGTCCTTCTGTGCCCAATATTTTACTCTGAAATATATACCCTTCTAACAGAAGATACACTAATTCACCTGTAGCGCTATAAAGAGCTATCTCAATATCTGGAGCAGTAAAACACCTTATATAGGCGTTACGCCACCTTTACTATATTTAGTGTTACAATTTATATATTTTTAATCATTTACTTATAGTTTATTATTGAACTCTGTGTCTAGACAGTTGTTGAAGGTTGTATGTCACTAAATATATATCTATAACCAAGATGGCACTCAGCACAACTACGAGCGTAGTATAAGGCGTCCTTCAAACATGTTCCCTTACTATAAAAGAGCCCGCGAAAATTCCGAGCGCCACAAGCCCGCGCAATAGTTATTGTACAGGATAGCATTGAGCCATTCTAAAATCCTGGAAATGGCAAACATTAGGCGAATAGGCTTAGTTAGGCTTTGCGAAGCAAGCTGTCGATTGGTTTGGAAGGACTCGATTGAAGAGCTCTGATCTATAGGTGCAAAGGCAGCTATATATATAAACCAGCCTGTTCTATAGGATCCCATTCCTGAGAGCTGATCCTAGACAAGCTGAAGTAGGACTCCTGACAAGCTGGAGGACTATTTCGTGACTTCCAACTGATATAAACTCTCTAAGTATTTGTAACACTCTCTAAAAAGTTGTGATTTAATTGCAAGAGATGAAAGTAATATATTCAATTCCCTAACTACATTTTGATTCTTCTTTTGTTCCTTGTCATCCACCTATCAGTACATTTATAGTCGCAGCATCTGCAGTTGCTTCCTCTCCAATAGCGCCCATACTTAAACATTTCAGAAGTAGCAACAGCGTGGCTATAGCTAAGAGCTCTAGTGGAAAATTGCTGTCTGGTATTAGAAATGAAAACTCGTTTGTTTATTCCTGCCTCTGCCTTTTCGATCTGTGATCTGAAGCTGCAACGCCGTGTCCAGTAACATCGACATCCTCCCGGCCTCAATATAGTCTTGCGCAAAATCCTCCTCAAAGTCCTTGATGGACTTCAAGCTCATTCTGATATCTTCGGGACGAAGCTCGCTACCATCAGCAATGGCTAAGGCGTACGCTGTTCGGACGGCGTTTTTGATTTGTCGGCCATTGAGCGTTTCTGCAGCCACGCTGTTGAGAAATTCATCATCCGACCAAGGCGGCAGGGGGCGTTTATGTACGTTGGTAATAAACATGACCCAGAGGTCTCGACGGGAGTCGAATGACAATGCAGGATATTTAATTGCGAGATGGATGCGGGACTTGAATGCGGCGTCGAAGGTTGAGATGCGATTTGTGGTGAGGATCATCATGCCCTCGTAGTATTCAAGGACACGCAAAAAGACTGGTTTGTTAACCACAAAGAATGGTGTAGGAAATCTAAGATCATACCTGCTACAAGGCCGTTTCGAGTCAAGTCATGACTGCTGCGTTGTTCTAGGAATACATCTGCTTCGTCGATAAGCACAATGGCATTCCAATGTGCGGCCAGCTGCAGCGCCTCAAGCAAGACGCGTTCTATCTTGAAGAATCTACTCCAAGGTCACCTGTTGTCACAGTGTAGAGTGGCCGTTGTGTATAGTCTGCCACGCCTTCTGAAGAACTTGTCAATACCTAAGTTTCCTTTCTCACGTGACTGGGGAATACTGACCGGCCGTTAGGGTCTTGCCAACGCCTGGCTCACCATGAAATAAGAATATCATCCCTTTGCCTTTGCCTTTGATGATATTATCAAAATCAAGTCTATCATCCTTGTATATCTTGATCAGAGAATGGATCATCTTCTTCTGGGGCGGAGCGAGGAGCAACAATTCGAAAGCCCTAGTGTTGTATTTAAGGTCCTGGATGGCGTCTAGCAAAAAGAAACACCACCTTTTATTGGCAAGAGAGAATCCAGAAATTGTGTGGCTACATATTAGTAATTCTTCTTCCGAGAGTTCAGGCTGCTCTCCTGGCTCAGTTTTGATTGCTTCCTCGGGGTCAATATCTTTCTTGTATTGTGGTCTCATTTCGCAAAATTTGGTGGAATCAATCATGACGCGACTCTTAATCTACACTTTGTTAGCCCAACGTCCTCGAGATGATTCTACAATGAGGGCTATACCATTAATAATTGGAGAGGGTAGGAGTATTCCTCCTCGCTATCGTGGGATTTTACGGGAAATGGAGACAACGTTTCCGCAAATCCCTCGTAATTTCGGTGGTGGACTCCGCACAATCCGAGGAACTTCCTGCCTCTAGTGATCAACGAAGCGGTGATGGCGTCTTTGCGTTGCATATACTGTAGAGGGCAGGATTCAAGCTCTTCCAAGGGTTTGTATCCCCTGTAGTCGTTGATATATAACTCCACATGGCAACGCCCATAGTCCGTTCCATTGTATTGAATGTCTTCTGCCTGCAGCGAAAGGCCGCTCGTAGATTTGAGTCTTACAATTTTGTCAACGCCGTCCATTTTGGTGTAAATGAGATCACCGGGACGGAAGGCCATCCAGAGGTGTTTGCTGTCTATGCCCGGGGTGACAGATTGAGATTCCATGAAAGTGTAGTAGCTCAAAATCTCACTCTCAAGACCTTTGTACATGTAATTCAGAATAAAGACAAGATGTTCCACAGCAACGTGGTCGTCCAAACGGAGCCCATATTCCCGAAGTTCGTTGCGATAATGGAATAGGCACCGCATTTCGTTGCGCATAATGATTCTTGCCTTATCGAATGTTACTCCAGGGTACTCTTTGATTACCGTACGCAAAGCTGCTCTGACATGTGGCGATCTGACTTCCAACTGTGTATAACTAGCCACTTTATTGTCTTTGAAATAGTGTTTGGTCAAGACGAACGCTGAGTCGTGATCTTTCTCCTTTGGTTTGTATTTAACCCTCTGGATACCTCCTTCCAGAGTGGTTTGTGTCCCACCTGTGACCCAGTCTCTTGCTACATATGTCTTCATCTCACACGACAAACCCGCGGTATCTTCAACCCCGTCTGCATTCTCTCTCGCATTAGCGGAGCCGGCTGGTTCTGCGATATTGAATAGATCCATGGCGATGCAGGGAGTGTGGTACTGAGGCTTGATAGAGAGTTAGCCTCATTCACTCAACCGATCTCAAGTTAGAGAGCTTTTGGATGTACAGATTGTCTTACAAGGTGAGTACTTGCGCTCTCGTAGCTTAAGACTTAGTTTGAGGCTTGAGAAAATACAGTCAATCTCGTCCGAAGGACAGGTTCAGAGGTTGCGGGAAAGGCCTCTGCTAGTTTCGATGAGAGAGGCTTGGGAGTTTACCAGGTGCAATAGCCAATTCAACGAAAATTGGGGATGCCCAAGGCTGGGCAGGGCTTCCATTTTGTACAATAGATGCATGTCGCACAGCGCAAATACATCTGGCCCAGCCATGGCGTACAGTTCTGTAAGTTCGTGTTCCAGGATACGACTTTAACGAGTAAGATGGCGGTATGGTAGGGGAAGTGTTCGCGGTGTCACTTTAGGCGCTTGATTTGCCGTGTTGCGGGAACGTCGTCAGTGGCCAAGATCCTTGAACCCTGCTTAACCAAAAGTTCTCCAAGGCACCTCAGCACGACCAAAGACGGAGTTTACAACACCAAAAGTTTTTCGAGACACCGAATCCACAATAGGTTTAATCACGATCAATCACTCCAGACACTCCTTTCCAGTATCTCATGCTCAACTGTTGACTCTTGTCAAGATGGGCGGTTGATGTGGCTGAATTGTATGTATGCCAGGGAAGGTTGCTCGAGTAATCTTCCAAAGTCAGACGGCATACAGTTGGCACTGCAGCAGTGATGTGTAGCAACATAAAATTGACCATTCTTCTATAGAAAATTTTGATATACACATATCAACGCGGTTGACCATTTGCGCATCCTTCTTCACGATGTCCGACACCCTGGGTGATGACTGATCCAATGTTGTGGTATGGCTGATCCTGCATCGACTCCTGAAGCCAACGCTGCATGACGCCAGGCCCTGAACCACTATGGCTCCCTACCGCTTCAAGCAACTCGCGCCGTAACGGAAGATGGTTGGAAGAAGCATCTTCCGTAACTCTTTGGGTTTGTAAGTCTTGGGTAGCTTTCTATGATATTTTATTAGTGGATGAGTGCTCTCACAAGCACTTAGTATGTATAGGACGCACTGGAATCTGATGGCCGCAACCCATTTGAAGAGGGCTGGCTGCAATGGCTTTTCTCATCCTGATGATAAAGTGCAGAAATTGGAAGCCTTGAATTCCATCCCATTGTCAGTCAGACATTCTAGACTAGCAGTGAGTTGGACTGTACCAAACTGTCAATCAAAATAAATTTCGGATGGTTGTAATAGTGTCCGTCTTGCCTATGCGGGTTTGATATTAAGAATTTGTGAGAGCATCAATGTTCTCACCAATTTGAACAGGAGAGCCTGTTGCTTTTATCCCATCTGCACTCCAATGTTTGAGGGGAGAACTTTTGGGAAACATTTTGGCATAATCTATAATCTGGTCAGAGTCACAGCATCCATTCACAACGCCTAAAATCTTGCAAGTATCACGGCATGACACGAATTTGTCCGTGGACCGACAGCTAGAAACGACGCCTTTGAAACAGTTTTCGGGGAAAACATTTGAAAGCACTTTTGTTGAAACTTTTAGTTAAAACCTTTGGGTCTATTAGTCCCCCGAGTTGGACTCTTTCAGGTTCCACAGAAGTCATTGCCGACGCTAAAGATCTTCGAGGTTCGATTCGAAGATGTTGCTAGAGACGACGATCACTACAGGGGCAGGGGCCCTGGATCAACTGATCCAACCTTCCCATTGGCGCCACGGAACATAACATTTCTGACGTATGCACTGACCTTTTTGTAAACTTTTTCGTTACTGAAGGCGGTAATGCAAGGGCTTCTATGGAGATTGTGGGGAGATGTGAGGATCTGACTTCTGACAACCAATACGGAGGCGCGTACCCTGCGCACGAACTTTTGGAAATTTTTGGACACTTTTGGCAGGCCTGTCGAGACCACAAGAACTTTGGTATCCCCTGCAAACCGTGCATTGACAAGCTGCAGCACTCCAGACCCGAGGCGGAGAGTAAGGCTTTCCACGCCCACTGCTACTCTCCCCCACCCCCTAAATAAATGCAATAGTGGGCTCTCTTGACTGGGGGGTTGTGTATGGTGGAATGTCTGTGTTCTGTGGATCCACTGTTACATTTATTTAGAGGGGAAGTGTGTCCAGGACGATGGTCGTGGGTCGGCTAGGCAAGGCCTCTTCCTCCTGTCGCATATGATGACATGAGGCTCAGTCATTTCGAACATACCTACATGTAGAGGCACCTCCTTCTACTTTTGATTCTTCACCGCTCGACCACTTCACGACTTCACGACCTCACAACACCTAGCCTCGGAGCAACCTCCTCTATTCAATTTACGTTGAATCTGGATACTTTCTTCAGCCATGCCATCTCAGCAGAACTCCAGTGACTTCGCTTTTGGCGGGTATTGGAACCAATCTACATCGCAATTTTCAGCATCATCGGCGCATTATGGGGAGGCTGAGGATGCTTCCCGTACCACTTTAAGCTATTCCTTCGGTCCACCAGTGCCACTCTTTGGGGATCGTGATGCCTATGAGAACATGCCAAGTACTCGACCGAGTTTATCATCTCCATCGGGTACAGCTTCTACAGTCACTATCCCACCCGTGCAAGCCATTTCTGCTGAATATCGGCAGCCGCCTCTGCACCACTTTTCCACGACAGGGAGCATCCAGACAGATACAACTTATGAGCGGTCCACGCAGCAACCTACAAAAGCTCGCAAATCCATGCCCCGCGCGCCGAATTTCACTTCTTTAGATTGGGAAAGGCACCACGATGAGATCAAAAGGCTCTGAGTTGATGAAAACAAAACACTGCCAGAGACTATGAAGGTCATGGCTGAAAACTTTGAATTTGAGCCCTCGTGAGTTCAATTCTACCATGAAAGCTTGGACTAACAGCTTACTAAAGGTTTATAGTATCGAGCAATACAAAAAGCAATTGAAGAAGTGGAATTGGTCAAAGTACTTACCAACGAAAGAAGCCTTCTGGATGGAGAATAAAGCTGCGAAGAGGAAGCATGAAGAGAAAAAGGACACAGTCTTCGATTACCGCGGCCAGACATACACACAGCAATCCAACCAGCAACGCAATCAGAGAAAGAAGATACGACAGGATGAGACAGTGGTCTCGGCTGGTATGGTAGCTCCCTGCCTTGCATTGATTTCAGTTTAATAGTTCTATAGATGCGCCAACCCCGAACGGCATCACATATACTACCCCACGCGATGATCCTACTTCACCGCTTTACATTGCTTCACCTAGAATGTCAACCCGGCCACTTAGACGCACCCCACCATCAACGACTTCAATTGCACAGGCTTCTCATCAGCCAAACATGCTACGGAACGGTCGCTCAGAGGCAGACATTGAGGCAGTGTATCAAGAAGCTCAGAGTCTAGAGCGTCGTTCAATGATCGAAGATGCCGAAAAGAAGTTTCGCGAAGCCTTAACCGGGTTTGAATCCCTATATTCAGCAACACATGAGACCACGGTCGCCGTTGCCTATCACTTAGCTTCTTTCTACGCCTCTTGCGGCCGCATGAAGGATGCTGATGTGATTTTTGACTAGATGACAGGGAAATACATACAGCGGTATGGGCACAAAGGCCTAGAAACTCTTGAACATCTCCTCAACGTCGTGGAAATGTTCTGCAACTGGTCTCGAATCAAAGATAGTCCGAAAATAGTATTACTGTTTCAGAGGATCGGCCTCTTCTATGAAAGTGATGGGATATGGAACGATGCTGAGCCGTGGTTCGAACAAGCCCTGCTGGCGTGCTATAGAAGGTTGGGCGAGGGAAGCAGTTCCGCAAAGCGCCTTGAAGCGGCTCTTGAGAAACAACGTCTTTCTATGTGATGTATCCCTCCGTATATAGCAAAAATTGACCTCGCCTACATAGAGCTGGCCGCTTTTGATCTTGAAAGCTACCAACATTTTCTGATGCGTTTTTACTTCTATTATAAGCCACCCTCGATGTTTTTCGATCAGGGTAATAGAATGGATAATGATAGAGTGACGAGAGGTGCTCCAGAGTAGGTAGCTGTATGTTGCTATGTGATGACACATGATTGGTGGAGTGTCGGATTTCATCGAGTTGAGCATGCCAAGACTTGCATTGACCATCAACACAAATGCTGTACATTGTTTGTCGAATATTTGAAGACAAAAATCTTGTTAAGATCCTTCTGTCTTTCCATGTTCGTACTTAGAAAGTCTTGAGTGATTGGAACATTCACGGGGTTGGTCACGGCCTTCACACTTAAATGAGAATTTGCCATTCCACCACAAGACTTCAGCTTCCCGCCAAAATAATACGCAATTTCAGGCTCACAAAAGTCTATATTGAGTATCAGAGAGCTCTTGCACAACTATCCTTTCCCTTGTACGACATCTTAAGGAACATTGATGGGACATTGAGAGAACAAGGAACCAAATAGACTCGAGAGGCATTAATGGCTGCTGAGACTACCATTTCTCTCTAGTATAGGCGTATGAAGTGCGAATCGTCATTGTTAAACAGGTGAGAAGCTCAGCTCACCGAATTAACTCAAAGCGCAACCCGCAATACGTGACGTCTCTTACACAGTTTAGGGGCCGAAGCTTGCTGAACCCGCCAGATACTTACTATGTGCATCATTTTTTGGCACATGTATGATACCTGTGGGCTTCGTGAGCATGGGTTTATGGACTCCTCTCGTCACCCGCAAAAATACAAATCACGTGGTAGCAATGGCCTTTAGAGGTGTTATAAATTCAACCGCACTTTGACCCGTCTAAGCACACGCCGATGCCCTACATGGTTAACGGGCCAGCGCGACCAAGGGAATTTCGCAATTGACGGGCATGTGGAGAGTGACAGCACTGCAAATAATTCTCATGGCATGTTGTTCTCTCGAGAGCGATAATGAACCAAAGTGGAAGGGAAAGAAAGCAAGCCTGGATTGCGCGAGGTGCGATCAACTTGTTGGATGTACAGGCTTCTCTCTTAGTATGAACTGACCGGATGAGGAGTTCAGCAACGAGAATTTCGTACGTCTCCAATAACCACACTTGCCTTAAACACAATTAAAGAGGTTATTCAGGTCGCAGAAGTTGGAGGAATGAGACTTAGGGTTTTCGTGTTTTATCGAGAGAAATAGTGTCCATCATACGTAATATTGATGCTGAACTGTAATTGGATGAAATCCCCTGCTTTACCCCTTGTGAATTATGTCTATATTGGGTACGCTAGCAGTTATTTAGTGGCAGATAGTAGAAATTGATGGAAAGCCGCTCATACTACAGAGGTCTAAACAGCCGTATTAAGTCCGTGTACCCCCATTTCGACCACCCCCCCATTTCGACCACCTAAAATCGCCCGTGCGCTACCCTACCCAACACCAACACTTAAAAACTAAAAATCAACCACAAGTAGATCTGAGCATGTAGAAGCTATACTAGCTTCATATAGGTCGTCTGTGGCTTGTTCAGCCCCAGACACTCTATTAGCTTCTTCCTGTGCCTGTTGTATAGCCTGTATATTCGCGAACTTGGAATTTGGACTAGTCTTGACCTTTCTTCGCTTTTTAGGCTGTGCAGCCTCTAGCCTAGTCTGTAGAGACTTAATTTGAAGCTCCTGGCTAGCTATTATAAATTCCTGCTCTTCAAAACCCTTGGTAATCTTACGAAACAGGAGCCTTTGGGTATGCAAGTCAGGGTCTTCAAGTTGCTGGAAATCCCTAGCCTGATTTTTGACTTGTATAGACTTTCTAGGCGTACTCTAGGTAATCTAAGACAATTCCAAGGTCTGGCCTAGCCTATTCTAGCTTTCTGATGACTATTGTAGCGTCCTGACGTTCTGATTATTATTTATAAGGAGGAGACGGCTTATAAGAGGCTTCGCGATATACTAGAGCCAAAGACTAGTTGCCTTCTAGCTAGACTTGATATTACTAGAGGATAAGGCCTTCTGACGAGCCTTCTGATAGTATATAAGGAAGTTTTGCTTCTCTAGAGGGCTTGAATTAGTTAGAGTATCTAGATATCCGACTTTCTTGTAATATTAACTTTTGAGAGAGAAAAAAATTGATAAATCAAGAGGTTGAAGGATATAAGATATATATAGTAGCAAGTAGAGTAAATATATATTATTTCTATAATAAGTATATAGAAATTTATTAGTCTTGTAGCTTTTGTGTCTATTTATAACTAGTAGTCTAGGCTCTATAATATAAGTCTAAAATAGAAAGATCTTCTAGAGCTATTCTAAGCTAGTACTGTCTATTGTCTATTCTTTTGAAGTACTAGTAAATTGTTAGTCCTTGAATAAGCTAAGATCTTGTAAAAACTACTATTGTTAGACTATTATATCTCTAAAAATAACAAGTAAAGTCAGGTAGACTCTTATCGCTGAGATATACTTAATAAAGCTTGTCCAAGCTCGAGATCTAAGTTATTTACTTTTAATTCTATAATATTTAGAGTTTTCTATAACTAGCCTATTGACTCCTAGACCCTCTATAAGACTAGCCTTATCTATATTATATTAGTTCTTTAGCTTAATAGTTTAGACTATAGAAATATATAGTTACTAGAACCAAGCTTTAATTATATTAGACATAGCTCTATTAATATATTAAGAGTCGATAGTCTTTTGTCTTTTAGTCCTAAGAGCTAAGTTTTACTTTAAAAAGGCCTGTAGCCAGTATTTTTCGACTAGAATAGTATCTCCTTTAAGCTATAGTAGGCGAGAAGCAAAGTCCTTAATTTGAGTATATATTAATAAATATTCTAGAGACTTCTAGATTAATATTTAGTCTATTATATAATCTTCCTGAACCTTAGATAGTCTCTGTTAGCCCTAGGTACCTTGATTATAAAACTCTGTTTTAGATATTCTGCTTCTAATAATATTATATAGTAGACCTCATTTTCGGGTAGCTATATATATAGACAGGCTGTTTCTGACGTCTACTATCGTTGATTGCAAGTCGTCTTCTGTATATCGACGTATATTTAGTATAAGTACTTTATATTAAAAAATTTAATTAAAATAATTAGAATTAGATTTTATTCTTTAAGGTATTGTAGAAAGAGCGGTGTGGGCACAGGCCGCTTTCAGGTAGTCGAAATAGGGGGGTGGTCGAAATAGGGGTACACGGACTTATAAATTTTGAGGCTGAGCTACTACTGCACGAGCTCTTTGATAAGAGGGATCCAAAATCTACTCTGTTAGGAACCCTGTAAGAGAGCAGAAATGGATTCCCAAGCAAAATTCCGTAAGGAAACTGTAGCCGGGCACACAAGAGGCCAAAGTGGGTTCTATATTATAGTAGGCAGGGTCGTCTCAGGGCGTGGTCACTGTGGCTGCGGCTTATTGTATTGTAACCTCATTCTGCGTTTCGATAAATATCAATGCAGTGATTTTGGTGCCTTCGCCTAGTTTATTTCTCCTCTATGCCAATGGTTACTGTTTGTGGTTGTTACAAATAATTAGGACATAGGCATTACCACCTAGAACCTCTAGTGCCTATTTAATCTCCGCACAATGGAGCAAGCATTCAGCTTGAGCTAGTTGTTTTCTTAACAGTCTAGTATTACTATTCATGTTTTATTAGACGCCCAAGGAAAATCTTAAGGCATGCTTCGCAGTCCAGGAGAACCTTGAAAGTTAAAGCTTGAATAATTCTCTCATCGAGAGCTTGACTCTTGAGCCGCAGTTTTCAAAAGTCAAAATGAAACAAATAGAACCCGCTGTTGAAGCAGAAGCAAGTGACAGCATACCTAAACCACCAGACACCATGCAAAAGCGTACGAGAGCCTCAACGAGGTGATTAAGGACTGGATGTGGCACCTGCAGGTATGCCGGTGCTTCCCTCATCCTCCCGTTTATGATGTTTCCTACGTCTTCTAAAACTTTGGCTTACTTGGAAAGCCCTTTATTTTTTATTTCATGGGTACCTTCGCCTACGGTATCGTATGATCTAATTATGTCCAGAATACAGCGAATAAAGTGTGACGAAGCCAAACCAAATTGCGGGCAGTGTACTAGGGGCAGGCAAAAATGTGATGGCTATCCTGAACATGCTCAATATGGCCAACGAAACATAGTGTCAAACCTTCTGGATCCCTTGAACATACTCAGCATCAACCAATCATTACCGAACATGACAAACAATGAGCGAAGCTCCTTTGATTTCCTTTGTCGACAGACCGTGCCCCAGTTAGGTGGCTGCTTCGACTCCAGCTTTTGGGGCCACTTCGTGCTACTGGCTTCCCAACATGAGCCAGCAATTCTACATGCAGCTGTTGCACTGGGCTCTGTTCACGAAATATTTGAAGCCGGCACATTGGCTAGTCTTTCTATCCACAGTTCACTTTTGAACAGTATATCAAGTCGATAAGAACAATTTACTAGCCTTTTCGAAACAACAGCAAACCGGGGACAGATGTTATGTTAATGGCTTGCGCAATATTCATACGCATTGAGGTGAGGCTGCAGCCTTTATATCGAGTTGTTTGATCTCGTGTGTCTCTGGGACTGATAGATGCAGATTCTCCTTGGTCACCGTGGGGCAGCTATCAAGTATATCGAAAGTGGAGCAAAGATACTTCTTGAAAGAAAAATGAAAAAGCTCTATGGTGGCGCTTCAAATTCAGTCTTGGTGGAATCATCGGCCGTATATGTGCCATTGTCGACCCTGCGACTTGTTTTTGTTCGTCTTAATATCCAGGCAAGCCAGATCCTCAGTAGGAGGCCACCGTATCTCTGCCAAGAATCTACAAACAAAGATTCTGGATTTTACCCTGACATTCCAACCTTATTTTCGAATCCTGAACAAGCAAAAATTTCAATGGATTATAAAAGGAACTGTGTGATGCGGTCCGTCCAACAGATCACTCAGGCAGAAGATATTTTCCACCTTTCTGAAGAGCAATCCGATACAGATAGGAGGACCTGCGCTATAAGAGTAAAACAATAGTCTACGGCATTTGAAACTTTCCTCTGTACCCATGGCCATGAGTTGGATGTGCTTAGGCAGCAGGGTGTGCGCTTGCTGAAGATACAGCGAATTATGACGGGCATGAATCTGGACGTTGAAGACCTTGATGTCAAATGGACTGAAACAGCTTACAACTTTTACGTGCTGGAATTTAAGGCGATCTTTTCGCATGCTTCATCGATTATCCAAACATCAAATCATGCATTTAAATTCTCGCTAGAGCCTACTATTGTGCCCGCACTATTTTATGTTGCCAGTAAATGCGGGCACGCGACTATCCGCCACGAAGCTATTACTCTCTTGTCTCTAGCCCTGAGATAAGAAGGTGTTTGGGATTCTGCCCCTGTTGTTCGGGCTCTACAACAATATATAGAAATTGAAGAAGGTGGACTAGGGGAGGTTACAGATGCCTCCAATGTTCCTGACTGTAACCGTTTGAGTGGAATTGACGCTAAGTTTGACCTTGAATCAAAAAGAGCTTTTGTGGGGTATTGGAGGACTTGTGGACCTGATTAATTGCCAAGCGTCAACTACGGAAATGTACTGAGTGGTAAATAGAAACAGTAATATGAGATTGAAATTGAAGAAATAGAATATCATGCACTGCTTCCACAATAGAGAAGCCAGAAAATTGTTATTTGAGAAGCTGATAATGGTCTGTTTGAATACGGTCGGGGATATAGATTTGGCACAGGTCTTATCCATTGATTGAAAGAATTTAGCTGATTAGCCGTCAGAGGCCAAGGTTGAGTAGCCATTTTTGGAATACGAGCATAGCCAGTTCGCGATATGCAAGTAGGAATAGTTATACAAGTATATATATAAAGAAAAGCTATTACGAGAGAAATCTTTGGATACTAATGACAAGGTTAGGCGAAAAGTAGAGTTGTACACTAAGTCCCTTGTTGCAACTAGGTCTGGAACCTGTTTCAAGGGTACACTTTGGCTCACTGCCATACCCATATTATAGGCTCTGGGAGCCCACCTGTAAAATAGCGGCGGGTCTTCTCCTTTATGGAATACACTCTTTTGACCCATTTACCTGAGATTCCAACATCCCTACCAGTTCTTTTTGCTCACCTGACCTGGTCCGTGCACACTCACTCTTAATACCATCACTTAAAAATTAAAAAATCAAACTCAATTTTAATCTTTATTCCTTTGTGTTTCAAGTTCTAATACTAGTCATCCCTCAGTATATAGAATATGGTATTGAGTCTATTCAGGCCGTCATAAATGGCTAGGCTATATTGAACGCAAGCCGAGGCTAGAGTGTTCCCTAACAGGATATCAGGGTAGGTTACCCAATGACCCACGATCTAATTGGTCTGCGCCGCAACCCCAAGTTACTCTCAGTTACCTCAAGCTACTCTAACCCTAACTCTATCTCTATACTATCACGCTTTACTGTTATAATAAGGACGAGATAATAATTTTTAACCTATTACGACTATATAATGATTCTTAACTCGGTGGTACTCACGTCAGAACTAAGTTCGTCAGATTGATATTGATATTGGGGTACAATTATCACTCGGGGGTGATCTCGTTTAATAGTGATCGGTAGAACAAACTTATATTCAAGATACTATTTGAAGTTGAGCACGAAACTTCTATCTAAGGAAACTGACTAGACTTATATAAAACCTTCGTTTTGAGGATCTTAACCGAGATTCCTGAGGTCCTGGGTCGTAATAGATCACCCCGGTCCCTCACGATCATATTCTGTCACGTGATAATCAACTTGACCTCCCTGTATTTCACGGACCAGGCCGGCGAAATCAAGCCTCAGGTCTGGGTCACACATGATGAGTAGAATCATAGTACCTATAGTGCAGAGAACCTAAAGCAGTCGACACAGGGATCACGTATAGATTATAACAGGAATAGATTATAAGGATTAGAGTAATTTAACGGATCCGCTTAGGCTGAATCAGAGTGAACTACTCTGAGCCAGGAGCAAAAAGCTTCGTTCTATATAAGTTATAATATTTCCTTAGATAGGAGCTTTGTACTCAACTTACTCAACTTACTCAATAAAGTTTCTTATTTTAGTAACTTCAGCAAGTACTTTCAATAAAGTATCTTTGATACTACTTGGGAATACAGTGCCGACGGCTTGCTTTATATTTATTATACGTTTAACCGACGTTCTATTTCCTAAGCAAAGGATCCCGTCAACCGATAGGATCTGAGCATCGTTATACGCCTGGAGGTTTGTGTGGTGCTGGTGTATTTTAAAATCAGGAACTGCTACTCCAAGATGTACAGAAGTTACTAGCTTAAATTAGTAGCAATGATAACCCCTAACTCTAAATCAACAGCTAGAATCATAGTATTACCTCAGCGACACTATAGTATACCTATGGAGGGTATTTAGAACCCCCCGCTCTCTCGCAGTCTCTCTGATAGGGTTGTCGGTAGTACTAGGCAGGTAGGATTGATTAAGTATATTTGTTGGCTAGAGGTGTTCTTTAATGCTATAAATCCGTCAGGGGCATTATCTAGGATCAACGGTGCTAAACATGAATGCGATAAGATTAGCCATGCTGTATGCTACCAGAGTATAGGGGTTGTATCTAAAGCTCTTACCAGGAGCTCTTACTGGGAAAGGGTAAGTGAGTTGTTGTACATATCTTAGTAGGCTGCCCAGGACTTAAGGAGCTGAGGAAACGGCATGGAGGCGTTCAACCACATACCACGGATGACTAGGGACAGAAATTGTAATAACCAAGGCTAAAGGGATTAACACATGCATATAAGAGGCTAAAACTTCATTTCCATCTAACTCTAGAATTAGAGGCGCATGGACGACTTTAGTAGTAGTAGCCTATATACCCAATTTGAAAGAGAGGTCTTAGTAAATGAAGTCTTATAACGACCATAACTCTACAACAAATCATTGGCATACGTGTCCTGCATCCACAATAAAATTTTCAATAATAGCCTTCGCACCAACGCTGAACATCTTTTCTTTAAGTCACATGGTACACTGGTATGAGTTACTTTTTAGGCCTAGATTCACAGCGTGTGAGTTGAGACTTTGCAAATTGAATGTAGATACCCCCTACGTTTCTGTCTGCTAGCCAGTACTAAACGCGAACAGAATATCTATCAGAAGATGTCTATGGCCTGACGGTCTGATTAAAATATTTCTTATTTCGGCATTATAATAATTGTTTCCATGCGAATCCTGACCTCCACTGTGCCTAAACACCTGTTATGCCATCCGACTTATTGTACAAGTACATCCGCAGGGATTTTTCCTGTTCGTATGCCCGTATTTCATAAGCACTGGTCCATCCAAGGGATCATATGCAGCTCGTCGTAGCCTTCGTTTAAATACAAGTATCACGACGGCTATAATAGCACCCACAAATAAAATCCACATCTGCGTTTCTGGTTTTCCAAGTAGTACTATAGATGCAGCGTCAAAAGAATGCCATGAGGAGGAGCCGAGGTGGTGGAATAAAGGAGTGACGACTTCTCCGTTTAGTCGGTGCAACTTGGGGTTTTCTTTTGTGCCGGTGAGAATTTTGAGGTCTTTTCTGTTCAACTGGAGAGTGTGAATTGCTCTATAATGATTAGTTGTTTTTGGAAATGTACCTTTGTCGGGAGCGTAGACTTACGACGCATAATGGCAGCCTGTACTGAACATCACAGTTGGATACGGCAGTCCAAGCCAGTTTCGATCGTAGGCAGGTAGATTTTTCACTAATTGGCCAACGAAAGAATGCTTTTCGCTCGCCATCATGAATCCAATCGAGAAACCAGAAGGGTGTGCTGCTGGGGCGACGAAACCAAATCTCCGTAAAGGCCCTAAGGAACGAGTACACTTGAGATCCATATCCAGCACAACTCCTGTTGAAATGTTAGCACGTGTTCTAAGCCGGAGCCAAGTTCTTGAAAATACATGCCTCCATACTGATAGAGAACCATATATCTCAGTGCATCTATTCTCTGAATCGGATATTTATAGTTATCCCACATCTTTTTAAGGTCCGGGAAGTGCTCTTCCACAAATGGGCCTGCATTTTCGTCCGTCCAAAGATGAGACTTCCAGCCAGGGTGATATTGAAGACAACTCTCTCTCGCATTAACCCAACTCGTTTTCAGATTGTTCTTGCCGAGGGCGATATGGTGGAGGACGGGAGCAACAAGGTCGGGATGCTCAGGAAGTGCAGTGTCGATCGTCTTGGAATAATTCATAAAAGAAACATCAAAGTCATCCTCTTCCTTCGAAATCAAGAATTCTGATGCTTGACTCTTCCATACAATGGGCATGCGAGCAATGACCCAAGTATTCCTGAGAGGCCATCTAAAGTAGTGAAGCGCGAGGGTTATGAATGTTAATAACAAGAAGACCCTTAACCTTCTTTTATGGAAGAGTCGGCACGAAGCCATTGTGCGGGGTAAGTTAATTATGTGGATACCCGTCATCAATGCCTAGCAGGGTTTAGGGAGCTTGGCATTGGCAGCCAGGGCCCTTAGAGGGTGTTGAAAGAGTGTGTGCAGATGCAATGATTTTGTGGAGGCACTGGGAACTTTTTCGAAGGTTGATGGAATTCGATTCAAAAAGAGCTTCAGGGTGAGGCAGTTCTGCTTGGTAATCCTCAGGGGTTCATCAGACTTGGGTTAGTCGTGCTGCACATGGAATTTTTTTACTTTGTAGAATGACATTTGCTTCAAAGCGATTCGAGAGAGATTTTCGGTAGGGATTATACAGTAAGACGGCAAATTACGCTGAGACCATCATGATTGGGTGAATCCTTCGTACATGGTCAAAATGATCCGGTTTCATGTCCGTGCATATTCTGGAAATTTCTGCGAATGAGAGTCCTCTGGTAAATCGCCTTCTATATTTACGACAATGGTTGCCCTCTGAGGAAATGTTGGTAAGAAGGAGCGCAGACATGAAATATGTGTTATTTCAGGCATCTATGGAGTAGAATCACGGCGTAGATGATAAACCCTCTACGTTCCTCTTGTTGATATGGTATGTGCCCAACGTGACTGTTGCATATCAAGACGACTTGGAAATTAAAAAATTATTAGATAATCTCGCTATTTAGTAGTTTGCCTATGGACCCTTCGCAAATCATTAAACCAGACATACCGGCTAAGAATCAGGTACAAGTGTCGATCCCAAGAATATTGGGTCTCGTGCTTGGCGAAGGCTTGTCTTGCTTTCAAGTACCGGCTCCAAGTGTTAGCTACAAGGGCGTCGCCATAGTTCGAACCAGGATCTTTGGCTCGAGACGAAAATGCTTGAAGGATTCGCCACGAGAAAGGCAAGGATGTCAAAGGAAGATCCAATAAAAACGTATATTTGCGGATTAGAGCGGTTGTAGATACGAGATATGTTGCTGGTGCGTGCGCATCTGTGGCTGCATAATTACTGTGAATTAATTTCTAGATTAGAGCTCAGGATTTTATTGAAACCTTGCAACCATTTGACGTACCTGACGGCGGCGCTTACGGCCCTATGATTGATGTGCCCAGAGACGCCTCCTTGGTCAAATGTGATGATCTAGACCGAGGTCCGAGTTAGTAGGAATAAGCTTAATCGATCTTGTGGAATGCTTAGGGGTCACTTACAGCGTCCACATGCCATTTTTCAACATATTCTCTTACGATACTCTCGATCACAGCCTGGTCCCACCAGACTTTCGGATTATCCTGAATCTCAGGTCGATCCAATGCTACACAACGTGTTTCATCAATACCTAGAGCCTTACAGGAGCCTCGCAACTCGGCTTTTCTAGCTTCACCGATTCCGTCGTTGTTCCCTGCAGGTTGTTGGTCAGGCCATAAATCCGCGAATATGGTGTCATTGCAGGGTAACTGACCAGTGGACATCACAACCAGACCTCCCACCTTGTCGCCCGAGTTTCTGTCCAATACCCCCAATACACTCGGTGCAAAGAAGAGACACTCATCGTCCGGGTGCGCAGTTACGATCAACAAGTTTTTCGCGTGTTGTAATTCTGCTGGAAGCAACCTAAAGTCCGATCCTATAACATAAGCTAGCAGTATCTGGAGGATGAGTGGTGCCAGGGAGATGCTTAAAATCAGGCGAGGGAGGAATCGCAGGACTCTCCGTGGGAGGGTGGAAGCAACCCAGGATAGAACTCGACGTCGAAACACAAGCCACATTTGATCGTGTGACCAAGGAATTCGTGTTGCCAAAAGCTTCTGGGAGACCGCGCTGAGTGGAGACCACTGAAGGGTGGAAGTATTGAGACTGTCAGAGACTTTGATGGTCTTTGTTCCAGGCCCGAAGACAGCAGTGAATTATTGCCTTGGAGTAAATCCCCCCAGTTGATATGGAATGTCTGTGCTACTTCGTAAAATGATTTAACTATCTGGGGGCGGGAAAGCCGCGGTTCCGGACCCCGGCCTGATGGACGCCGCTGACCGAAAGAAAGAGATTAGAGACGCTCCACGAAGGTAATTTGAAGCCTGTTCTCTTTTTCAAGCTACAATAATATTATGCCGTCCCAGAGGCACTGCTCCAATGCTTCGATGCTCTAAATTACCAACATGCAGAGTGAGTCAGCTTATAAATGCGCCTCTCAGGCATCTGTGCAGGTAGTTCTGAGCACCGTCAGACACGTTCAAGAGCGAAGCATGTAAGGTTAGCCGGGAAGCCGGCTCAAATCTCCCCTAGTTCTAGTATTTGCCACTCTACCCTAGGCGCGTCGTGGTTTATTCTTTCTCCTGAGCTTTCTTGAATTTACTGCTTTTTCTTCTCTCTTTTCAGTTCACCCCCCCCCCCCCCCCCCCCGATTTTACGCTATTCAGAGATGAAGTAAAAGGGCAGTATCTTGTGGATGTCCACTCATTGGCGCCACCTCCATTGTTGCTGGGTTGCAGACGCTGTTGGGCCTCCAGCGAAGGATGCGCAATCCCCTTTTCGCCAGTGCGTATGAGCTGCTTCCACAGTCCGATACTCTGCTCGATGGAGGCTCTCACTACTATCAGCGAGTGCGATACCTGCTCACCCACATCCTGCGACGGCTCCTTCAGTTGATAAAACAGCCCGTCTATGCTGTCATCGCCTTGCTCGTCATACAGGTTGTGTTCAACTCCTCCTACGCCAACCCCACCTCGTTCACCATCCCACCGGAAGCCGTCTTTATAGCGGCCAACATCCTCGACGAGCGACTCGTCCTCGGTGACTGGGGGACTAGCCTAGTTGAAACATGCAAGTTATTGGGTCCGGAGCGAACATATGTGTCGATATATGGTGGTCCGATGAAGGCTATCCAGGAGCTGGAGGCGAGGCTTAATGCGGTGGGGTGCGAGAATACGATCGTGGCAGAAGAGTTGGAGCCAATTGACTGGAATACGCTTGACCGAGTCGAAATAGCTACAGGAGAATATCGAGTCAAGCGGATTGCGTACCTGGCTGCCATTCGCAACCAAGCACTAGCGCCGCTTGACCAATTGTCGAAGCGATTCGATAAGATCCTCTTCCTCAATGATGTTTTCTTCAAACCTTCAGATGCGGCGAGATTGCTCTTCGCTACAAACGTGAGGCAAAATGGAAAGACAGGATACAAGTCAGCATGTGCGGTCGATTTCCATCATAGTTGGAAGTTCTATGATACATTTGCGTTGAGGTCTTCAGATGGCTACTACCCAGGTGTACGAATCTACCCGTGGTTCACGAGTAAAGGCGATGGCATTAGCAGACGCGACGTCCTGAGCAACAGTGATTCTGTCCGAGTGAAGAGCTGCTGGGGAGGCATGACTGCATTCGATGCAAAGTACTTCCAAGCCGCCGCTACTCAGGATAATACCACCATTGGCACTATCCCCGTCAGGTTCCGTGCCGAGCACGAACCCTTCTGGGACAGCAGCGAATGCTGTCTCGTACACTCTGACCTTCAGGCACTGCCTAGCGATACTGAAAATGGGTTCGATGAGGATACTGGCATCTACATGAATCCATTCGTCAGAGTCACGTACAAAGCAAGCACCTACCGCTTGCTACCCCTTATACGCCGCTTTGAGCGCCTCTTCATTATCCCCAACGTTATTATTAATCACTTCACACATATGCCGGACTACAACCCGCGCCGTGACGAAATTCCCGGGTCGACAGTGTTCGAGTGGACGTGGGTCTACGATCATACCACCTCCTCATCGTCCCCATCCGCAATCCCTATATCGCAGAAGCTTGAATCCCAAGTTCGCAAGGAACACGAGAACAAACCGACGCTGGAAGAAATTGTTGAAGTGCAGCACCACGAGCTGTGGAAGACAAAAGGCCATTTCGAGCATATCAATCGCACGGCGACGCGTGATGGCTTCTGCGGCATGCGGCAACTGTTGGTAATGCGTGAGGGCAACATAGTGTCACCGAACACAGGCACAAACTGGGAAAATGCAGTGATCCCGTCTTGGCCGAAGGCTCCTTCATAGTTTATTGGGACGACATGACCACCAAATATATATTATTTGTGATGTGAAGACAAAAACAGAATTCCCTCTGGTTCAAATCACCTCTCTATTTCCTGATATCTTAAATTACAAGCATTCCACTAATAGGGCATCTTAATTATGCATTTTCCTTATCTACGAATCCATGAAAACAATGTCTCAGCAGGGATTCCACTCTACCCCGTTGCTAATGGCTCTAGATATCAAGCAAGGCATTGGTTCCATATGCGTTGTATGCTAGAAGAGCCTACCGAGTACTCCAAGCTTCCCACTATATATGCCGCTCGACAGAAATACTCTGATCTTTGCCAGGTGTCTTCTCTAAATGTGCTTAAAACACCGGGATAAACTCCATCTTACGTTTCCATTGCATTATATTGATTTCCGTCCACCCATATCCTTTTGTCGCCATCAACATTTACTAGCAGCGGTATATTCATGAGATTCATTCCTCCCCACTCCTTGCGCCGAACACTATTAGAGCAGACCCATTCCGCCCATACATATATATCTACTTCCAGGAGACAGGGCCGGGGAAACTTCGGTGCAGAAACTTGTCGTGATATGATTTAACTATTGAGGAACTGTTGACCAATCTCGACATGCGCCAAAAAGAGTCCTACAAAGCTTTCCGAGCTCCACTTTCAAATCTATTTTTTTCCAGCTTCCTTGGCCACGGTGCCAAACCCGAGCATCAGGGTCCGTGACGGGTTTTGAGCCCATATTGCCGTATTTTCCTCTCCCTGGGCTGTTCCACTTCCAAATCAGCAATCATGAATAATGGAACGAAAATTGAAAAGACAAGAATGGAAAGGAGCAATACTTAAAAGCTGTAATAGGAAAAATCACCGTGTCCCCCACAACCTTGCTCCGCCCTCCATCTTTCAGCCCTGAGAGCGCGTCCCACCTAAGGCCAGCCTCCCCTTCTAGCCACTCTACGGCCGCAGCAGTAATTGCTTCTGGGCCTGTGAGCTTTAGCGGATCCTCCTTCTTTATAACTCCAGCATTTGCAGTAGCTGTAATATTCCCACCATAAAGCTTAGCCAGTTCCTTTATCCGTAGAGTAAACGTCGAGATCATGCGGTCCAGTATAGGGTGATGCGGCGCAGAGGCAAGCGCCCATTGTGTTAATTGAACGTGGTATTTGTAGCCCATGCGCCAGTATGTGTCGGAATCTGGGTCATTGTCACCTTCGATACCTAGAAGAAGTCGTACACGATGGTTCATAGATAGTGAAGGGTTTGTAGCGGTGCTATAGGTTTTGCCTGTTTCCGTGTCCTTCCAAGGTGATATATCAGTCTCATCAAGCCATGAGGATGGTGAGCGGAGCGGTACGGTATCGATGTCTTGGTACTATCGTGGATATTAGCATCATGCAAGTAACGAAGCTAATTTCCGGGAACTATAATACACACTTACAATGCCGCCAATTGAATTTAACACTAATATCCTAAAAATGTCCGATTTCTCCACCTGCAAAGGCAATGCTTCAACAATGTCCACAAGCTGCGGCCCTGTTTCGGCGATCAACTGCTTACAGCCACTATCCAGCCAGAAAAAATACGCCAAACTGGCATTGCCCTCAGCTGTTGCATAGGCAAGCCATTTCTCCACACCGTCTGCCCGATCTTGTGGCCATACATTGATCTTTGTATCTTTCCAAGTCTGATGTACTATGAGGGGGATGGTGGAGTGGGGGATCACGTAGGAGGAGGCCGTGGCTAGGTTGTTTGTAAGGTGGGCAGCCTCGAGGATCGTGTTGGGAAGAGGATCCGAAGGCCTCAGCCAGTGAGGGGGGATGTACCAGACTGTGAGATATACTTGTTACTTATTGAACAATTCTACACCTAAGGGTTGAGGTGGAATGGATAACGTACCACCGCCTTGCTCACTTGCCAAGTGGACAAATTTCCAAGCTAAAGGATATCTTTTTTGATAATATATCTCATCCTGTTTCGATTTTGCAGCTTTCGAAGTACTTCCTGCCCAGGAGTAAATTGAGATGAAAACAAGAAGGATGGCAAGCAGTTGTTGTCGTCGACTACCGAGAGGCCGAGCACTACACCTATAGAGCATAGTAGGAAGACAGCGTAGGCATCGGAAAGATGAGATCAAATAGATGTGAAGCAGGTAAGGGAGGTTGCGAAAGCGCTGAAGTGGTCAATCCAATGAAATTGGAACATACTGTGAGGTGCCGGAAGTATTTGGCCTTGGTCAGTGCACGCCCGCTTTACCAGCCAATCAGAGTCCCTATAGCTATCATTTAACAAGTGTAATTGGCCCAATGTGCACGGATCACACTTCTGGCACCCCATTGTATATAGGGACGCGCCAAGCTTCACTAAAACGTCATAAGAGCGCTACGTAACCTCAAGCAACTTTAGGTTTCTTATATACCGATTTTAGTACACAAGGCATACGATGTGTGATGTTGACATTTCACGTGTATCTTGGTCAGGTGATTGTTGCGCACTTGAGAACTGGCCAACCTTGGACTGGAGTCTGTGTGTTAGGGGTAGTGAAGCTTGAAAGGAGCTTGGGTTTTCTTCTTTATTCTCTTTGGTATATTCAAGATATTTTTAGATATAGCCTATTAACTTGGTATAATCAGACTCATATTCGCTCCCCATCAGTGCCAGGCTAGTGCTGTAACACTGAGGGGTAGTTGCTATACTAAGTCCCCACTCCCCCTTTCCGCTCACCTGACCTGGTCCGTATATCCTCACTCTTGGCATCACCACTTAAAAATTAAAAAATAAAACTTAATTATAATCTTTATTCCTTTGGGTTTTAAGTTCTTATACTAGGCATCCCTTAGTATACAGGATATGGCATTATTGAGGCTATCTAGGTTGTTATAAATGGCCAGGCTATACGGAAGGGAAGTCGAGGCCAGAGTGTTCTCTAATAGTAAATCCAGGTAGGTTACTCAATAGCCCACGATCTAATTGGTCGGCGCTGCCACCCTAATTTACTCTAAGTTACCTCAAGCTACTCTAAATCTAACTATTCTCTCGATTTAGATATTGCCAGAAGCCCAAATAGTAGGGTGCAATGCAGCTACAAGCAGAATAAATCAATGATATTCAAGAGCTAAAAGCCCCCAAACAAGTAAACAAATCAACGCCCTTCTCTAACCCTCTCCTCCAGCTATTCTTATACCCGTGCAAAGCACGATAGGTCCACACTAGAGATACATCAGTGACCTGATTTGAGTATATTTCGAGTACACACATGCCCCATCGCAACTATTCCCCATTTTCATACTCACGTACAGCACACGTGACAACCCCACTCGTCAGAATATAGATCAACCACTAATACATAATACAGGAGACTAAGTCCTACGACCTCTATATAGAGTATACTTTTTACTATAAATAGAACGGAATATTATCTCTGAAAATATTTAACAATAACTCCGTATTAAGTATAATTACTCATAATTACTTTTTTGTCAGTGGAGGTAGAAGTTCGTATTGTAGTATAGTCGGCTGTCATTCTCGAGAGCTTGAAAGGCATACTTTAGGAGTTACTTAATGCCTTAATAGTCTAGTGCTATAGCTAGGGCAGCCATAATAGAAGTGGACCTTTTAACGTTTATATTTATTCGTTGGCTGCTTTGATCCTAGACCACTAAGCCCTGAATTATTTATTTAGGGCAATCTATAGTATATGGGGAGATTCTAATATAATAATCGTTCCATATATACAGGTTCTGCGCAGACGCCTTCAGCTCCTAAGAACATCTTACCGTAGTGCTCCATAACAAATAAAATTTCCTGTTCTGTCTACGATTATTCCCCGAGGTCAAAGCAAAAAGCGTTGTCGGACCATCCTAGGTCGCTTGATAATTCCTGAACTTCGGTTGCGCGAGGCTCAGATTCGTTCATATATTTGAACAATGTTATCTAGAAGCTAATTCTGTGGGCAGGCGTTCCTTGATCTGTATGTCCATCTCATGTATCTCCCCTCCTTCAATTTCAATAGCCCGAGTGGGGGGTGCATCGCCACTTAACTCGGGCTTTTCGAATTTCTCTCTCTGCTGTTTCGATGGTTCGTCTTTTGTCTGAACTCGCCTCATGTATATGAATACGCCCAAAAAAACAAAAACGAACGCTAGGCACCCAATTCCAATACCCGCTTTCGCACCTGTTGAAAGGCTAGGTAAGTTCGGGTTTATTGGGGAGCTGAGACTTGCGGTAGGGCTTGAAGTTGTTGATATATTTGGTGGGCTTGAGGAAGTGTTTGGGATGTTCGTTGATAGTATCGAAGATGACAAGGATGTTGGTGCTGGACTGGTAGAAGCAGCTTCCTTGACAATAGAGAAGCGAGGGCTTGTTAGGTTGGTAGTCTGGTTAGATACCATGAAAAGGAATTGGACATCTGACATAATGGCGAGCTTCGAAACAAGATCGGCATAATTCGGCACTGTCCAGTTATAGGATAATTTTGTGTTGCCGCACTCGTCAAGAGATGTCCAATTCGATGAAGGAGAATCTCCAAAAATAAACGGGCCGGAATCTACTAACAAATACTATAATTAGCAATATTTTCCGTGGCTTCTTATAATATTGGTTCAGAGATTTTATTTTTAAACTCACCAACGATTATCATTCGCCTTTGACCGTTGGAAACCAGCCAGATAGATGCCTCTTGTACTGTGCTAGAAGTATTCTTTCCGCCCCACCAGGAGACTTGAACATTTTGGCCTGTGCTTATTTCCAGGCTGAGGGCCAAGACACCAAATTCTGGTGAGAAGAACTTGTTCGAGTAGTCGACCCCTAGGCACGAAGGTTCTGGGGATCGAATAGCCATGGTCGCATAAGGAGAAGCAATTCGATCTTACTCGAGATCGTTGAATTTTTTTGGGGTGGAAATTTGATGATTGTTTCTCAACACTTCAATTAAAGTGAAGGAATAAAGATTGATATTAAGATTAGTCTTGAGTACGCCATATCGCGTAAATGTTGGTAAAACTAATTTGGTGTTAGACTGCAGGGCTCAGTGCAGTAAACGACGCGTTGAGTGGAGAGACAGTTCGAGAACACGAAAATGCGACCACCCCAGACCCACATCAGGCCCGCAATAGTCTGACAGCGTTGCTCGGCGGGTAGCCCGCGCGCTGATTGGCGGCGGCAGTGGCGTTAGGGTGCAAGCTGGCGGCCCGTGCTTTGCACTCAGTAGCCCACGATCTGATTGGCTGGCAGTGTAATCCCAACCTACCCCAATATATGTAAAGCTACCTCAACCTCAACCCTAACTCTTGACTTATTACGGGTACTACAACCATTCCCATCTGTATCCTCTAGGTTGTAGTATATATTATATAAAAGAAGTTATACTGTCTTCTATATTAAAAGCCCAAGTAGCCTTATTATAATACTAGCTCTAACACGATGTGTAACCAAGTCGTGGGCTACTAACTCAAAACCCTCTGTACGAGGCCTGAGGCTCCGCAGGAAACTAAGCAATTGGGGGCGACCCCAATCCGGTTAACCCTCGGCAAGAGAAGGATTCTCAACTGACAACCACCAAAAAATTTAGTTAACTACAATAACACAACATGAATAAAAGAAGTTGATCATCGTAATCCACGACCTGAGTATAGTCGTCCCAGCTGGTTTTTTTAAAAAGGTTTTTTGAGCACTTTAAAAAACTGCAAATCCTTTTGTGTTCTTGATGTGGGCGGTTGTAGTCGCGGCGGCTAGTGACGCCTCAGCAAGGGACAGGCCCTCGAAAGAGGTCCTCAAAAGAGGTTTCTCAGCAACCAGTACACATTAATCATTCTTGTCCATCATCTTCCACTCCCAATGGCGGTTCAGGTCCTCTCAGACTTGCATTTGGAGGCTCCAAAAGCCTACGATTTCTTCAACATCATACCGAAGGCACCTTACCTAGCTCTTCTTGGCGATATTGGCAACGTCGCGTCACACAAGGATGATGTTGGATCAGAGGGTTCTTCTACAATTGATGCAATTGATGCAATTGGACCTTGTGCCAGTGCTGAATATATTTGAATAACTGATTAATTAATAATAAGGAGTGGTGTTGAGAGATGGTAATCTCTCCAGCTGTTCTACGCTAAACTACAATAGGTAAGGCGTCATATCTTGAACTGACAGATGATTGCCTTGCCTTTCTAACTCGACAGCTCAATCAATTCCATGCTGTACTCTTTATCCCCGGGAATCATGAAGCTTACTATTCAAATTGACCCGAAACCCTCGACATTCTTCTTGCTTTTGAAAGAGGCGTTCGCAATAACGCTTCGCTCGGGGACTTTATCCTGCTCAATCGTGCAGTATATCGGATGCCAGACACCAACATCGTTATTATTGGATGTAGTCTATTCTCTTTCATCCCTGCTGAAAATCATATGGCAGTCGGTCTTGGGCTCAATGATTTCTTCGTTATTAACGACTGGGATGTCGACTTGCATAACGAAGCGCACAAGCGGGACATTGCCTGGCTCAACACACAGGTTGCCGAGCTTGAGCAGTCCGACGTGCGTATTATAATATTCACACATTGGAGTCCATCAAAGGATGCCCGTGCGATTGATCCAAGGCACGCTACTAGTTCGATTACGAGCGCCTTTTCAACCGACTTATCAGA
This sequence comes from Tricladium varicosporioides, assembly GCA_021365295.1. Classification (NCBI taxonomy): domain Eukaryota; kingdom Fungi; phylum Ascomycota; class Leotiomycetes; order Helotiales; family Tricladiaceae; genus Tricladium; species Tricladium varicosporioides. The sequence goes on from JAJTIW010000016.1 coordinate 1,121,219, forward strand.
GGAGAGAGAAATGCTTCCAAAGTAAAAAGGTTAAAATATGGGCATTTGGGTATACGCACTATAATTGTGACTTTATAGTTGAGCGGAAAGAGGGTGCTGGATTATTAAGGCTACTTGCGAACCAGAGGGGGTATTACTTTGCCCAGGCTGACGGATATGATGGAGGAAAGACAGTCGATATTAGCGACAGTATCTAATCTTATAAATCCTTTGTATTTATCAATGAGGACTCCCTGCCTTCTGGTACAAATAAATTACACCTGGCCGTGTGAAGGCTAATAGGGATGCTAGTCGCTCTGAACTGTACCGAAAAAGGATTATTTTCAAGGCATTTTTAATGGGAGGAGTATAAAAGTGGGTTTCTAGGTGTCGATTAGATATAAGGCTAGATAGAAAAGTAATGTTTTAGAGCGACGGGTAAGATGGGGCGATGACGGATTAGGGATCTGACGACGATGACTTGATTGGAACTAATTGTCGTGGGGAAAAGGGATGCAAGTATTGTGGAGTAGCATATATTTGGGAGTGGAAGATTTGGGACGATGTAAAGTATTGAGGGTGGGGAGATGGAGAGGGAGAGGGATAAGGATTAGGTTATTATACGAGGGGTCGGATGAGGGGTATGTTGGTGGTGAGAATAGCATCACGTTGGGTAATTTAAGCAAGTGAGCAAGTGAGCAGGCTAGGCGTTCCAGCTAGTTTGGGATACCGATCACGAATGAATTTTTCATTTTTTGGTTCTTGAGGTAATGGGACGATAAGTGATTGAATTTGCAGCTGATTGATTTATCATTTACTCGGAACAAAATCTGTCAAGCACAGGCAAATGGGGGATGTTGGTTGGAAATTCTGTGACCGAAAATGAGTGCCATTGGAGTAGTATATCTTAATATACTATGGAATAGCGAATATACCCTATTTATATATGCAAATAAATGCCGGAAATAGACTGATAAGTCTTCGTGTTTATTCATACAGGGCGATCGAAAGGCTAGCCTAGAATTAGAAAACCGTGAGCTATCACAGGTGGTGCATGTCGGTACGAGAGAGGAAAGACATCAACAATTGCTCGTTTGTGTGGTATATGAATTACTTATTGGATTTTGTTTACGGCCCTGTCTCTAGCGCACGCTCCCCCTAACCCCATCCCAGAAACATATTAGGTACATGAAAAAGCGACAAGCTGCTAAATGGCCAGTGGGGGGGGATGCTAATTACTGATAAAAATAAAGAAGCCACTTAGGGAGATATAATACTTCTTTGGTACCGGCTTTCATTAGAGCTACACGGCAGGTCCTGTTCTTTATTAATTGCAAGTTGAAAACAACTTAATACATTTATAGTTTGCTATATAACTTAATTCGCTAGACGAGTCTCCATGCCAATGCTAGAGCTCGTCCGCATGCTATACCTATCTTGAAATAATTCAAATTGAAAAGACTGTTACATAAAACACCAGATCATCCCGTAGCTTCAACAGCAGGCTTCTCTAACTGTGTCGAAACGAGACCTTAAATCTACCGACATCTATTCGTGCCTGAGCTCGACTGCTGGCCGGTTGGAGACCCTGCTTGTGCGGCACACTCATAAGTCCCATTGAATTGAAAGTGATAGTAATTCTGATATTTTGTACTCTAAGTCTAGTATTCATTCAGTCGCCGAAGGCGGAGATTGTTGAACAGCCAGACCAAGACGCTGCTTCCACCAGTCCTCAGTCTTCGTGCCATGAGCGACCACATCCTTGATGCAGGGTTCAACAATTGCTAGCTGCTCAGCGGTGAGGTGGAGCGGCGTTGCCATGTCCCGTAACAGAGACATGGCATCAAGGGCATCAACACGTTTCTTGGCATCTTGCGCCCACAAGCCGCAAGAGTTTAATTTGACGATGAGAAGATCTATCTGCGAGATGAAGGGAACTTTACCAGCCGGGATCTGGCTCAGCGACTGTGCCGTTGATGGTATATAGGGGGACTGAAGGCCATGTTAGTATATGGGTGCCTGACTACCGTTTCCCAAAGAAGTGCATAAAGCATCTGAGAGAGAGATAAACAAAACTGCCATCCTGGAGTGATATCAATCTGAATATATGAACCGCTAGGGGTCTTTTAGTAGAAGTATTGGGCCTGCTGTAAGGGTTTAGCATAGGAGTAACCTGTGTCACACTGTATATTCTATCCTGGTGGAGGGGTTATCATCACCCCACCCAAATTCAAGCTCTTTCTTTCCTTAGCGATTTGTTTATCGAATGATAATACTATTATTTCACTGGCGAAAGGCCTACGTTATATTGAAGAATTCAGTGATACTCGATTGCCTAGGTAAACGTGGGTTTTAGCTGGTCGTGACAACCTCCTCAACTTGCTTAGGTGCTAGGCCTGTTGTCTGCGATACTTTCTCTGCTAGAGAGTTCCCTCTCGAGCTCCATGAGTAATTCACAGAGCACCATGTGTAAAAGTCTATAAGTGGGAGTTTCGATCTAGCCTGGAACACCTCCCTGGCTGCTGCGTGAGCTTTAAGACATTCAATTTGAGTGAGTAACGGTTTTGAAATGTCGGTTTTAGCAGACATGAAATACTCGAGCTCATTTTCAGAAAGTATGATTTTGTTGAGCATATCTGCAGCCCATGCCCAGCCTCCGCATCACCTCAGCAACGCTATTGACTGAATGGTCGTACTGAAATAATCTGAGGTTAGATCAAATCGACCATCAGAAGATGAAGTAAGCTGGATGCATCTCAAATCTATGCTCTTGGAAATCGCTATTAAATATGATTTTCGCTACATAAGAAATGCACTCGTTGAGCTACAGTGATTAAATACTTGTTTGAAGACACGATAATAGTGCATTTCATGTCTTTGTGGCCCGTCGTTTTTTGTGTGTCCGTACTAGGAGCGTTCAAATAACGTTCTAAACTTTATTTTTTGGTGCTTATTCGAGAATGGTTTGCTTTCAGCATGTTGGAATTAACGACTCCAGCCAATCGGATGACTAAGTGTCATCAACGCAACGCGATTTGGGAGGGCCTGAATCAGGGTAAATCAAGTATATTGGCAACAGCGTACAGTATCTTGCTGTCTGTTATTGTCTTGTACTGTCTACCTTGTACAGAATAAACTACGAAAGTCTTCAGGCCACATATGGAGGACAACTAGTGAGACGTGCCTGAAACGCACGTGCTGGAGCAAGCACTTGCCTGAGGCCTCCAGGCCTCACATCAACAATCATCATCTCCTTCCAGTTAAACGAACAGACACTTCAGCCACCCTTGGGAGACGTTATATAAGCAATGTTATAGGATAAATAGACCACTTACGACAGACGAAATCAATGAAGTCGTCAACTCCAAAAGCATTTTCAACACAGACGCCGTCGGAAATACCGTCGCTATCAAAGCCTTTGACTATGAGAGGCTTCAATCAGTCCAGCTGGTGGACGAGAACGTGAACTACTTGCGGGTAATCTTTAACTTCTTCTAAGCGAATACCTTTAATCGCCGCCTCGGTACAATCTGATTTGTCGGCTCTAGCCATTTTTGAATTCGTGGTGTTGATGAAATTTGTTGCTCGCTCAAGTGGTATTTGAGGTGGGTGGGATTTGTGAAGGATTACGGTTATGGCCGAGGATATTAATTGCACTAAGAATCTGTAGCTTTAACAATTGGTTCGTGCACGACGCTATTACTGCTCGCTGTAAAACAGGGCGGTAATCGGGAGTATTTTTATTGCGCTCCTTACAATTTTATTAATATTTAATATTTTGTTTCTTTTTTCATAAAAAAAAATGCTATTAAGTTATGTATGTAAGTATATTTAATTATCACACAAGGCAAGAGTCACTAAAAGTATACCTTTTATGTATTTAGTTACAGCTGTAAGAGACGGCTGAGTACGATGGCCCAGTGCGCTTCGGCTCTTTCTCGTACGGCGCGTGCGTATATTCGCTACGGCCACGGAGCGTGTGGTGATGCCCGATTGCTTCGAGGATTGGGGCCTGACACCATTTTCTGCTATTCATAGAAGGCATGGCCTCGCCCTGTTGCAGTTCGTTAATATAACTGCTAGTGCAAACTTTTCTGTTCGACTATAATTCTGTTTCCCGTTTTACATCAACATCCTCGACCATGAGCAGCCAAGCTGCTGCACCCGAAAACGCCATCGCTCAGATAGAGGATGGAGAAACCACACACTATATTTGCCAGAGTGGCAACGAGCTGGTAGAGAGGGACTTCGATGGCGAGTTGGGCCCTCCAGAGTTATTAGGCACAGCAAAGCTGGGAACACCAGGAACTTACGTTCTCTTGGGAGAGAAGGTATGATTATATATCCCTCCTATTTACTCCTTATCTTAGATGCTATGTTCTAACACAAGTAGCGAGCTTTCTACTGCCTCAACGAAAACGACGTCCTTCAAGACTTTTATTTTGATGATAATACGGGGGAGTGGACGCCAGGAAAGCTGGCTGCGATAGAGGCGATGGCCGCTCCAGACGCTGAGATTTCAGCCACCAGAACCACAGATGGTAGTACATATGTGTTTTTCCAAAATGCAACTGGTGATATCCAGTCACTCCATACCATCGACCATGGAGAGAAATGGCAATCAGCCAACGAAATTCCACCCACACAAGCCGTGCCTAGTTCTAGCCTTTTTGCTATTACTGTGCAGAATATTATCCACGTATTTTATACCCATGAAGATAAATTCATTCACGAACTTGTTTTCCACAACGGGAAATGGACTGGTGAGTGTTTATCTGGAACCTTGGCCTCTTGCGTGGTTGTAAACCTACGATAGGAGATTAACGTGTATTTAGACAAAATTGTTGCCTCCAGCAATACAGACTCTCAGAAAACCTGCATTGTCGCGACAACTTCAGGGGTTGGAGAGAAATTTGCCCTTCAATTCACGAACGTGGAAGGACAAGTTTATGCGATTTTTGATGGAGAGTTGACCCTGATGGGGCAATATATAAATGGTGTCTTCCAGAAGGACAAGGGAGCCGAGGGGTGGAATTCTCGCGGCCCTAGGATGGTGTGTAGGTATCCACCACCAAAACGAAGACGTTGGTGGTGGTGAAGTTATCCTTGTTGTGTCCTTGTATGGATTGTGACTAGGGAAGTTCAGTGTGTATTGTCTATTCTTTGGTCCTTGGGGGACGAGATCTGGATTGTTAGTGGTGGAAATAAATGCTAATTATGTCAAGGAAACTTCTCAAGAAATCCTTTAGTTCATTCTGTCTAGCTTCGCTATCCCTCAGTCTATCGCCTTAAAATGACGTCTTTCTAAGTTCCATATATATACCTGATTACTTGGGTAAAAAGACTTCCCCAGAGGCCCCCTTGAGATCTAGCCTGCTTTTCAAGCTTTTCAACTTGATTTCGTACCTCATTAGCATCTTGTTCTTTGCCCTGCCTTCTCAACATAGCCTCTATCCCCCGCTTAATCTCTACCGTATTTCGATATGTCCCTTCCCCGAGATTCAACTGTTCCAAAGCCTCGCGATAGATTTTCTCCGCCTCAGCATATTTATGCAGCTTTGCCAGAACATCTGCCAGATTGGCGGCGATCATCACCGTGTGCGAATTATCTATTCCCAACACTTCGTTGCAAAGGCTGAGGGTTTCCCGAAAGATTTTCTCGGCTTCTTCAAACTTCCCCTGTTCTGAAAGAACAAGCGCAAGGCCATTCATACTATATAGGGTATCCGGGTTTTTTTTTACTAAATAGCATGACGTAAAGAGCTAACACCTCCCGGTGTGCTTTCTCCGCTTCTTCGTACTTCTTCTGTTCTGTAAGCACCTCAGCTAAATGCTCCCTAGTTGTCAGCGTGGACGGGTGCTCTTTTCCAAGCATCTTCTCTTCCAACTCTAATACGTCTCGGTACATCAACTCGGCAGCGGAAAAATCCCTAAGGTCAGCAAGTACACCAGCTAGGTCATTCATGCTTGTGAGGGTATCTTCAGCTCCCATCCCAAGAAATCTTTTTCTGCCCTCTATCGCTACCCGGTGCATATGCTCGGCCTTTTTGAACTCCCTCTGGTTTCTGAGTGCCTGGCCCAAGTCATTCATGCTCCGCAGTGTGTCCAGATGCTCGTCTCCAAGAGTAATCTTTCTTCTTTCTAAAACTTGCCGATGTACATCTACGGCCTCACCGTACCTTCCTAAACTATTGAGAACCAAGCCTATCAGAGCTTTACTTTCTAACATCAGCTCTGGGTGGTTCTTGAGACGTTCTTTGCGGAACTTAAGGGAATCTTGACTGCGCTGAAGGGATGCTTTATACTGGCCTTGGCGCCATATGAAACAAGAAAAATTGTGCATAAGTGATGCACGCATAAGGTCAGTTTCTTCAGTCTTCGCCTCAATCTCATCGCTTAGAATCTTTTCTATGTGTGGTGTGAGAATCTGGCGTTCCTCCCAGCTTTTAATGTTCTCGTATTCTCCACTTCGGAAACGCTTGGAAACCAATTTCAGTGCTTTTTCTTGCCACTCCTCGAATTCCGCATTTAAATGTAGCCATCTTTTCATGGCAACCTGCACCATATGGTGCATCTGAAAATTTTTCTTCTTCTTGTCTTCCTCTTTTACCAGAGAAACAAAGGAAAAGTCAATCAACGGATTGATGTCTCGTATTATGTGGGAAAATTCAACATCCCCTGCGAGAAGAAACCCCGGGATTTTTTGAGGGTCAAGAAAGCACATAAGTGACAAGAGACCAGCAGCCTGTGGACTCGTACGTCTAATCTGTTGGAAAGATAGGCTCCATGTATCTAATACCGTCCTCGGGGCATTATCGTCGCCTGGGCGAGCTCCTGCGTCCTCTTCCAGCAATTCAGCTTGTTGTTTATCATTAATTCTGAACATTGATAGATAGTCTGAGATTGACACCAACTCATTCTTGCTTATATAGGCTGCGGCTTGGGTGATTGCGAGGGGCAACTTTTCTAGAACCCGGGCCAGATCAGGGATATCTCCACTATCTGTTCCCTTGGGTAACTTCTTTTGCAGCAGGCTCTCTGCCTCTTCCCCACTCATGGGATTTACATTAATTATTCGGTCAGCCTTTTCAACCATAATGTTCGCAACCTTTTTGTTGCGAGAGGTAATAAGTATCTGTCCACGGTAGGGGCGAGGAATACATTGATCTAATGATTTGTTTGATCCCTTGACTTCTCCGGAGCTGAGAAAGCCCTCTTCAATGTCCGCATTGTCTATTACCATAAGCCAACCATGGTTGTCGGACAGCCATCCACGAACGAGATTAACAATATTATTGATACTTCTGTCAGCCGATCCAGGGAGCTCAAGCTGCCTTGCAATTTCCTTGTACTCCTGGTTGAACCGTGTAGTAGTGCCGGAGTATACCCATATAACAGAGCTATCAGGGTGTCTTTTCTTGAACCTGTAGCAGTATTCAACCGCAATGTGTGATTTCCCTATGCCGCCAATTCCTGTAAGCGCAACCGGTTCTGATTGTTTCGACTTAAATTTTTCTTCGATATCCCTAATAATATCTTCTCGAGCAGTGAAGCTCTCGTCCTTCTCTAGAGGCACCTTAAATATGGGCTCCCCTGAAACTAATTGTTAGCAATGTCTTCTTGCAATTTAGCCTCATAGGAAGACAAGTAAATAGTGTTAAGCAGGACAATAATGATATATTATAACGCCATTCAATAGATACCTGCACGTCAGGAACAAAATATGTAACCTTGGGTCAAACAGTGCTAATTTGTATAAAATAGAACTTTGAAGCACTATAGAAGCATGAAGGACAAGACGATTGTGTGGGTAGATTTAGTACAAATTGAAATCCTGTCACGCACGTTTTACCCCCTTCATTGTATCTATGACCTGAGGCTGAATGGTATAGAGGAATTCTTTCGCAAAAGAAGCTGCAGTGGCTGCAGCATAATCGTGCCATCTATCGTTCTTGTGAGAATCAGAGTAGTCGGCAATGCCTCGTATAATGAGGCAGTGCTTCTCGTCCATTACCCCTGCCGCCTCCATCTCAAAACAAATGGCACCATAGTTTTCTTCAGAAAGCTTATCCCGTAATTGAGCATCCTTCAAGACTAAATCCCCAGACAAAATTGTACCTTGATGGAAAACGAGGTCCGTATTGTGCCTCCGTGGGCGCTCTACCAAATAAATGTCCTCGCATGAGGAACAAGTAGTGCCACCTTGGTGACGATAATTTGACTTGAAGAGCTTGTCGTTCTCTAGACCAGGGTGAGAAAATGTATCTACTTTCTGAAGGTGCTCTTCAAATCTCGTTTCTTTTTCAATGTGGTTTGCCAACAACGTGCCGAGGGCATTCAAAAGTCTGCGCTCGGGCTTGTCCAGTATACCTAGTTGCTCCCCCGTGCCATCTTCCAAGGCCTTTCTGAGGTCATACTGAACAACAGCAGGAACCCCTTTTGTCTCAGGCCAACCAACTACGACATCTCCAAGATGAATATCTTTTTGTGGTTCTGGGAGAGGTGGGTTGCGTGGCACGCCACCTCCAATACCTACAAAGAGATGTATCTTCATATTTGGGAAGCTACGGGCTAGCGGTTGTGTTAGCCTCAATGCGGATACCTTCCCAGGAAGGCCAGGAGGCAAGCAAGCAATAACAATATTGTGGCCATTGATGGAACCGAAGGTGTATGAATTCTCATCATCGTTAGGCACTTGGCAAGGTTTATGGCGCTCATCCAGCATCTTTCTCGCTGCAACCAGCTCGCTCGTTGGTAGGGCACAGAGCCATCCAACTGTGTAGCTTGAACGGTGGAGTTGTACTCTCTCACTCATGGTGAATAGGTGCGGGTCCTCGAGCAAGAATTTTTACCTGCTGCCCAAATTACTCTACGAAAAGAACAAATCGTGAGTGAGACTTAGAATTACCTTTCTATGTTGGCGACAATATATTTCCCCAGGCTAGAGCGTTTACTATAATGCTCGGCTTGAGCGGACAGTATTCTACCTCGAGAAATAACCCATCGTGTTGTCCAGCCTGTTCCGTGGAAATGAGCACATGCATGGCACGACGCGGGATTGAAGGAACAATCGATCATGCATAAAAATGCCTTCGGCTGCATTAGTACATCGTGCCCTGTGACAATGTAGCGAGAAAAAAGCAAATAATCTTGTTGACAATTGCTGTTCGAATGCCCACGTCAGTTACGCCCGTGGCAAGCCACATGCACGTTGCGAAAGGGCATTAGGCATCGTCGACTCAGAACAGGACATTTCGGTGAGCGAATACGCTGCATAATAAGGGAGTACACAACAACCAAATAGGAATCACTGCCTAATTCTCCTCAAGCCAATTAATATTGCTCGCTATATTAGGCTTGATCAAAGTAACTCAAATGTTCTAACGCCGCTTTTTGGGAGAAAAGTCCTTCATTTTTGGGAGCAGCGAAAAAGCTGTGTTGACTGTTGGGTGGAATTGGACAGCATCGTCCTGTGTGATGCAGCCACATTCACAAGAATGGCGCCGGGATTCTCGAGGCTTCACAGCCAGCGATGCCGCCGACTTGGAAGCAGAGGTCAATCTGAACCCCTCCGTCTTCCCTCTGCGGTGTAGAGCGAGGATACTTTCCTTCCCTGGGCTGGTGTCTTCGCGAAGAATCGCCCGGGCCTCTCCACCTTCATCTCCATCCTTATTTATCGTAAGAAAGTAAAACGTGTTTTCAGTCTTTGGTCGGCAATGAGCGGGTGTGATGGCAAAGCGATGATGGGAGAGGGCAGCCTCATTCTTCGCCGCCGAAACTACCACGAAGTTGAAGTTGCTATATTCGTCTTGCCCACGACGTACGATTATATTCGGGTTGGAACCTCTTGTACTGCGGAGATAAATCTCAGATGCTCCGAAGACCTTAATAGTCCGAAGCAGACCGTAGTCTTTGATCCATGAAAGCATCTCCAGAATAACACGATATGTGAGTCGAGTGGCACGTTGGTTGTAGTTACTTGTATAATCACGTCAATTCATCTAGTAGTATTCGTGGACACCAAGGTAAATGATAAATAGCGAGACTCACTGTATTCCAACTGCAATATCGCTTCCATGCTGACTTATGAAGATTGGCCCACCACTTACTCCTGGAGTCGTTTCCTTTATATAAGAAAATGTCTCTGGGAGGACGATGAGAAATTTGGAAGTGTTTTTGGTCTGTAGTGGATCGCCTAACTTGTACCCATGAACGGTGCAGTCCATACCTAAAAGTTCGGACTTCGGTGTAAGGATGCTGAAGGCACAACCTCGAAGGTCCAATTCTTTGGGTGCCATGACTTTGTTTCTCTCTACAGTAATGAGCCCATAATCACTGACTGAGCTCTCATCTGTCTCCTTGAGTGTAGTATAATCATGATAAATCTTTGACACGAAGAACTCCCCGGGCTCTGCAGTGAACTTCAATTGATTGGGGAATATGACCTGAATGCTGATCGCGTAGCCTCCCTCTGCACGTTTGAGATTATGCCCCGCAGTCATGATGCAGTACATATTAGTGTCTGGGATGTTGACGAGGAATCCAGTGCCATGGATCGGAGACTCTCCGCTGTCTGGCAACGTTTGTAACATTAGTTTTCTCTGAAATTATTCAACCTAGAAATGGAGTCCTACCAAAGTGGCCAATCAGGTGGCATACCCATTTCGACGGCTCATCGGTTGAATCCATAAGGTTAGTCATTTCGAGCTTGAGAACCCGGAATCTAAGTTAAAGGAAGGGTGACGATATATAGCAATCGTTTGTCGAAATCGAAGGTCAACGGGGCTGTGAAAACCTACGGTTGTCATAGCTATAACGTTGGGGAATGATGGTTGTATTCTACTCTGTCTATCTATAGCGGGTCGACTTACGTGGCACATTCTAATTTGATGTTACAGAAACAAAAATAATAAAGAAGTTCCAACTCCTGGAGCCTGAAACTTAATTCTTGTATATTTAATCACCACCCTTCTGTTCTTTGTGCAAATTGAACAATCTTCCTTGATATTTTCCAAGGGTAGCCTAAATGAGTTGGCAGCAAGCTGTGGAGAATGGCAATCTTGACGGGCTGGGTGATTTGAACGCCCTGATTGATGAACAAACCTTAGCTCGGCCACTGCACTATGCCGCCAAGGGGGGCCAATACCAAGCTGTGAGATATCTTGTGGGGAAGGTATCCATCGACGCAGAAGATAAATTTGGTCGAACAGCACTGTATATGGCGGTTGTTCATGGACATGGCGACGTTGCACGTCTCCTTCTCGCGGAAAACGCAAGTCCTAACATAATTTGCACATGCAAGACCTCAATTGTGTCGAAAGCGGCCGAAAATGGAGATGTCAAAATACTAGATATGCTTCTTGAGAGAGGGGCTTCGTGGAAAACGGAGAATGCAGATAAAGAAACGCCAACAGAATTGGCGATATTCAACGGACATCATGTCGCTTGGAAGCGATTTGAATTTTACGAGAACGAGCGGATAAGGAAATTTCTGGATGCAAGCAAAAAGGGTTTGGTAGATGTCATGAAAGATCTGATTCTAAGGGGAGGCGTTACTCCCAGTGCTCGGGGGCCTACTGGAAGCTCAGCGCTGGATATAGCTGCACAGAAAGGACAAGTGGATGTGGTACGATTCTTGCTTGATGGCAGCATCATTAGCCAGGGAATAGTAGCAGAGATGGTAAGGGCAGTTGACGGAAGGGGACGGACAGTACTTCACTGGGCTGCAAGAAATGGCGATGTAGCAATGGTGGAACTCCTTCTCAAGGCCGGTGCAAGCCCACAGGCTTGTGATAAAAATGGTAAGACGCCACTGCATAGTGCTATAGGGAAAGGGCGCGAAAAGGCATTAGAATTATTGCTCAATTGGAAAGATAAATAGTGAAAAAAGCAAACAAGTGTTCTTCTAACTGTATTAAAATTTATTCTTACTTAGAGGTTTTGTTGCTAACTAGTCGACTCCATTTAGATGAGAAACCAGCCACCTAGGTTTGTTCCAAAATCCAAATAATCTCTAACACAAGTCACTTAATCAATCCAACCCTACCCCAAGTGCAGTAGCACCCAAGCCCCTTCACACTAACAAGAAAAGCAGCAAAAAGGTCAACCTTGACTCTGAGGCCTTCCCAGCCCACTTTTGATAACCATTTCATTACCGAGAGTGTGTGGCATGGGCTTTGTGAAATTCGCTTGCCTCAAGCACTTGGTATCTCATATTTCGTCGTTCATCTCTCCTTGAATAGCCTTTATGAATTCGTCTAACATCTTAAAACCCAAGAGAAATTCGGTTAGTTACGAGAGATTGAAAATGATGTAGTACACGGAAAGACTGGGTAGTTGAACCACTCACATATACCTTATATTTATTCGCGTGCTCAGTCCCATTCGCAGGAAGGGCCTTAGAGAGGGCATCCACTACACCATCTAAGGGTGTGCTAGAACAATATAGCATATCTCTTACATCCTCATGCTCTGCAATCTCTTCGATGTATTCTTTGGCCTTCAGGCTGTTACCAACCTGGAATAATATAAAAATAGTCGATCCTTCTCCGAGCAAAGCGAGTTGCTTGTTTTCCTTGCAGCTGATAATAGTATTTCGAAAGCAGTTACGATCGTCATCTGTTGGCTATAACAGGTGTTAGAAAACAAGACTTAGAACGCTATGCGTGCAAAGAGAGGAGTTTGGGTGGAACCCCGCGACTAATCTGTTCTCTACCCTTGCGTGAAAGACCTACCTCTCCATCTGTTATGATCGCTACAATGAGGGGTTTCTTCAATCCCTCTGTGCCCACCTGAGCTGCTTCCAATATCCTACGGTTTATAATTTTTCTCTGAATAACGGCCCCAAGCTCCGTACCCCCACCAGGTTTCACAAGGTGGCACATGTCTTTTATCTTGGTTAGATCAGTTAATCTGTCAAACTTTCCGTTGCAATCATTCTGATAATTTAAAAAACGCAGTGATATCCCAGTTGGCTCAAGTCTGGTGGCCCAATCAGCCACGCTTTGGAGTGTTCTAATAAGAGTAGCGATGCGCTGTCCAATCTCCATGGACCCACTATCATCTAGTAGCTATTTAGAAAACAGTTTTCAGCCTACATACGGGTGGATGTTGAAACGTACCACAGAGGAAAACGATGTCGTATAATGATACAGCGGCAAGTCCAAGAAGCTGTTTGTCAGACAACCCGAGACCCTCCTGTATCTCTCTCCCTTTGGCAGCCACCTTTTCTGCCATATCTTGCAAAACTTTGCTATCAAATCGAAAAGGGCTCCTATTTTTTGCGAGAAAGCCACTCAGGTCATTGAATACTTCCTCAGCGGTTTGGGGCTAATTACGTTATTATTAGCAAAGAATGCTTTAAGAATTGAATGAATCAACAGAGGCTTACGGGATAAGGTTTGCGGCTGGGATGCGCTGTGGGATCTGGGGAGCTTTTGCATTCATCATTGTGTCCTCCAGCGTCATTACTCTCCCTTCTGCTTCTGGGCCCATCTCCGGCCACTTTATGCCTGCTCCGTCTACCATGGTGGGCTTCATCTTCAGCAATTACTCGGAACTGCTTTAGAAGTTCTTCGGCAAAATCCATTGCTATCCTGTCTGATATTGCCTGACCCGTCAATTCGAAAGCTAGGGTCTGCAGAGCTGGATTGAGTGTGACAACTTCGTCGTGCAACCCTATCTCCAACGTATGATCTATCGCCAGTTGTAACTTTGACTTAAGACCAAGATTGTAAAGGCTATCCAACAGCTTACCAACCCGCTCTTGCGTTAATTTATTTTCCACCATGGTTATAGTTGGTGTAGAGATGATGCGATCAACTAGATTTGAAGTGATGGAGCGGTGGGCACCGGCGCAAAAAAAAAGGTGATTTTGAAATGAAGCCAGATCAACAATTTGACAATAAGTTGCAACGTGATATGCCGGACATCTGATCACAAGTCGAGATAACTATTCCCCATAGCTTCTAAGCAACAACCTTCAAGACGTTGGGCCTGTGGTTTCGAGGCCATAGCAGGGGGGAGAATAAGCCAGGGATTGAGACTCACCTTCAAGCTGAATCACGAACCGTCCAATACACCAATGTTTTTTTAATGGCGTAAGTTGGCTGATAAGGGATGCTAGAGAGCAGTGATCCTCTGTGGCAAGTCCCGCAGCGATACGATTACAAAGGGCGCATGAAAAATTACATTCGCCCAAGCGATTTCCCAGTCGCATGCGTATGCAGCAATCGGGTATCCATGCAGCTAGATGTTGTCACACATGGCACTACAGCTCACCTTGTGATCCCCATCTTCCATTGTAAAGGTGGCAATGCAGATAATTGAGGCTGATTTTCCATTAATCGAAATCAACCGACTACCAATCCTTGTTAATTTTATTTTGAGAAAATTCGGTGTGTAGGCTTTCCCCCAAGGCTTTTCAGAGCTTAACAGATCTATCCCTTGCAAGCACAAATATACAAACGGCGGTCACAAAAGCACCTTCTTTGGGTTTCCTGGCAAGCTTTTGGTTTCCGTTGTTCCTCCCGGTTGCTCTCAGTTTTCGAAGAACGGAAAATAATTTCTTATAACACTTTTAACTTTTGGCTTTTCCAAATCTCGAGGCTTTACTCAAAAAAGTATTGTAGTTGTCTTCATACCCCTCTTCATTTATTGCAGGTTTAATGTCTAGCTAGATGGGTACCGCTACTCCAGAATTGAACAAGAAAGATATATTCGGCCGGACTCCTTTACACAATGCTGTCATAAGTGGTAAACACAGCTCCTTGTCTGCTGTTTTGAAACACAACCCGCCCAAGAATGAACAGGACCTGAAGGGGCAGACGCCTCTACATTTAGCCGCCAAACTCGACAACCAGGAAGCTGCAGAACAACTCCTTCACCACCCTGATCCGGCAAAAGTTGACGTTCCAGATATTGATTTCCAAACCGCTCTTCATGTGGCAGCGCACGAGGGGCGTACAGCAATTGCGGAGCAACTTCTGGATAGTTTTGCGAATCCCAGTGCACAGGATAAGCACCGCAAGACACCTCTCCACATAGCTGCTAGCAAAGGGTACGGTGCCATTGTGGAAAAGCTTCTGGCCAAAGACGTCGAAACCGAAGCAACGGATAAGAACCTCCAGACCGCTCTTCACCTTGCCTCAATCGAAGGCTTCTGGGCAATCGTAAGCCAAATTCTCGCGAAAGATCCCAAGACCGAAGCATTGGATGAGAATCAGAGATCGGCGCTACACCTAGCTGCACTGAAAGGCCACCACAAAGTTGTGAAAGTTCTCTTGGATAGGAATCGTAGATTGAAGGATATGAAAGACAAATATGGGCAGCCTCCCCTATACTATGCCGCAGATCAACACAAGGAAGAAGCAACTGAGGAGTTAAAAAAAGGTGGCGCGAACATTGAAGACATGAATGGTGGCGGGCAGACACTACTGCACCAGTTTGCTCGCGATGGAAATGCAGGGGCTGTTAATTTGTTAATTACTGGATCGCGTATTGCAAATATCAATGCGAAGGATAGCAATGAGGATACCCCACTGTATGCAGCAGCTATTGGAAATCACCGCCAGATCGTACTACGGCTGAACCAAGAGGGAGCAGAAAAAAATTCAAGAAACAGCAATAAGATGACGCTTTTACACCGAGCAGCCCTTATAGGAAACAAAGAGGCGGTAAAGCTTTTGCTGGAAATCAAGCCAGAGATCGATGCAATGGATAAGGAAGGACAAACCCCATTGTATGTGGCGGCGAGATATAATCACAAAGTCGTTGTGAATCAGCTAGCATGTGAGGATCGTGCAAGACTTGACGCGAAAGATAACACAGGGAGGACACTTCTCCATCGAGCGGCCCTTGAGGGACATCCTACTGCTGCCGATTTACTGGCAGCTGAACTTGCGAACACAGAATTGATAGATAACGAGGGGCGGACTCCCCTGTATGTTGCAGCAGAGTCTAATCATGAGGATGTCGTGAAGATTCTACGCAAACACCGAGCAGACCCCGAGGCAAGGGATAGCAGAGGCCAGACACTTCTCCATCGAGCGGCGCGAGAAGGAAACCAGGTGGCTGCGGCCTTGCTGATCAAAGCAGAAGCAGACAGGAATGCTCAGGACGAAAATGGCCAAACGCCATTGCACATTGCGGCCAACAACGCCTGTGAAGTTATTCTCACGCTGATCAAGTTTGAAGCAGATGTGAACATGAAAGATAAACAAGGCCAGACACCGCTACATGTGATTGTTAGGCGTGGAGATGATGCCACTGGCATTATAGAGGTATTAATGGATAACAAAGCTAAGACTGTGACAAGAGATATAAATGGGCAAACACCACTTCATGCTGCTGCGGCAAAGGGGGATGTGAAAATCGTCACAAAGCTTTTCAAAGATCCCCTCGTCAAAGAATCAATCAATGCAACTGATGATAGTGGGTGGACTCCTCTACATGAAGCCGCAAAAAATGGAAATCCTGACCTTTTTCTTCTTCTGTGGGGTGATGGAGCAACGAAAGATGTGCCGGACATGCAAGGACAAACGCCGCTTCATATCGCTGCGAAGTATGGAAGAAGTGGAGTGGTCGAAATCTTCAGAGGCTTGCCGGGATGGGAGGCAAACAGGGCAGCGATGGACAAAGAAGGTCGGAAGCCACTAGATCTTGCCATCTTTAATGGAGACGGGGTAACCATTGATATGCTCCTCGATCCTCAACCATACACGGTCGTAAGTACATTGCCTCCCCCAGAATCTTTCTTAGCTTTATCACTCAGCTACTGATGAATTATCTAGCCGCCACCACAGACGGCACAGCAATATCATGTCCATTATCGGAAATTTGCCCAGGATAATCTAGCTGGCGTTTTTGATCCTGGCGACGAACACTTGAGACGCTTTGCAGAATGGGCAGCAATGAGGGCAAAAGCAGTCGCTCAATCGTGGGGTTTTGCAGACCTGGATGCGGTGGCGCTCTCCCGTCTCTGGCTTTATGACTTTGTTTTTCTGTGCGGTAGGTTAACTAAAAAAGAATGCTTAGTTTCATTACTTTGACTTTATCTCAGACAACGGTTAATGATATCAATCTTATAGATGATAGCCAGTCGATGCGAAGACACCCAGAACGCATTGATTCGCTCAATGACACATTGCAACGCGCTGCCAATATAGCTACTATGCTAGAGCCATCAGGGATATCTGTGCGCTTCCTAAACTACCTCGAGGACGATGATGGAGATTTTGATGACTTAAAGAATCCTAAAACGATACTAGAAAAGGTGAAAGAAGCATATAAATACAAGGATGGAAATATGACCAGATTAGGTACAGTATTAGACGAGAAGATTGTGCAGCCTTTTGTGGTTGAAAAGATAGAAGAAGATGAATTTGAGAAGCCCCTTATGATATTCATTATCACAGATGGAAGGGTAAGTTTCTGCCAAATACTTTGTACTTCATTCCAGCGAACATAGCAGACGCTTACGCATTCGTGAAATTACAGCCGGAAGGTGAGGATGGTGATAAATTGAAGGATACGATTTTAGATTGTAAAGCATATCTGAGGGAACAGGGAATAGGGTCAGCAGCTGTAACATTCGTTATAGCCCAGGTTGGGAACACGAAAGAAGGAAGTGAATTTCTCAGAGAGCTCGAAAATGACAGAGACCTGCGTGGTATGTTGTATTGCTCGAAGGGGAGGTTAGGCGATGTGCGAGGCTTTCAGAGCTACTCGGATCCATCTAGAGCATGGGTATGTTGAAAAGAGTACTCTACCCGATTCCTTTCATACAGCTAACTTCCTCGTGAAATATAGTTAATTAGGCTACTTCTCGACACTCTAAAGAACCAGTCTATAATAAGATATATTTGATTTTACTTCAAAGATTGAAGTTGTTTGTTATTGTTACAGCGCTAGCTCTAGTACGGCTCTGAGACGTATAAAAGCGAATATATGCCTGATTATACTAGAACTAATAAGCTATATCTAAAAATATTTTGAATATGCCAAAAGAAAAGAAAGAAGAAGAATCTTCAAGCTCCTTTCAAACTTCACTACCCTTAACGCACAGACTCCAGTCCGAGGTTAGCCCGTTCTCAAGTTGTCCCATATACAACAATCACCTGACTAAGATATACATAAGATATTGATGTTATATTACTCCCCTTCTTCCAGGAGAACCTGACCCAAGTATAACGATCCTAACCGCGAGGCTACTAGTATCTGGGCCCGGATACCAGGCGGTGAGCGGATTCTACCCACCCAAATTTCGATGGGGGCCAAAACAGGGGGTCCCAAATACTAGCTCCCAAATACCAATTTCTAGGTAAGACCTCATTTCCCCCCCTTCCTATAACTATTGACCTCCCACACGCAGGCCATGCCTTTGCAGATATCTCGTTACTAGGCGCTCTGGGTCCAGTGCGCGCGGGGCGGGTTCGCGCATCGGTCGGGTTCGCGAACCCTCAAGAACACTCAAAATCCTAAAATTGCGACGCGCCCCAAACCCCGCCGCCCCGGCGCCGCAACGCTCCCAAAACGAGGGCAAACCCTCCCGGGCAGCGAGGGATACTCGGCGCCTGACGGGCGAGCGACTGCGACTATACTGTCGCTAGTTATTCGAGGTCGTTGTCGCCACTAGCGCTATCCCGAAAAGCGTAATATAACGATTCTGCTTTCTCGTCGGTACTCACGTGAGTACGAGGTCGTTGGGTTAGTATTGATATTGAAGTACTATCGGTCACTAAAGTTTGATCACTTGGAAGTAATCCCGTCACAAAGTATAGAGAATAAACTTATATTCAGAATATTTATTTGAGTTGAGTACAAAGCTCCTATCTAAGGAAACTAACTAGACTTATATAGAACCTTCCTACTCCTGGATTATAAAGGATCGCTCTGATTCTTTATAAGTAGTTTATATAAATCACTTATAATCTATATAATTTATTACCTATTATATAATTACTTATATAACCCCTATATCGACTGTCTCTAGGTTCTTTATATAACTAATATATCGAGTCTCAGACCTAGACTATATATAATAAATAAAATTATAATACTATTCCTTATATAATCTAATATAGTCCTTTAGCTTAAATGATTATATTAGAATATCTCATAAGAGTTAATAACCTTCTTCCTTTAATATAACTTTAAAAAAGTCCTAGTTTTATAATATACTTTTTAGTTTGATTCTTAATACTAGTTTCGACACTATTATACCTTGTTTTTATTGTTCTGAATTTAAAAGGATTTATATAATAACTACGTTAAGTTTATACTATTCCGAGTATATTCGTCTAAATCGTCCTAATTGTAATAGTAAACCCGAATTTCTAGAAAATTAAGAAGCTTTAACTCGTCAAGAAGAAAAGTATAACTAGAAAAAAGAGGAGATAATACTAAAGATATAAGAGGCTACAGCCAAGATCTTACGTCTCCGAAAACAAAAGAAATTCCTGTAACGCCGTCGGCAAAATATAATAACGTATAGTTTCTGAAATCTTCAAGAGCTAAATAAAGTTGAAGATAGAAAAAGAAAAGAAAAGGAGGAAAAGGAATAGAAAGAGACAGAGGAAGCTATAGTAAAAAAGTTAAATACTATAGAGGCTTCTTTCGAGATTACCCTGGCCCTGGTTAGTCTTGACCCCTCCTTCGACCCTTTCTAGGTCTACTCACTAGACGATCTATTTTGGCAGGGCCTAGATTTTAGCAATAGTACTCCTCCTATAGCTCTCGGCAGTTTGTAAGGAGATATTTTGGTTTCTAAGAGTCTTCTACTAATAAGTAGTTTTTCTATCGGACTAGATATTGTAATTGTCTATTATTAAGTTTGAAATCTAAGATTACCTCGACTTTATATTTCTTGTCTAGATTAATTAACTTTACTTTGGTTTTCGAGGCTTTTAATACTCTAAAAGATATAAATTCTAGTAATAATATATAAAATATTAGAAATATTTTTATAGTCTTAAGTAACAATAGTTTATAATTAAGTTATTTCTTAATTTCTTTAATTATAAATAGTCTAAGTTTTTTGTAATCTAGTTTATTATTTAATTATTTTGTTATAATATTTTTTCTAAGTAAATAAACTTTATCTCCCTTCTTAAATATTAGTTCTTGACTATATTTTTGATTATAATAAAAAATATTCTTTTCTATTATAAATTTTAACTTATTAATAAATTCTTTATATAATTTCTTTAATTTATTTATATAGATTTAAACTAATTTATTTACTAATTTAGAGATCTTTAAATTTTTATAAGTTATTAATTTATAATTATAATTAATATAAAATAAATTAATAAATATTATTTCTATTATAAAATTATTATAAGTAAATTAGATTAATAATAATAATTATATTTAGTTATTTTACTTATAATTAATATAGCTTTATAAATAAACTTTAATTACTTGATTTATTTTCTTATTGTCGATTCACTAGTAATATAGAGCAAATCACGTAGGCGTACATGACGTACTGTTTATATTAGTTGGTTGAATCGTTGATATTTTGTGTTATAAAAGGAGCAGGAGCTTGAATACCCCTCTATAGCTCCCGCTATACTAACCTAATCAGGACTAGTTACATTATATGATAAGTCATGTAACTATAGCTAATTATTTGTACTAACACTGGAGCCTCTCTAGGAAATCGTAGAAGGGCCCAAAAACGCAGTTTCCCTTCAATCGTATGTTAATTTCCTAATCAGGCTTAGTGCGATTTCATTCCTTAGTAACCACTTCACCCTCCGCACTTCAATGTCGCTTCCGCCTTCAAGATATCTATATCGCTTCCAGAGGGAGCTCTGGGAGCACTGTATCCAGTGCTTCCTCCCCCTGGAGTGGCGATATAGCCTGTGGAATCTCCAGGTATAGACACTCCACGTTCTACCCATTCCCTTTCCTCCAACTAGACCTTATTTGTGTCAATCAGGGCTTTCAGGGCTCCTAATGACCTTGACTTGGTCATAGAGTCAGCTAGATTAGTGCTGCCGTCAATCCATTTGACCTCGGCGATCTCACGTCTCTCATATGCCTGTCGGAGGCATATTACGTCGATTATAAGGCGCTTCTCCTGTGTAGTTCCCAGTTTAACTAGATATTCGTATAATGACCTTGAATCCGTACAGATAATTAATAGAAGCTTGATCTGTAGAATTATCTCAATAGTCGCTTTGATTGACGTACCTATATCGAATCCGTATATTATTCCGTATAGTTCTGAGACTAGAATACTTCTAGTAACTCTCTTGCATTTGATAGATGACTAGTGCAATATATTAGCATTATTGCTACTGTCTGCAAGGACTAGAATATAGCCGATTTGAGAGGAAAGATCCTTGTTATTAGCGAATAAGGCGTCTATGAAGACAATAAGTCGTAATAAGCGTTTATTGAGCTTCACAAAGTATAGTCCTCTGGAACTACTCTGCAGTTGCTATTGAAGTCGTTTATTAAGCGATTTAATATCTCCTTCAGTTATATCGATAGCTTGGGCAGCAACTAATAGATCGTACGTGGCTTCAGGTTGGCAGATAGAGGCGATATATACCCCGCGAGCTCGCTAAGCTATATATTGCTCTTTTATTGAAAGTCCCTTGCGTGTAATTTCGCGGCTACTTGTAGAATCGACGATTTTGTTATTATTGACTAGCTTAAGGTTAGTATACTAGCGCTCCTAAGTAAGTATTATACTTCCGTTGTCTTGTAATTGTATGGCGCATCTATTAAACTTGAGGTCGTGATTAATTGATAGTTGCTCGCGAGCCTTGGCTAGGAAATTGGCTTTTTCTAGTTGAGCCTATTCTGCTTGAATAAAGTCGCTGTTTCCAAGGATTAAGATGTCGTCGGTTTGTATTCCGATAACACCAAAGGGGTCAGTAGTATATAGAAGGCAGGGGTCGTACGTTGACTAGTTCATTGACAGCTCTTGAATATAGTGACTATGGTAGGTTTTGAACTAGTAGTTGCTAGCTTCTGGCATATTATATAGTAGCTTTACAACTCGTAGAATTGAGCCTTTTTCAAGTCCAAGTGCCTGTGTGAGTTCTACAGGTAGTCGTACATAGAAATCACGATTCAGAGGGGTTCTGGATTATATGTAGGCTTGTGAAATGTCTCGCAGGTTAAGGGTGGCGCTGTGCGAGGCCATTATTGGGGCGATCCCAAGTATAATTCTCTGACTTACGCGTTGAATAGTTGGCGATTGAGTCAGTACAATAGACTTCTTATTATCGTTATATGCCTGTACGACTAGCCTTGATTTCTCGAAAGCCTTATTGGTGCCTATATTCTTGACTTCGTCAACGAAGCGGGTATTAAATATATGTACTCCTTTGGGGATTTGATCGACAAATTCAAAAATACCTTTTTCAAGAAGTCCTATGACCTCCTTATACCTGGAGGCCTTGAATTGGGTTTTATCCTGCAATGGATACTTATCTTGCAGAAATATAGTAATATTAGCTATATTTGTAGTGACAGGATATTTATGGGGTCGACCTGGGCGTCGTTTGACGACTTCGGGTTCTTGCAGGCTATTTCCGGGTTTAAACGGGTCGTTTTCGGGTTTTTGTGGGTCTTCCTCGAGTTCTGGAACTTGTACAACGATAGTGTCTCTCTCAGGTAAATCCGTAGGCTAGTTAACAGGGCTGTGGAAGGGTTTAACGGCTGTAGAACGGAAGGAGG